>CM053785.1:961333631-961933631 GCA_028749045.1 Cupressus sempervirens | reverse complement strand
TATGTAGTTCTTAGTGGACTCCACATCTGCCACCCCACCAAACCAATGCCAATCCTGAGGTGCCAAATCCTGTCATGCCTAAAATAACCCTTCTCTTTGTAGAGGTGACCTAAATAGTGTTAGACATTGATAACTCTTAGATACCAGACAAGATCCCCTAGCATGACCTATGACCATCAAAGCTATCACAATGCCTTGTCTAGCTGATACTACTCGACTATGTAATCCCACTACCTGAAATTAAAGCATGGTGATATGGTAGAAGGCATCTACTACCTCTCCTCTACCCATAGGTCGAGACCCGTGTATGGCCTCCATGTCACCACTTAGATCTCGTCAATCTGGACCCACTCATAATCAATCTTCTCTATATGATGGTATGTGAATGGATCCCCCTAGCTATATACTATAGGCTTCTCTGGTTATCTATCTCTCCAACCAATTGACCTGAATGCCACAATATGCTCCCAAGCCCAAACTTGAAGAAGGGTATGAAATCTCATGCTCCTCCCCTGATGATGCCCTCCACCCTGTTATACTATCTGATGAAGATCCTTGCACAACTCCACCAACATTAATGAGCCCCATGTAACTAGGACTCCCTCATCCACAATCTAAATGATCGTCAATATCAGTATCGATGTCACACCTGTACTAGCCATGTCTAGGGCAATATACCCTAACACTAGCCCACACACACACACACACACACACACACACACACACACACACACACACACACACACACACACACACACACACACACACACACACACACACACACACACACACACACACACACACACATATATATATATATATATATATATATATATATGTCACTTAACTGCTACTTGATCCAAGTGCTCATCCAAAGAAAACTAGCCCCTCCAGATCTAGAACTGGACTTCGAGCTCCACCTGTCACCATAGAGGCCTCTCTCCTATGACCTCCCTAGTAGCCATCACTGGAAGATCCTGTATACATCCTCCTGGGTAACGGTCATGTCACCTGTCGGCATATGAAATATCCATGTCTCACTATTTTAGTGCTTGCACAATATTATCACTATTGCCATATAGGTGCATGTATAAGGCAGTTTGGCCAAGTATCCCAGTCCAATGACATTGATCCTCACCTAGTTTGTTGGTGTGAACTGCTCCCCAGCATGAAGAACTGCAACACCAATGCATCCAGTGACCACTGCATCCAACACACAACACTCATGTTAGTTCTCCTTTCCTTTAAACCTTTCTACCTATGTTTCATCACCCTCCCTTAAAACCCTTCAAACACTAAAAAAGAAAATGTTTTCCTGCATTCCCGCAAGTAGGTTTATGTTCCCACAACCCGTCTTTGTCCCAACGTTCCCATAGCTGAATATTTCAGTGAGAACATGTCCCATATTTTTCACCCTATCAACCTTAACACTCGTTCCTGCATTGATGTCTCTAACCTACCCAAGTTCAATGAGACTACATTCCTAGTAATGGGAATGCTTTCCCTCACACAAACTTGTTATCTCTCACAACCTACAAACCCAATTCACGTTCCTACAAAATATGTGAGCCAAATTTGCTTTCCCACAAAAATAATTTCTCAACCCTTGTTTTGACCCTTTACCCTTGGCTATTTAGCAGAATCGCAATCCCGTTGGACTTGTGCCTATGAGATCACTCTTTTGAAATTCTGAGAATGTTATAAACATTAAATCAAAAAATCACAAAGTAAAGTTTTAGTGTCTATCAATCGATTTAGTGTTTGTTGTGCCCATACTCATCATACCATGTTCACCTGATGCTCTAGTCTCCCCTGCACAGCCATCATATCCTCCAACTCAGAGCTCCAAACTAGCAATATCTCAATGTAAATATGAGAGCAATTACTCATTTCTAGCCCTCCTAGACCCTCTTATAGGCCCCCTATGGTGCCTATTTCCCTCTTTGACCCCTCTAGCCCCCTTTATTCCTTCAAACATGTTATTTTGGAAATTTTATTGTCATTTTAACACTCTTTTAGTCCATTTGTGTCTTCTTGCTTACCTCGACTAATTGTCCCTTTTCAAGAAGTCATCAAGCCTTGTCTTCTCCTCATCACCTTCTTGAGGGGGCATCACTATAGAAGTTGAAGAAAGTCAACTCTGAAGATGCCCAAGATCACCTGCATGCGAGAACCTGTCAAAGAGAAGCCAAGAAGAGGAAGAGCATGGAGCAAGGGCAAAACCCTAAACGGACATGAGAGACAATTATGCAAACACAATGAAAAATATATTTACAATATGCATAATGCCCTTATGTGATACAATGAGGGAGCCCGCTTATAAAGAGCTCATGGAAGCTTGTAGAACAAGTTGGAAGGTGGTAGAAGATAAGGATGACAACTCAGCACATATCCACAAAAAGGTGGAACATGCTAGAAGGGAACAAACTCCCATGTTGTCAACAACTAACCACTACATGCATTAAATACAAAATATTAAATAAATGCATTAACCTAAGTAAGCTTAAGTAATAGAATAAATAATTAATAATTAATTATTTACTCTAACACCCCCCCTTAAGTGCAATTTAGGGAAATGCCTTAAGCTCACAAAACTAAGATGAATGCATAATGGGTCCCGGCAACGAGGCCATGTTAGGTACCCAAGTACAATGCAAGAAAAGATGCAACCTCTGTAAGCGGGGAAAGAGAGAAAACCACATGGGAAAAACCCTCCCCCAAAAAGAGGTAAGAACCTAGTGAAGAACTGAAGAAATCTCCAACTAGGGAAATTGTCCCCTAAAACAGGAACAAGGAGTGATCATGAAGAAGCAGCATCACTGAAGCATTAAGAAGCCACAAATCTACCAAACTGCTGATTAAAAGAACCTCCATGGAAGAAGAAGGCACGAACCGAGCATGTCTATATGGTAGATGATCCATCTCACCGAAATGCATAGGTAGCCAGCCACTGCAATCGCCTTGTATATAGGATCAACCACTGAATACATAGTTCACACTATCAAACCATCGAACCACGAATGCATTAGAACAACAGCATAACCCCCCCTTAATGCAGATGGGGTGTGATGACAGGCAACTAAGAAGGTGAGCCAAAGTCTCCTGCAAACGAATCAAGAACGAGGAGAGAGGAAAAGAGGTACAGACACCGATAAAGACACGGTCAAACTGACTCTGCATGGGGCTAATGTCGTGGAAGGGACACTCACTTGACAAAGGGAGAATGCCTAAAACAACAAACAATAATCCCCCCCATGGTGCTTTATGAAAATAGTGCAAGTACAACTGACTCAAAACAACGTTCATGACTCCCGTAATGCAAAAGTGACACTTTATCTCAGTGCAAAACAAAAAAGTGCTTCAAAATGATAGCTGTAATGATCAGAACTGAAAAAGAGCTATGATAAAGGAAAGTACAGCCAAAAATAAAGCAAACCATGCCAGGAAAACGATCCTCGGGCCTAAAACATTCAAAATATCAACCATAGAGTAAAAATTCCAAAACTATGATAGATACATTTTTGAAAATGTGATAGAACCAACTTTCCAAAAATATAAAGTTTTAAAAAAATTGACATGGGACGCAAAAGATATGCATGTCGGAGTCAAAAATAGGACTTCAGACTTCAATAGAAAAAATGGGCAATGAAAAAGCATCAAAACCTAAAAATACCTACACCAAAATCTCTGTCTCAGAACTAGCTTTCTGGCGCTTCTTTCGGATCATAAAAATACCTCCGTATGCAAAAGTTATGGCCAAAAAACCACAAGTAGGTCCAAAAGAGAACTTGAAGGAGATGTGCAATGAAGGTCAATGAGACAACGCTGACGTCAGCAAGTCGCGCGATTAAATTTGACAGCTTGCGGCTTAGCGCGGCAAAAAAGTGCCACATGGCATGTACGACTGATGATGTGGTAGGGGCCACGTGGCATGCCTGCCACGTGTCACACTCAGGCACTGCTGATAGGGCGTCAAATGATGACTCCCTGGTGCTGACGGAGACTGCTGACAGAGCACTAACACGAGCGGAGGTGGTGAGCCGGTTGGAAAATGCCAGCAGAGCGACGCAGAGGAGAGGTGCCGTCGGGAGGAGGAGACACCACTGGCGGCGGGCGGCATTAAACTGAACTAACGACGGAGGTAACCGGAGAGCGGCGCAAAACTGAACTGTCGGGCGGAGCAGCGCTGGAGACGGGCGGAGCGGAGAACAGGCGGAGCTGTCAGCAGAACTATCGAGCAGAGGTAGCAGAAATTTGATGCGCCGCCGGGAGGTCGAGGAGCCGAGCGGCTCGAGCGGTGCTGCCGGCTACGGCCGCGGCGAGCTATGCACGGGTGGTGGCACCGCGGTGGTGTGGCGGATGTGCCCCATTTAATTTTTTTAATTTTTTCCTGCAAAATTCGTCCGTACAGTCTGTACGACAGCTCCTAGAGGCTTCAAAAAATCCCCAAAAATGCCCTGTGTCCAAAATCGAAAAGCTTTATATGAATCCTGACTGCAAATGGCCTTCCGAATCCAATGGTGATGTCCGTTTGGGCCCAAAGTGCTCTGAAAAAATGCTGATCCTTCAATTTGAAGAAAAATTACACAAACAAACTAGGGTTTGTGACTCCAAATCATGGCTTCAAAATTTCTTCAATGAAGCAGCAGCAGGAAGGCTCTGATACCATGTTGAAGTTGAGGAAAGTCAACTCTGAAGATGCCCAAGATCACCTGCATGCGAGAACCTGTCAAAGAGAAGCCAAGAAGAGGAAGAGCATGGAGCAAGGGCAAAACCCTAAACGGACATGAGAGACAATTATGCAAACACAATGAAAAATGTATTTACAATATGCATAATGCCCTTATGTGATACAATGAGGGAGCCCGCTTATAAAGAGCTCATGGAAGCTTGTAGAACAAGCTGAAAGGTGGTAGAAGATAAGGATGACAACTCAGCACATATCCACAAAAAGGTGGAACATGCTAGAAGGGAACAAACTCCCGTGTTGTCAACAACTAACCACTACATGCATTAAATACAAAATATTAAATAAATGCATTAACCTAAGTAAGCTTAAGTAATAGAATAAATAATTAATAATTAATTATTTACTCTAACAATCACATAGTCCAGTCTCTGCTTTTCTGCTTTAAACAAATCTTCTTCATGTCATTTATGTTCGAACTTCTTTGAAATAGTATTGTCTCGACACTGTGTCAAAGAGGGCAAAATCTACGTACACACCTAAATCTGATTACATCACTAAGTAATCTTATTTAGTCATCTTCTAGGACATTATTTAATTAAATATTTTATATTTAATTAAATTATTGTCATCCCCTAGTTAATTAAATTATTGTCATCCCCTAGTTAATTAATTCATTTAATTAACTATAGTCCAATTGATAAAATCAAATGAGAACCTATAGAAAAATTATCAATTAAATCCTTATTCCTCTATTAAATTAAATAAATGCATAAATCTATTTAATTTAATCCCATGCCTGCATTTATTAAATAAATCATTTAATAAAACATTCCCAAACCCCTAACCATTCTATAACCCTATCATTACCCAATTCTAACCCATTCACCCATACTAATCCCACTTAGACAATTAATTAACCTACCCCATTAATGTGAAACCACTTACCTCATAATCCCCTCCTAAGCCATGCCTAATCCCCCTCCTAAAAATGTGCACAACTTTAAGCATGGGTTAAGACTTTCTAACCCAAAACCAAAGTCAAAATTTTCCCACATCCTCTTACATTCCTATCCAAGAGCATTAATGGCTCTTACATGTATTAATGAGCCTTAAATTCCTCTTACATCTCTCTTCCACACTCCTCCCTCATAACTCCCTTTGGCCACCCATCTTGACCCTCTTCCCCTATACAATCCCCTTGTCACACTTGTCACAAGGTTATGGCTTTGAGGAAGCACAATCCATGTGCTCCCCTTTCCTTGCATCCTAGCCCTCCCTCATCCTTTCTCCATATTTCCATCTTGGCCTTCCATCCTCACATCCTTGGCCTATAAATGAAGCCCTCTCCCTTCACAGTTGATATAAACTCTCATGCAAACTTATAATGCCCCTCTGAAGAACAAATCATCAAAAGGACTCACCCTTACCATGAAGGAATCTATACTCACCCCATACACCTTGTTTTATCCCTTTGAAGGCTCCTGCCCCTTGAAGGCTTGAAGCATGTTTGAGCATACATCCATCATCACTCAGATACATAGAAACATCAAGGTTACACTTGAGGAGCTCACCATTCTTGGTTTGCCTTCCTCAACGGTGTTTCCTTTGTCTCATCATAAGTATTATTATTTCCTTTAGATGTGTGAATATTATATTAGCTTTAATGTTCTTAGTTCACAAATGTAATAGTGATATAGGTTGATCTAAATAATCCTTTGCTAGATTATATGGAAAAAAATTGAGCTATATTTCATGGATTTAATAGTTGGATTGTGGGACCTTACCATTCAAATGCAAGATTGCCATGAGTATGGACATTTACAATGTAGGTGTCCCAAGAATAGGTCTTTATCCACGGGACCCTTGGGCCCTTCTATTTTTTTTCTTGGGAATGATAAGGCTAAGGTATTTCTGTATGAGGGCCCTACTAGACAACAAGGGTTTTACACCTTTGATATCTCGAAATAGGAGCAAAGGCAAGAAGAGGACTTGGATGGATAGACATAATGATATTACTTCTAACAGATTAATATTCTTGATGAGTTGGTTCAAGAGGAATGTATTCCGATTGAACTCCCCTCAAGAGATGGTACTACACATGAGACTCAAGATGAGGAGGCAAGGAACTAGGATCAATCACAGGAAGGACAACAAGGGGGACATATGACTATGACTATACCCCCTTTGGGACAATATGATTGTGGTCTTGGGGAGGCACAACCCTTGGGAGATATAAGTAGTTTTGATTCTAATCTTAAGGAGAAGGTAGATAATTCAAAGAGTACTAAAGCTCCACTAGCCTTGGGTTTGTAGTAGAAGCCTTTTATTAGTTGAAGGAATACTAACCAGGACAAGGTCAAGATGATGGGGGAGATATTAGTCAAGTCAGGGTTGGTAAAGTCCATTGATTCCTATTTCTCCCAACCCCTTAAATGATTGTCCTATCATGGAATATTAGGGGGTTGAACAAGATTCCTACACAAAAGGTTGTTCACAAATTAATTGATTCTTAGTCTCCTAATATTGTTTTCATTTAGTAAACCAAGCTTACTGGTTGATGGTTTAGCTAGTTGTGCTCCAAGGATGTGGCCTCAAGGTGGTTGATAAGGAGTGGGTGCTCAAGGAAACTCGGGTGGGATAACTTGCCTCTAGAATTTAAGGAAGATTTTTCCCTTGTGTTGGATTGTGAGTAAGTCTTTTATTTCTTTGATAGCTTCTTGCCTTGTGACTAGGAAGTGATGCATGTTTACATATATTTATGCTTCGATAACTGTATGCGTAAGTCACTTCTCTGGAATCATGTCACTTATGTTCACTCCTTAGATCATTTTCTTCCTTTGATTGTTACTAGTGATTTTAATGCTATTACCAACTTGCAAGGAAAATAAGGTGGAATTGCTCGATTGGATCCTTCTTCTTACATGCTTAGGAATAACATTGACACCTTGAATCTTATTGATGTTAAGCTTGTTGGCTTTTGATTTGATAGAATTTTAACAACCTCTTATTGGATCAAAATACCTAGGAATTAGTTAGAGACCATAATGGGCATTCTAAGAAGCAAAATAAAAGGACCAACTAACAAGACTATGATGTCTTCTCCACTTTGAATTCTACAAGATTCATATAGGTATACCTAGGTATTCATTCTTTATTCACTTCAAATTTAAACTCTCAACATGAACTCCAAAATAGCATATGATTTAGCCTTGATTCTTCTAATTCTAAGACTACAAAAGAGATGATAAATGGTTATTCCATCAAACCCTAAACTCTATGAATCAAGCACAGGCTGACGTTTCAAAACTTCAACAACAAAATATTAAAGTGATTGATTTATTTATTTATTTGCACTATATAAGATATTCCAAACTAGATCAACTTCAAGGATGACTAGTGCCTTATCTATTGGACCATTAACTCACATGAATTTGACATCTACTTCTAGATCTATCTTAACACTTTGTGAAAAAATTATTGATATTCATTTGCAGATCTCATACTTATCAAAATCTTCAATGAAAACCATAAAGTTCTTCCAATTTACATTAAGCATTTACATAACCCATTAGATTATTAGCAAAAGAAAATTAAAATATAATTCAAAATGAATTACAACTAAAATTTAATAAACTTTGCCATTAAATCTTAGAGAACAAAATGGAGATAAAAGAAGAGACAAGATCTAGGATGAACAACTATCTTTCTACATTTTTTAATAACTTCTTTGAAATTGTATAAAATTCAATGACTATCCCTATCAGAAAATGACTCTATTAGACAAGCCCCTATTAACTTTCTATTTAAACTCTGGAACAAAATTACACAGTATGATGGACTAACTCAAAACATGAACAAAACTAAGTTCATCAAAATGAATCTTGAACCCCTCCTCTAGCTTTAGGAACTCACTTATATAGCATGAGTTGCAACAAGCTTTGGGTCTAGAGGGAAAAGGACAGTTGTCCAAAACAAACAATTTACATACAAGACAAAAATGTCATTTTCTTCACTGCATGAGGAAACTGAAAACACTCATGGCATTCTTGCTTGATAACAAAATAGTTTTCTTCTAACTACTTTGTGGTGGGCCCTATTATGTTTTATCTATTTTTTGTTCCTCCACAACATCTGATAATTGGTCTTCATTTTTTTTGTTCTTTTTCAAGTTTTGGGGCCACCTTTTCTTCTTCTATTATGCTTTGATCTAATTCTTTAGTATCTGCATCAAGCAACTGGTTGTCTTTTTCCTCGACCACTTCTAGTATTATATCTTTAACTTCTTATGTTGGTTGAGGGCTTGTCTCATTATCTCTAGTATCTTGGTTTCAGCTTCCTGAGACACTTGTGAACTCACTTCTCCTGCTTTCTCCTCAGTCATTTGAACAACTTTGTCAACTAACTTCAGTTCTTTAGTAGCTATTGATTTGTCTTATAGTTTATCATCTGTTGCCATTTGTGAAGATTTTTTGTTGATACATCCTTGGTCACCCATTCACCATACATTGAATCATTAGGCTAGTCGTAACTGATGATTTCCTTCTCTTTGCTAGCAATATCTCTCCATTCACTCTTAAGATGTTTTGCCTCGGAGATAAAAAGCTTATAAAATCTTTTGGCCTTTGTCAAGTCTGATACAACATCTATAAATAAAGCATTGTCATTGTTACTTATTATCTTGCTTATTTTATCATTCAACATGGCCAAAATGTCATCATCCCAGTCTATTAATGTCTTTGTCTCATGACCCTTTATAAACAATGAAGGGAAGAATGTGAACCTTTTGTTCTGATATCTGGATACGCATGACCCAATCTATCTTTGTAGTAACTTCCTTTTTGTATCAAATTCTAATAAGCAATCACTTGATCATATGTTTTCTCAGCATAATAGTCACCACTTTCTTTATCAACTATATCAAAACATATCTCAATCATTGTCTCCTCTCTTGCTACCCATTTATTTAGGATTTCTCTTAACTTTTTATCATCATTACTAGGAGCTTTAATAATAGAGAGAAATTGGGTCACCATGAGATGTAATCTCCTGGTATCAATATCATAAACAAATAACAACAATGCCTCCCTTATTTTATGCTCATACCTCTTCCATACTTCTATCTAAACTACCTTGAGTCTAGCTTTCTCTTCTTCCATATCCTCCTTAGTGGTATCTTCTTGATGCAAAGGAGTCTTAGGAATTTCAACTATAGGACTAGTTGGTGGTGGAGTAGAGAGTGAAGATGCAATCATTCTCTGGGATGACTCCCCTAGTTCTAATATTCTAACTTGTTTCCCTTTATATTAAGCAAGTTCATTTTCAATTCTTAGCCTCTTCTTGACTTCTTCATTATAGGCTACTAGAACTTGTTCATGCTTCACATGTAGTTCCTGCATAAATTTATTTTCTTTCCTTGTAGTAGTTAGTATAAGATTTGCAGTTCCAATATTCATCCCAGCAACCTCATCATTTGGAGTATCTTCTACTCTCTTTACAATCAAATTTCCTATTACATCTGAATCATTAGGCTCTGAGGAGCAGGACCTATTCTCTTTTTGTAATGACCAAATTACTAGGGAAGCATGGTCTTCACTATATTTGACACCCCCTAATGATCTTTGTTTATGTTCTTTAGTATCCATTCCTTTTCTTACTGCATCAAAAACCATAGCATCGACAATATCCCAATTGGGAAGAAGTTACACTTCAGCTTCTCTGATCATTCTTCTTCCTTCCTCTAGAGTTATTCTATTAAACTCCTACATCATTTCACCCTTTATCTCATCTTCTATGCCAGATTCTTCTTTATTGAGTTGCTCTATTTTTATTTTATGACATCTCTCCTCAAAGTTTGCAATATTTGCTCTTTGTGCAAAGTGATAAAAAGCTCTTGATTTGATAAAATTGTCATCTAGTGGGAACTTATGACTAGCTTGTTCTATAATAGGATCTAAATCTTTCTCGTTAAAATCAACTATAGTTAGCTCCAAGTTGGGTATAGGAGGTTCATTCACTTTTTCTTCATCTAATTCAGCTAAACTAATAAAGATACCACCCTGATTTTTAAGTTGTTCCATTTGCTCAATTATGAGCTGCTCATCTCCTAGGTGAAAGGTTGATTGAGATGGTGTATAAATTGGACCCTCAATCCTGGAACCTTCTCCAGCTTTTTGCTTCTTGGGTGCTTATTCTAATGGATTTGCCTCAACTTGAGGTCTCTTGTGTATTGGGGAAACAAACACATATGCTTATATTTTTTCTTTCCCCTTATTATCACTATGCTCTCCCATCTTAATTACTCTATAACCAGATCTTTTCTAAACAATATACTGCCCGAGGCCCATAATAGGAGTGAAAGATAGCATTTTCATAACCTCTCTTGATTAATCAAGGTAAGTCCTGATGAGGATAGACTTATTCTCATTGAGGGTATCCATTATCTTTGCAAAAAAATGCATTAACTTGTTTACCTTATCAGCCATTGTTTTAGCATCTGATAATGGGTTGTAATATTTCTCAAAACAATTCACAAATTCAAAAACTATAGAATAGACTCTGCATTTTTCTTTTTCACTCCCTGCTCTTGTAAGGAAAAATCGTTCCTTATGAAATCTTCAAGGTATTAGAAAACATGATCATGAGCTTTTGCTTTTGCCCTCTTCCTGAACATCTTAAAAAATCCCTCATTATTAGCAAACCTTGCATTGGAAGTGGCCATCTTACAAGGGTTTAAAAATTTATGCAAGAAAATCTAACCTACTTTTGTGATCACAAATTGGTGAGCAATAGTGCATGTGCAAAAAATAGAGCCTCTTGATCTACTTGTTAATTCCAATTCCTCTAAACCACCTATCTTTCATAATATCTTAGCTAAACCAACCTTTAGAGGTACTTGGTATGGTAACACATGTGGAGTTCCTTGAAATCCATACACTCTAAACATAGTAGAAACTGGAAATGGGATGATATCTACCCAATTATGGGAAACTTTCAATTTAGTTGGGGAATCCATGGGTTTGATAAAATCTAAGAGCAATTTGGGAATCCTTGGGTTATCCTTAGACAAAAGTATACTCAGTCTTGATGCAAAATACCTATCAAACCTAACAAAACTAGCCTCATTCACATCCCAAGACATGTCTACACTCCAAAGCTGAATAGGTAGAGGTTCTCCTTCATGCTCTCTTGTCAATTGCATTTCTTTTTCAATATATGTAGCTCCTTTAAAAAGGAATGTATGCATTAGCATTGAGTACCATCCAAAGGTTGTCTCTATCTTCCATTTTGCAATTTCAATCAATCCAACATGAATTTCTTGGGCTAGAAAAGAGGCAAATTAAAAAATGATACTAACTCCAAAACAAGAAATTTGTGCCATCATATACATAAATTTGATAGGCATAAAATCTTATTCATCTTTAGCAAAAACCCTATACAAAGACATATAGATATATAGGGCACGAGAATTGAAAATTTCCTTCTTGAATAATTATGGGGTCGAGGCTATGACCAATGTTGTGTTTCCAATAGTTGTTAGATGTCCTCTCAAGGCTCCTTGCCTAATTTGCATCTTTTGGGCATGGTATAATTTTTCTAACTCTTGAAAATCAATAGTCTCATAATATTGTGAGATAGAGTCCATCCCAAATATTTCTTGAATCTCCTTGAGTGTTATTTTCAATAAACATTCTCTGTTTATCCCCCTCACTAACCTAGTAATTGGATCATACATTATGGCTATTAAAGTTAGAAGGTTTGAGTTCATGAATATTCCTGGAACAACTAATTTTTCAAGGTCAAAATTCTAAATGTTACTATGTGGGGCAAATAATCTTCTCTTTGAGAACTACTTTCTAAAAAGCTGCAATCCAGTCTTTAGAGGTTATCTCATCATGAGTCCAATTACCTCTGTCATATAAACCCTCGACCACTTTCAATCTTGGAGTAACAAGAATCAATTTCCTCATCTATGTTGCATCATTAGTTGACTCATTCAATTGCTCTAAAAATTCATCATGGATATTTTCGTGTTGATAATCTCTTTACCTGGAAAACCCTTTTTCAGAGGCATTGTGAAAAAACAAAGACAAATATTAAAATTCTTTAAGGGGAAGGAAAAATTACTTACTAGGATCAATTTTCTTTGGCTCCTTGTTGCAATGATTGGAAATTTGGCTTTGTTTTGAACTTGGCTTCTACTTGCACTGTATTCTAGCTCTTCAACAATTCCTTTTCAAAATAGAATGCCAATTTTCCATTATATCTTCTACATCAATTTGCACGAGAGGCCTTCAATTTTCATAAATGCATTATAGGGAGTGGGTATGCATGTTTCATAGAAAAATTTGAAAAGAGACTATTGATCTACAAATAATCTGATGGACTTGATGTATTTTATTTTTCGACTCACATTTTGTCTCCTAACATGGTAGTCAAACCAATTGTGTTGTGACATCTAGAAACTTTTTGTCTTATCAACAACTTTGGTGTAATGGCTACAAAGTTTGGGACATGTGTCATCACATCATTATATCCCTATAATTAAAAATCATCCATATTTTTATAACAACAACCATGGATTAACCTTCAATCTGATGACTGTAATGAAGTAATATTAATTCAAACCTAGGTGGCTCACATGTTCCACATGTCTCATGGTCGTTATGTCACTTTGGTTAAACCTCATGCATTTTGGAACAACAACAATGCGACCACTGTAGATTTATTCTTGATCTAACAGGTAAGAAGATATTAAACTTACTAAATTGCACTAGCCCACAAGGACACATGTCAATTTGTCACTATGTCACCTTGGTTAAACAACTCACATCTTTTTATAATGGCATAGCGATGTGTGTTGATCTCTGTTCTGATCAATGATTGAGACAAAGCTTTAGAAACTGGCTAACCTTGACAAAAGACAAATCATTATTGAACATCTATCATCTAGAATGACCTCACCCCTTTTTTACACCTACGAATTGATTATCCCCACCCTAGACATGTGTCACATAGCTGCTATGTCATCTTTCTTAAAAGACTTGCAACTTTTCATTGTGACATAGCAACAACCGTGGATCTTTAACTTGATCAACAACTAACATTGCATGTTGTTATCACTATGTTTGGTTAGTCAATACTTAGAGTGATCCCACCTATTCCACATGGTGTGATGTCATTATTTCACTAAGGCTAAAAACATTGCAACTTTCTATCACAACATAATGACAGTCGTTGATCTTGAGGTTAATCTGTGGTGGAGTTGATCTTGAGCATTGTAGCAGTTGCCCAATCCCACTGACAAGTGTCACAATGTCACTATGTTGCCTTGCTTAAAGTTCACACAACTTTACATAGTGAAAAAGTGAGAAATGTTGACTCGAACAAGATCTGATGGATGAGATTTAAACTTCTAATTATTGTGTCTCTTTGGTCCCACATGACAGGTGTTAGCTTGTCGCTATCTCACTTTGGTTAAACTCATTACATCTTTTTATAACAACATAGCAAGAATCATAGTTATTTAAGAAGATCAATGGTCATCCAAACAACTCACCACTTGAGTTAAAAGTAGGAAATTATACAAGACACGACCTAACCAGGATAAAACCATGGGTTGAGCAGAGACACGACTTAAGGAATAAACCCTATTCTGCACAAATTTAAAACATTAACAAGAAAAAACCCTATCAAAGAAATTCAAATTAATACTAGGGTTTTTCAAGGTATTTAATGCTTTTATTTAGGATTTATTTCAAATTTGTAAGAATTTTCCTTAGGGCAGAATTCACCCAAGACCAAGGAACTCAAACACAAGCACAATAGTAGACCAGAAAGAGTACGATTAGAATGATGATATATTCATTCAATATTGATTGTGAAAGTACACTAGGAGTGCCTGTATATAAAGACCTCTGGAATGCTTCTAGAATGCATAGAAGTTAACAACATGAGAAGTCATACAACCAGGCACATGTCCACTAGTTATGGGTTATCCTCCATTACGCAAAAAAGTAAGTGTGATAATGAGAGGATAAGCCTACAAAGGTGTAGCATGCAAATTAATGTTGTAGACACCATGTGCTAAAATGGGAGTGCAAATAACTGTGTTGTCTACATGACAACTCAATTAATTATGCAAACTCCAATGTTGCAGGCAACATGTGTTGAATTAGAGTCACTTACTCCAATGTTGTCAATATGACAACTCATGAGAGTATGCAAACTCTTAAGTGTCTCACCTAAATAAATAATAAAAATGCAATATAATAAAATAATGCATTAACCTAAGTAAACTTAAGTAAAGTGTAGTAAGTAAATACTTATTTAAACCAACACCCCCCCTTAAGTGCAACTTAGGGGAATGCACTTAAGTTCACAAGAATTAGGATGAAATGCATAATGGGTACCAGCTACTAGGCCATGTTAGGTACCCATGTACATAATGAAATGCAATCTCTCATAAAGCAAAGAAAGAGGGAAAACCTCATGGGAAAAACCCACCCCCAAAAAGAGAGATGAAAAAACTAGATGCATGGATGGATGGAATAATCAATACCCCCCCCCCCCCCCTCCCCATCCCCCCCCCCCCATTATGACATACATTGAGTATATACAATAGAAAAATGTGAGAAGAACACTATTCCACAAAAGCAAAAGGTCCCCCCCCCACAAGAGAGAAGAAGAAGGGAGACAAGGTAGTCTCCCCTCCCCCCCAAATGAAGAGTGTCTGTCAGTGATAGTTGCTCCAATGTAGAAGTTGATCCAAGACTGCTAAATAGTGTTCCTCTCCTTTGGAATAAACAATACCCTAGGTACAAAGGAGATGCTTCCACTATGTATGGAAAGAATCTCGATGATCACTAATGTCTCTGAGATCTGTTCAACTGTCCCTGTCAAGGATGAATGCAAAACCTATCGTAAAGAATCTATTGTCTCCTCAAATGATAAAGAGACCTTCTGCAACTGTTGTACATAAGTATCCACAATCACATCAACCTGTGAAGATTGATCATGTAGAGAATGGACATGAGGGTCAAAGTGAGTCCTCGCAACAACTGAAGAAGGATCTTCTCCATCAAAGAGAAGATGTGTATCATTAATGATATCCCCCAAATCTGCTATGTATGACTCCAAAAACAAAGTTGAAAGATCTTCTATGTAGTCATCCCTTGTTGTTGGAGTTGGAAGAGAAGGTGTACCCTATTGTGCTAGACCTATCACTATGGCTATGTATGCATGTGGACTATACTGATGTTGTGACCTCTCGTTGCATATGTCAATAGAACCCCATGTATCTGAATCTATTGAAGCACTATCACTAGTGTCACTGTCAATTTCCACAATGTATGATGTGTGGAGAGGAGTAGAAGATAAGTTGGGTGAAATTTCCTCAAAGTGTACATCCTTCTCCACAAATATCTCATATGTCTCAAGATCCATAAGTCTGTATGCCTTCACACTATCTTCATATTTGATGAAAGTACAAGGCCTAGGTGGTGGTGCCTAGCATCCCCTGGAAGATATGTTTGCCCATACTGGACAACCGAAGACTCTGAAGTGTGTCACAATTGGTTTTTTACTACACCATGCCTCAAAAGGAGTCTTGCCATGTAAGGTAGGATGAGGAGACCTGTTAAGTATGTGAATGGCACTATTGATTGCTTTGACTTCAAGTGATGGATCTAGAGACTTGGCTTGTATCATGCAACTTGCCATTGACTTAAGAGTTTGGATCCTCAATTTTGCAACATCTATCTTATATGGATTGGATGCTAGTGGATTTTGAAAATCTATACCCTCAAGTTTGCAAAAGCCTTTAAAAGTCTTTTGTTCACATATCTACTTTCATTGTCCATCCTTAGAACTTTGATGGCTTTCCTTGATTTCTGTTCAACATGAGTCTTGAAGGCTAGAAACTTATCCAATAGTTCATTCTTGTGATGAAGAAAGTAGACCCAAGTGTAGCATGAAAAGTCATCAATGAAAGTAAGTATGTAGCGACCCTAGCTAACTGATGTCACTGTAAAAGGACTTGCTAATACCATGTGAACCAACTGAAGAACAACTAGTGCTCTTGAAGACTTCTCTTTATGTAACTTCTCCTCTAGATGCATAGCCACTGATCTTGTTGAACGTTCACCTATGGAAAATTTGATTGTAGGTAGACCTTTGACCATTTTGTTTAAGCAAAGTTGTTGAAGGTAGCATAAGGCAAGATGACCAAACTACTCATGCCATAATTTGATGTGTGAATTGGATTGAGTCAACAAGGCTTATGAAGGAGACTTGGGCACAAATTGGGAGAAAGAATACAACATTTTGTCATGATTAACTTTCCCCACTGCAACCAATGAGTCATCTTTTAGACCGCATACCTTTGTTGAGTGAGGAAGGAACTCAACTTTATGACCATCTCCAAGGTGAGTGATATGGTAAATTGAGAGGAGATTAGAACTTAGGTTTGGAACATAGAGAACATATTTGAACTCTCCATTTTCCATCTCCACATTTCCTTTCCCTTCAACTTCCATTTTTGTATCATCTCCCACAAAGATATGTAGTACCTTAGACTTCTTCAATGAATAAAAATCCCCTTTCAAAGAACCCATATGATATCAGGCACCTGAGTCAAGAATCCATTCCTTTGAAGAACTTGAATTTTCCATGAGCGCTTGCTTTTTCAATTTGAATTTGAAGAAGACCCTTTTCTCCTTGTAAGCATTAGGCAATGGAACATTATGTTTCTTCATGATGGTGGTCAATTCATCAATCTTTTTATGGTAACACTCATGTTCTTCATGACCCAGTTTCTTGCAATAGGCACACTTTTGCTTGTTCTTATTGGTGTTCCCCTTCTTATTTGAATTTGAGAAAGACTTGCCTTATTGATTTGATTGTGTTGTTGCCTTTTTTGCATCTTTTGATTTGTTATTCTTCCATTTCTTATTCTTGCCCTTTCCTTTATTTGAAGATTGACCAGCTAAATTTTGAGAACACTCATTATTTGCTACCAATGCCTTAGACTTTGGCGAATTGAGAATCCCCATTGATTTCAACTTCTTTTCTTCTTTATCCAATAGTTCAACATAATGGTCAAAAGAAACTTTCTGATAGGTGGACCCTGATATAGTCTTTGAGGTGTTATAAGTAGAAACAAATGTGGAGTACTCAGATGGCAACTTATTATGAATGAGATAGATTAACTTGTCATCTTTAATAGGACTCCCACAATCATCAAGTTTCATTCTTAATTCATTCACCTTTATGATGAAATCCTGTATGGAATCAAATACCTTAAGATCTAAGGAGACAAGCCCATCTTCAATTTTGAAAACATCTTCCTCAAACACTTTATCATATAGGTTTTGGAGGGTATCCCAAGCTTCCTTGGATGTACGAGACTTCTGAATCTAATATATGATCTTCTCTTCAACCCCCAAACAAATATCACCTAGGGCTTTCCTATCCATTGTTTACCAATCAGTGATTTCACTGGCAGATACTTGATCACCTATTGGTTTAGGAATGATACCATCTACATATTAAGAAACTCTTTTATGCATTAAATGACACCACATTTTAATGGACTATGTAGCATAGTTATGTGGAGTTAATTTTGGAAACTTAAAATTTCCCATGATGTAGAAAATGAAAGAAAAATGTAGAAAAAGAGGAACAAAACACCAAGAACAACCTCCCCCCCCCCCCCCCCTCCCCTCGCTTTCACTCAATCAAGAAACCTCCCCAAAAAAGATGCTTTGACACTTTATATGTAGTGCATTTACAATGGCCACTTGCCAATTTTGGCCTTAGTGGACTTTTGATTTTGCTTCTTTACAACCTCTTTATGGAGTTCAAAACTAGAACATTACAATGTATCTTGGATATACAACAATTCTGAAGATATATTAAAGTATTACAATCTAGAAAAGGCCCTAATGCTGAAAGTGATACTTTTGTCCACACAACCCTATAATCTGATTGCAAATCTGGAAAGTAGACAAAAAATAATGCACTTTCAAAAAAAATGGAACCTGTTTTCGTGTCCAAATGAGCCCGTATGGAGCATTTGAAGTTGCAAAATACAGGATTGGACAGGTACAGTCACCAAAAGATGCAATTTTTGACAAATTCGTGTACCAAAACTAGAAAAAAGTTGCACCACTAAAAGAATTAGAAAATTCTACCCAAAATTTTAAAAAAATTGCACCTAATTTGCAGTTCGGATGATTGAGATATGGCCTCCCAAAGTCAAACTGCAAAATCAAAAATCAATATGGAGAGGACTTGAATAAGTAAAAGATAGGGTTAAATTTGACAGTCATAAGGTCATCACAATAGTTCTATTTTTCCCCTAGATGATGGTCAGATGACTGTCAAATTTAGGCTTAGGAACTTGATGACATCAGTGTACTCGGGCCCTATGATGACATCAACATGACATCTGGATGTCAGCACCGTATGAATAGTACGAAAAAAATGGCATGTACTACTTATTTGACGTATGAAGTGCCACATATGTGCTGATTGGGTTGTACAATGTCCAACTATGTGACTGAGTCATATTCTAAATGTTTCACTGACGTGGGCAGTATGCTGACTAAATGTCCACGTATGCGCTAACATAAGGTGGTGACTGCATGTACACATGTCTGATAGCTGGCAGCTAAGTGTAGCTGATGGAAGTATGACTCTAATAGCTAGACAATATGGTTTCCATGTGGAGCTAACTAGGATTCTATGCAGAGGCTTACGTGGCAGAGGTCTAATTATCGACTGACACATAGCAGTCCACGTGTGTGCACGGGATGATGTGGCAATTGGCAGAGGTGGACTAGTCTTCTAATGTCGTAGGGTAGGTAGAGGTTGACGTGTGGACTCCACGTGTCTGGGCGAGTAGCAGGGGTTGGGAGGAATTATCAACAATCAAATTTTTGTGCGGAAGCTGAAACTTTAAATGTCGCGGTGGAATATTTCACCGCTAATGGGAATGCATATACATCGGGAAAGGTCGAAGGTTAATCCCACATGTCTGGGGATATAAGACTAAGCACTATTTAAAATAAATAAGAAGTGCTAAATCCAAATGAAGTTGGCACTTTTCCGGTGAAGATTTGTGGTTGCCCATTTGGGATGTGACCCGTGCTTGCCGGAAAAATGTACTCAGCCAAAAAAATTTGTACCTATCGGTTAATGAAGAATTATGCCACAGAAAATTTGATGCTTGCCTATGAATAAATAGAATATTCCTCCCAAATTGCAAGGTCAAGGTGTCACTACCCAGTTTTGCAAAAAAAAAAAATCTCTGCTAGCTCAACTGGGCAAAAAAATAATTTGAAAATACCCAATTCGAAAAATAATTGCAGAGATTTAATAAAATTTAGATTTGAACAATTAATAAGCAGATCGAGTAAAAGACCATACCCAATTTGCAAATCGGTGCCTTTGGGTGTTGGTTTGCAAAAAAAAATTGCCTCGTGATTGACTTTAGCCCAGCATAGGCAAATTTATACCTGATTTTCACCGAATCGACATTCTAGATGTAATGGCAAAGTCCTTTTTGGCTCTAAATGCTCTCAATTTTTGTAGATTCTCTGGATCTAAGTCAAGGTGCTGAAGCAAAATTGGTCTGAAACGGATATGTGAAGAGAATGTCCTCAAGCTCTTATACCATGTAAGAATTTTCCTTAGGGTAGAATTCACCCAAGACCAAGGAACTCAAACACAAGCACAATAGTAGACTAGAAAGAGTATGATCAGAGTGATGATATATTCATTCAATATTGATTATTAAAGTACTCTAGGAGTTCCTATATACAAAGGCCTCTGGAATGCTTCTAGAATGCATAGAAGTTAGCAACATGATAAGTCATACAACTAGGCATATGCCCAATAGTTATGGGTTATCCTCCATTAAGCACGAGAGTAAGTGTGATGATGAGAGGATAAGCCTACAAAGGTGTAGCATGCAAATTAATGTTGTAGACACCATGTGCTAAAATGGAAGTGCGAATAACTGTGTTGTCTACATGACAACTCAATTAATTATGCAAACTCTAGTGTTGTAGACAACATGTGTTGAATTAGAGTTGCTTACTCCAGTGTTGTCAACATGACAACTCATGAGAGTACGCAAACTCCTAAGTGTCTCACCTAAATAAATAATAAAATAATGCATTAACCTAAGTAAATTTAAGTAAAGTGTAATAAGTAAATACTTATT
Source organism: Cupressus sempervirens (assembly GCA_028749045.1). Lineage (NCBI taxonomy): Eukaryota > Viridiplantae > Streptophyta > Pinopsida > Cupressales > Cupressaceae > Cupressus > Cupressus sempervirens. The sequence goes on along the minus strand of CM053785.1, from coordinate 961,912,716 downwards.
TACACCAACAAAATTTCCCACCCTAAACAAAGGATAAGACCACCTAAAATTTAGAAAATCTTGTAGAATTATTTTGAAATAATGGGGCATAAAAACAAGGGCTAACGAAGCCAATCAATGGGATATTTACTTGGAATAACAAGAGGAGTGGGGTTGAGGCTATCTTTGAAAGGCTAGATAGGTTCTTAGTCTCTTGTTATTGGTTGCATGACAGATGGTCCACCAACTCTAAAATTCTTGACCAGAGAAATTTTGATCATTGGCTTATTAAACTCATTTTCACTACTTTCAAGACTACTAAAAATCCTTCCTTTAAATTTCAGCCAATCTTTACGAGATCTTATGATAGTTTGGTGGTATGAGGCGATCCTTGCACATGGGACTACTATGTTCACTTCTAAAAAGAGACTCCAACATGTTAAATATAGACTTAAAAGGTAGAATATATAGTGTTATGGAAACTTGCATACTTCAAAGATGGAGGCCCAGTCTAGGCTGGATAGTGTCACTTGACAAATTTAGGATGATGGGATGACCTCTAACTTGAGCATTTTTGAGTCCTTGGCACTTAAGGTGTTAGAGGAATGAGAGCTAAGGGAGGATATTTTTTGGAAGCAAAAGTCTTGTGTTGACTAGCTGCAAGAAGGTGACAATAAAGCAACCTTTTTTCATAACTCTGTTAAGGCTTGTATGTTTGGGAACACTATTTTCTCGACTACTGGAGCCCAACTTTTCTCATGGGAATACATTTCTAAGGAAGCCATCAGCTACTTCACCAATCTATTTTCAAAGAGGGATCTTAATCCCATGACTGAGACTAGAGCCATTTTAGATTGTATTCCACAGTTGGTTTATGAAGAGATTAACGTGGCACTCTTACATCCCATATCATTACCTGAACTAGAGAAAGTTGTTTTTCGTATGAAGAAGGGTAAGGCCCCTAATCCGAATGGTTTTATTGCTGATTTTTTCTAGGAGTATTAGGAGATTATAAAATTTGACCTTTTGGATGTAGTCTAGGAATCTCATAGAAAACAAATGCTCAAGTCTCTGATTTCTACTTTTTTGGCTCTTATACCCAAAAATAATGGGGCTAAGAGTTTGGATCAATTCAAACCTATTTCCTTATGCAATATCACTTACAAAATTATCACTAAACTGATAGCTAGAAGACTTAAGCCTCTTTTGGGTACTTTGATTTTAGAGGAACAAGGTGGTTTTGTGGGTGATGGATAGATTTTGGATGGTGTTGTAATTGTAATGGAAGCTATTCACTCTATTGCAACATCTAAGGAAAAGGCTATGTTATCAAGATGGATATGGCTAAAGTGTATGACCACGTAAGCTAGGATTTTCTAAATACTATCCTTTTGGCTTTTGGGTTTGATGCAGAATGGGTGAATTGGGTCCTTAGTTGCATTACTACTTCCTTATTCTCTGTTCTCATTAATGGGGAACCTACTGATTTGTTCTCAGCTTCCCAAGGCCTTCAACAAGGGGATCCTTTGTCTCCCTACTTGTTTATTATTTTGGTAATGGGTCTTGAAAGAGTCATTAAGGCTCAGGTAAGTCAGGGGCTCATCCATAGGTGGAAATGGAATAATAACCTCTCAACTTACTCACATCTTCAATTTGTGGATGACACTGGTTTGATGGGTCTGGCTAAAATCACTAAGTCAATGAACATTAGAAGAACTTTGGATACCTATTTGAAATCTTCAGGTCAAAAAATTAATGGGGATAAATCTTCTATTTACTTCTTTAACACCTCAACCTATTCAAAAAAGGATTGCCAGGATTTTCAGATTTCATATTGGTTCTCTTCCAGTGATGTATTTGTGTATTCCCTTGGCCTTGGGAGCTTAGCATAAGGATTATTGGTAGGAACTTCTAGATAAGTTTCAGAATAAGGTTAGTCATTGGACTTATAGGTGGCTTTATTATGTTGGGAGGGTGATCCTCCTTAGGATAATGATTCAATCTCTTCCCATTTACATGTGTTTTGTTCATGTGCCTCTTGCCTCTTTCATGAAAGAATTTAATGCTCTTTCTCACCAATTCCCCTAGTCTGGAAATCTTCTCTCTTCTAAGTGGAGTTTGGTTAACTGGGAAACAATTTGCAAGCCAAGATTTGCTGGTGGTCTAAGTCTCAGGTGCATGACTCTTATCGTCAAGATTTGGTAGCTAAGTTGTACTGGAGGTGGTGCAACAATCAAGATCATGATTGGGCTAAGATTCTTACTCAAAAGTACTTTCTAGGGATCGATAGTTAGGAGATCCCAAGAGTGACTATAATAGGCAAAGGCTCCTATATTCGAGATGCTCTTAAAAAGGGAGCTCAGCTGATCAAGGATGGCTTGTTCTGGATATGTAATGGGGGTCATGTGCTCTATTCTAGCAAGATTCATGGGATGGACACGCTCCCGTGTTCTCTAGTCATCCCCACCTCCTACATCTGGGCAATATTTTTATAAATGTTGGATGGACTGAGGTGGAACACTTTAAGATTGTGAAATGATATGGACTAGTGGATGTGACTTGCTAGAAAGATCCTCATGAATGACCTCTAGGTGGTTCAGTGGAGAGTCAGGTGGAGTTTTCTAGCATCGTTGTTGGTAGGCTTTGCAATTCTAATAGGGATAAGGATATTATTGCCTGGGGTCCTAGTCCAAAAGGAAAGTTTACTATTTCTCAAGGATATGCTTGGATGGATAGTTAGTGACATGATCTTGCAGAGGTGTCTTGGTGGAAGAAGGTTTGGAATAACCTTTCTTAGCCTAAGTGAAAAAATAAAATTATGCCTGATTGCTCAAAAGAATTGTCTTACTTGGGAGAATCTTCAAAAGAGAGGCTTCTTCTCTATGTTATCTTTGTATGCATAGTGAGGAGTGTGTTTCACACTTGTTCTTCTTATGCCTTTTTTCTAAGGAAATATGACATAGGCAATGGGAAGCTTGGTCCTATGGTTGTATCCATGCTACCTCTCTAACTGAATTATGGGATATCCTGGGTAGGCCTCCTGCTAAAACTTATTTCCTTCAAGTGGTTTGGGCTATTGGACCTATCCTCATTACATGAAATCTTTGGATGAAAAGGAATTGTTGGATTTCTGTGACTCGAGATTAGGAAGCATTCAATTGTGGCAAAATATTATAAGAAGGCTTCGAGAGACTATTTATGCTAGATGTGATATGTTTGAAAAATATTGATCAGGCAGATATGGGTATTCTGAGGAATTTGGCTTGGAGGACCAAAAAGGGAGAAGAAGTAGTGGTAAGAGATATCATCAAGCCAAGAGAAGAGTTTACAGAGATGGGAGGTGGATGCCTCCCCCTATTGGTGTCTTAAAGATTAATGCTGATGGTGCTTCACATGGGAATCTTGGGCATACCGGTATTGGAGGTACAAGCAAAGGTAAGGATGGAGAGGTTATTTTTCTCTTTTCTAGTTATAAGGGACAATATTCTAACAATTTGATGGAGGCCCTTGCTATTAAGACTGCTATTGAGAAGGGTTGTTCTTTAGGCTAGAAGAAGACTATATGTGAGTCAAATTCTTAGATTATTGTGAATATGTTAACTAGCCAGAAGGTGGATGATGTTAACTATTGTTAGAGAGATTATGTCTCTTCGTAGATATGTGAATACCATCTCATTTTTCCATATTCCTAGGGAGTGAAATGGTGTGGCTGATGTCCTGGAAAAATGGGCTTTAGAGAATGGCATTGGTTGGGATATTGTAGGAAGGGATAGGCTCCTTGTTGATCACCTTGGGATCTTGGACTAGTTATTAAAAGAGGATAGAGTTGAGTAGTTACATTGGTTGTTTCTTGTCCTATTAGGCTTGTGGCCTTTTGTAATCTCGTTATTTTTTATTGAATAATTTTTTACCTCGTTTTAAAAAATGAATCTTGGATAGCGAAATGACCCATTTGCAAGTTCCCATTGGGCATGCCAAAATGCATATAATAAAATCAATGTACTAAGAATATAAAGAATAAACTAAGCATTTACAAACTAATAATAAAGCAAAAAAAATAGATTGACAAAAAAGGAAACCAAATAATAGAACATGCAAACCTTGTATCTTTGCAACTTGCTCGATGTGTGGATATGGTCATGATTATGGATGTATGCTCAATTGTATGTTCGATGCTTCAACAACGGATGATCGTGGATAGATGTATGGAAATTTTAATATCGCCAAACAACACTTTGAAAGTAACTAGCCCTCAAATTTGTATAATAATTCTACTCAGAGGGTGGATGATTTGTGAGAAGCAAAGGGTTCAATTTATAGACAATTGGGTGAGGAGGAGATAAGAACTCCTAATGGATAGTTAACTAGTGATGCGAGAGGTGGATGGATTTGTTATAGAAAAAGTTTGGTGGACGAGCTTAATTAAATAAATAAATTATTTAATTAAAAGGGGAATTATTGGCGCAAAAGATTTAATTAAATAAATGAATTACTTAATTAAAAGAGGAATATTTGGTGCATGGGATTTAATTAAATAAATGAATTATTTAATTAAAAGAGAAATATTTGGTGCGTGAGATTTAATTAAAAATAATAATAATTTAATTTAAAAAGTAATTATTGGTGTGTTAGATTTAATTAATTAAATGAATTATTTAATTAAAAGAGAAATTATTGGTGCATGAGATGTAATTAAATAAATGAATTATTTAATTAAAAGAGGAATTATTAGTGCACACGTTAAGTTTGGGTAACTGTTGGTTTAGAGGATGAGTTTGTGGGTGGAGGGATTTAATTAATTAAATAGAGAGGGGTTTTGGAGATTAAATTAAATGGGTTTTGCATTTATTTTATTTAATAGAGGAAGGGGGATATTATTAATAAATTAGACTATTAGTTGTCTATTAATTTATTAACTGGGCTATAATTAATTAATTAAATTAGTTAAATTGTGCTAAAATAATTACATATTTAATATTTAATTAAAATATGCTTTAGATGATGACTAAATTTGATCATGAATTTATGTGATCAGATTTAGGTGTCTACACTTTCAACACCTCCTTATTAATCAATCACATTGCAATGTGAATTTTATTAAAGATACTCTTAATTCTTAGGAATGTATTATGCCAAAAAAATAGAACATAATATCACAGTCCAGAAATCTTTCCAAGGATTTACCTTTTCTCGCAATCACGAGGTGGCAACACAAATGCTTAATTTCTAGTGCTTTAAACCCATAGACATCATTGCCTAGATTATAGCAGAGCCCAATTGTGCATTTAAATCTCCCACCTACTTCTTTCCTTTCAACTCTATGGGAAGCATAAGCATAAACAAATATAAGATGGAAACAAACATAGTGCTTTTTCATGAAGCTGAAAACTGAACCATGGCTTTTTTAGGGGAGATCAAACTAGAATGTTAGACTCAGATATTAAATGACCTAGAGGACCTTGCTAGGCATGTTGTGGAAATGTTTTTAGGAAGAGGCATTTTAATTATACAAAAACTTGGTGAACCAACAATGATGTTGTAAGAACCTTCATTGTTTGACTTTTCTGTGCCAAACTCAACAAATGGGACATTTTGAGCTTGAGTCAAGTTATTTTAGATAAAACTTGGCTTAAGGGGATAAACTGTGATGTCCCCAGAGTGAGCCCCTAACGGAAGGTGACGTAGGTCTGTCCGTGCGGTTTGTCGCTACCACGTGTCCGGGGTCCTCGCTAGCGAGGCTATCCTGGGGTTGCCCCCTTAACGCGGGGAGGTGTCGTTTACTAACAGTCCGAGCTTTTGGTGCAACGGTTACTAACTTGGTATCAGAGCCGGAGGTCTCGAGGTCGAGACCCGCGGAGCGTGGTGGGCTGTGATGTCCCCAGAGTGGGCCCCTAACGGAAGGTGACGTAGGTCTGTCCGTGCGGTTTGTCGCTACCATGTGTTCGGGGTCCTCGCTAGCGAGGCTATCTTGGGGTTGCCCCCTTAACATAAGATATATCGAAGTCATATGCCTGTAACTTACTGACCCATTTCTGCTGCCTATCATTGAGATCCCTTTGCCCGAGGAAGTGTCTGGAAATTATCCGGAATCATCTTGCACTACAAATATTAACTTTATAAAATTAAATAATTAACTTTATAAAGTTAGAATACAACCTTTATTTAATATTCGAATGAGTAGGCCCCGCTTACTTAATTGGAAGACAAAATCGACCCTCTTCCCATAATTATTTGCCTACAAGAGTTAATGATAGGCAAATCCCCTATTATAATTATGTTGCTAAGAGAGGGACATGACAGTCCGCCCTTCCGGATATTGCTTGCCCTCAAGCAATCTCAGAGCTGGATGCTGCAAAATGGTCTCATTCTCCCAAGTAGCATCTTCGACTGGTAGATCCTTCCATTTAACCAAATATTCTCTGATTACTCTTTGGCGAAGCTATTTTTCTCTGCTTTCTAAAATGAATTCCGGTACCATGATCAATTTCCCTTCATCATCCAGAGGCGGCAAGACTGCAGAAGGTATCACATTCTGTCCCAATGCCTTTTTGAGACGTGATACATGAAACACATTATATACTTTGTTGTCTGCTGGAAGCTCAAGTTCATAAGCCAATTCCCCTATTCGCCTACTGATCCTGAATGGTCCATAATACCTGGGTTTAAGCTTCTCTGACCCACTCTTTTTGAGAGTAGATTGTCGGAATGGTTGGAGCATTAAGTAAACCATGTCGCCCACCTCAAAGCTTCTCTCCGTCCTCTTTTGATCTGCATATTGCTTATACTGATTCTGTGCTCGAGCGATGTTATCATGTAGAGAGCTAATGATATCTTTACTTTCTTGCAGTAAATCCCCAGCACGTGGGACCCGAACATCACTCATCAATAAGTCAATGAAACTGGGTGTATCATAGCCGTATAAGGCTCGAAAAGGTGTCATTTGGATAGACATGTGGAAAGTGGTGTTATAGAAATACTCACACAAATAAATCCATCTTACCCAAGCCTTCTGCTGATCAGCTACGTAATTCCTTAAGTAGCCTTCCACCCATCTCTTACCTCGAGGAATACATGGATGCCTCATTTGGGAGTTTGGTGACTGTCAAAACTCCAAGGCACCTAATTTTGGTAATTAGGAATCCCCTTGCCTTTGAATCTTTCTAGCTGGATATGGAAAATAACATTAAATTTTTGAAAAGGTGGTTTGGGATTATCAGATGAAAAAATTCCAAGTGTCTTGAAATTTATTTCATCTCCTATGGGCATCTTCTACCTCCTTCTCTAAGCTTGAAATATTTAGACCAAATGAAATTTATTCTACCAAAATTGTTCAAGTCTAGTGGGTCAAAGAATTTAACATCCCAAACTAAAGCTAAAGGTGAATTGAAACCCCCAACTGGGTTAGACTTAGAAGACCCTGATGATATGATTATTGTCATTTGTTGGCTCTAATAGTATTCTCCTTTATTAGGTTTTCTTATTATATGTATAAAATGCAACCTTCTCTATAGATATGAAGGCATTAGTTTCTAATGTATCTAGTAATAGTAATCTCTTAGTATGGAGTGTTTTCTCTAGTAGTGTACCCTATAATAGCTTATGTTTAATCTTTCCTAAATATGCCAAATTTGGTTATTATAAATCTATAGACTTCGACAGAATTGTAATACTGGTATAATTTCAACATAAGTATATATAATTTTAAAGCCTTTTGATTGTTTCAATTGCTGAAATCAAAATTTTAAAATATATCTTTGAAACAAAATAGAAGGTATTGTCTATTTATTTAATAATGTAATAATTGATATAGTTAACATAAAAATCTTCTTGTTATAAGAATTGAGTTTTTAGTCCAAAATTATCTTGAATTTAGAAATCTTATTATTCATTTACGAGTGAAAATTTACATGTGCTTTTCCATCTATCAATTTGGGTTGCTATCTTCAACACATTTGCTAAGTGTGACTAAGTACAATTTAAGTTTTCATCCTTTTTATGTGTTTTTCTAGATTTGGTCCACAAAGTAGCTTTATTGTTAATCCTTTTTTTCATTTTTCTCCTTCGATGTTCTTCTTGTTGGTTTTTGTGGCAGCTCCCCAAAATGAGAAGCAATGTATTATTGTTGTCTCTTCATCTCCTTATAGGTTTCCTTTCTTATCTATTGAATGATTTTTTACCTAGTTTGGTGTGTTGAAGTTGATGAAAGATCAACCCCACAACTCCCAAGAATCACTTGCATGCAAACATCTATTATGGAAAATGAGAAGCAAAAGCTATGGAGGTTGGAATTCCTAGATCCACAGACAAGACATTCTTGATGAGCAAAAAGAGAAATTGATATTAATCAAAAGTGAATGAATGTTTACAATGAGAGATCATCCTTATAAAGGATATCAAAACCCTAAAAAGGTTTAACCTAGTTTGTATCATAATTATTAATAAAAGAATTAATTATTAAATGCCTAAAGTTTAGCTTAAGCAAACTAGAGTTAACTAGGAAATATCTAGTTACTCTAACACCCCCCCTTAAGATAAACTTAAGGAGTAGCTAAAAACCTAGAAACTACTACTGAAAGTAAATTTGGGTCTCGACAACAAAACCTAATAAAGTACCCAAGCACAACCAAATTTCTAAAAAGAGGAGAAATATAGAAAACCACATGGGAAAAACTCTACTCCAAAAAGAGATGAAAAGCATGCTGAAAGAAACTAGTGAAGGACTAAAGAAGCCTCCAAACTAGGGAATGTCCCAGAAGATAGGAACAAAAGATGATCATGAAGAACACCATTGAAGCATGTGGAAGCTGCAAAGCTTTGTAAAAAACAATTGTTGATATGAAGAACCTCCACTAAAATAGAACCTGACTAAGTAGAGAAGACTATAATCTGCATCAACTCAAGAGACACACAAATGCAAACAACTGAACTCGAAGATACATATAGCCAAATCTTCAAGATTTGATCAATCAAACATGGAAGGTTGCATCCAAAGTAGGAATGAAAAGAAGAGCATTTATATGGTAAATGATCCATCTCATCGAAATGTATAGGTACCCAGTCACTGCATTCGCCTAGTACATAGGAACACATACTGAATACATAGCTCACTCCATCGAACCAAGGAAGCATGAGAAATAATAGAAGAAACCCCCTAATGCAGACAAGGGTGAGGTGACAAGCAACTCAAAAAGTGGGCCAAAAGAATTGTATGTCAAAAAACCATGATCAAGATGCACAAAAAAGTACATATGTGTGTATTGAGGTGATCAATCTCAGACACGTCATTATGCTAATATCATTGAAGGGAAACTCACTGGACAAAGGAAGATGAAAAACAAAGGAAAAGCATCAACCCTCCATGACACTCTAATAAAAGTTGTGCATGTATAATAAGGCACAAGATATGGTGAATCCCAAGAATACAATAATCTACACGAGTGTCCTTAGATGACACTGCTCGAATTAGAAGGCAAAACAAGGTAAAAATAATTGAAACAAAAATACAGATGGAATATGACAGTTTATCTCAGTGCATTTGCAAGAATATAAACAAATGATGTCTAAATAGACCAGAAGAGGCATAAGGCTAATACAATAGATAGTACGAACCATGACAAATCATCTCAAGCAATAAAATTGATCCTCAGACCTAAAACAACAAAGATATCCACCAGAATGCAAAAAAACAAAGACTGAATATAATGTTCCTAGAGAAGAATTTGAAAAATGACCAACATCATTGGAAAGAGCTCTGAAAGACCTTTCCAATGATATAAAGAATTCTCAAATTGGAGATCAAATGCTCAATATTTTTCTCCCAAAGTGCAAAAAAAGAACCCCTGACTTTGATAGCAAAAAAAGCCATCAAAAATGCATCAAAACTAAAAATCACCTATACCACTGTGATGGGCTTGTAACTAGCTTTCCAACAATATCTTGTTTGTAGAAAATGAAGTTTGTATGCCCGAGATATGAGAAATCCCCAAAGGTAGGTCCAAACAAGGCTTGAAGGGCAAACATGAATATTGATGCAATGTTGGTGTCAGCATGCAATGAGCATAAATTTGATGAACAAATGGTTGTTGATGCAATAAAATGCTAGAAAAATGACCTCTAACGTTAGGAAAAGATCATCCAATATGCGGGGAATAAATACTTTGCTAGAAAAAAAGGGTTAGTGCCAAAATAATCCAATGGCCAAAAGAACTTGCATGTGTTTAAAAAAACACCAAAAAATGCAAATCTACCCATGGGCACAAATGCCAAAATTTGTGCACAAACGAAATGCAGTAGCACTGGCGTGGGTCCCAAACAATCTGAAGATGAAGGTACACCATGCAAAAAACAACTTTGTGTTAACCCAAAAGAAACATGATCTTGTTGACGGATACAAGAGGTGCATTCCAAAATTGAATGTGTGTCCAATCAAAAAAATCCGCAAAACAAAGAGCCACCAAGTTAGATTATGCATGGGAGAATGTGTACAACCCAAGTTAGTTCTTGGAAAAGATGCCAAATAATCTACCTTCAAAAATAGTAAAACTGCCAACACAGCTTAAAACCACCAATAGAATTGGCAAGAAAATTGCCAAAGAGGAGGGAGACTACAAGTAGATGATGTGGAGGATGCAGCCACCAGAAAATTGTTTTGGATAGAGACCCAGCAGATATTTCTATGATTGGTATGGCAAATGAATAGAGGACTAGGAGTAAAACTTTGATCAAATACCAAAGAAAATTGTGTCATCCAAACAAATATAGGCCAACTCACGGTTAAAAAATGCTTGCAAACCATCGTGCACATATCATGCCAAAAATGGTGTTGATAGATATCCACACAAATGTGCACAACTCCTTCCAAAAAAAACTCATTGCCTAAAAAAATTGCAAATGTTAAAAATTTGCCTATAACCTGTGCATCTCCCAAGGTGAGGAGGCTAAAAATCCCATCAACACCAAAAAACATGCTTTGTTTGAAATGCACATGCAGTCAAATGAACAACAAGCACCAAAACTTGAGATGCCATACCAAAACTAAGAGGAAAAATTGCCAAGTAACATTTGAAACCAATGTTTGAGAGGAAAGATTGGAAACCACTAGAGAAAGCCAAAATAAGTGGCAAGCAATCTGCTGGAAATATATATGATAGACTAAGTTACTGAGAGGGGAGGGGTGAATCAGTAACTTATAAAACTTAATCTTTATTTACCAATTAATCCTTCATGTGAATTATAATTTAATTCCATGCATAATAAATTGAAAGCGTTAAAACATTCATAACACTTTGATACACAATATGGTGACCCAACAACCTTCCAAATAAAAAGTAAAACTGGGGTGAGGATGATACCCACAAGCTTTACTACTACAGTATAAAGTTGGCTTGTTAAGGCTTATAATAATCACTTCTGATGATCTACCTTTCTAGGAGCAATAAGGACTGTTAAGTCCACCTTGTAAAAGGATTTACAAATATACAATGAAGTATGCACTCGGTTAAGATATTTACAAATGACTGTTAAGTCTACCTTGTGAAAGGATTTAACTGATCCACCTGTTAGGATGAAATAGTGGTTGATCTCTGATCTACAACTTGGTTTGTTAAATGAGATTTCTTTGAGTGTAATAATCACCTTGTTGTGATAGATAAATCTATGTTGCTCCTTATACTGTTGTAGCCTTTGTACTTCACACTTCTTCTCTTCAAATTTACATCATACTCATATCATCTATATCTATATTTGGATGTGATACAATACATTACATGTACACCAATCCATATTACATTTCAACAAAGTTGGCTACAATACAAGTTTACAAAAAGTCAACCCAACTACAAGAACTCGAGTTCTGAAGACTAGCTCGGTGAGGTTCTGATACTTGGCATCCACTATCAATGCTTGACATCATCATGCACTTAGTAGATGTAGAAGCTTGGTCCACACTAATCACTTCTAAGTAGTCTGAACTCAGTTTGCACAGGTGACTTGGTGAGTATTGATAAACTAAATCACTTGATTCACACTACATAGCTTGGTCAATGCTATCACAATGAGCTTGGTATAAACTAAATCACTTGGTTAACACTTAGTGGCTCAATCAAAACTAGATTCACATCATTGTAACTACGAACTCGATAAGCATTGCACAACTCGATTTGCTTTGAGGAACTCAATAAACACTAAGAAGTTTAGTTTACACTGCTGGTCACCATTATGGTAGAAACTACTTGGTGCAAACTGAATATTGTTCCTTGAACTCGGTAGCAACTGTAGAACTCAGTAAAGCCTAAAATACTTGGTTAATACTGTTAACTATACAATAAGCTTGGTAGATACTGAATAAGTGTGTGTCACTAATAACAAACTTGACTATAATTTCAACAATCTCCCCCTTTAGAATTAGTAACAAAAAAACTCATCAATCAAAAATGAATTCTCAAAAAGTTCAAAGCACCTTTTATTCATCATATTGTGTCATCAACTCGGTGGCATACTTTGTTTTTAAGTTTTTTTTCAAATTTTCTTTTGAATATCTATACATATTTAACATGATAATGCTCCCCTATACATATATATACAATATACTTTTATATCTTCTCACATCTTTTTCTTTTTATCTAGTATGCCTTATATACATCATCTACCCCTTTACATGTGTTATATATATCTTCTCCCCCTTTTTGACATAAATGACAAAGGTGTATTCTATATACTATACAGTAATGCCAAAATGTGACAAGAAATCGTAATGTACCTTTAGAATCAATGCCATTGTCTTGTCCCAGTTTTCTTGCAATACCTTGCATGTGCACAATGCAACTTGAATTCTCTTGCTAAAAGTTCTATCATGTGCTTTGAAATAGAGAAGTTGTTATCATGGATGAGGGTTTTAGCACGTGCAATATGTTTCTGTAATGCATCCATGTTCGAAATAATCATGCATTATATGTTTACCAGTGTAGCTCTTATTCTTGCTTCTTCTCTTGGCAATTATGCCTGCATATCAGTTAAAATTTTGATCTTTATATAGTGGGCAGAGATGTAACTCGGGTCAAGTTGCAACTGATGTGCACTTGCCTTTAGATCTTCATCAATTTTAGAAAGTTTATCTTTAATTTCTTTGGTAAATTTGAAGTATCACAAAGTTTACTGAATAATGAAGTCACATTGTTGCAAGAGGTCTCCAATGAGCTCGGAATAGTATATTGGTCTACTTGATGAATTGCAATCTTTTGTGCAATTAGCTCCAATACCTTATTCTCAAATTTCTTCTCTACTCTCTGCAACAATTTCTCTTGTCCATTCAAATCTTCATTGAATTTTTGGACTACCTCTGCTAACTAAGCCAAAATTGGTTGAGAAGTGTCAACCTCTATGCTAAGTGCCTCTGCTAGAATATTATTTGCATCGTCAAGCAATTGAAAGTCTTTATTCCTTTCTTCTCTAAGCCTTTGTTGCTTAGCTTTCTTCTGAAGTGGCTCGCCAATGATGTGTATTTGATCAGGATTAAGATTGGATATATCCCAATTCAGGATAACTATCTCCTCATCAATATCAATTTCTTCCTCCTTATCTTTGCCTTTGCTCAAAACTTTTGTACTTGGTTGAGGCTTGGTCTCAACTATCCTTGTACTTATTAATTGCATGCTTAGAATGGAAACAATTGTAGAAATAGTAGGACTGGCAAACAAAGTAAATACTGCACTTATTGAAGAAATACCTTGTGTGACCAAAACTGATGGAGAAGTAAGTATCATTTGCTCAGTAGATGAAGTGCTTGTCACTTCTATCAATGAAGTATAGAATTGAATAGGTGCAAATATTGATTGAGTGCTTGAACTTGCAATGTTAGATACAACCAATTCTGTAGTGGCTTTCTCAGAGCTTGATGTCTTCAATGCTTCACTTGGAGAATGAGGAAGTGAGGCTATGACCACTGCTACAATTTTCTTAGGGTTGGTCTCCTCAATATTCTAAACCTTAGGTAGATCTTCCTCGGTAGCTTACTGTTCATGTTCGATGTTCCCTATCATCAATATTGTCATAATGTGTTTCTTCTTCATCATTATTTCCTTCTTCTTCCTTGTCATCATCATCATCATCCTTGTCACTAACATTAACAAAAAAATCACTCTTCTTATGAAGATTATAGATATTCTTCCATGTGTTGGTAGCATTCTTCACTACATGTTCAATGTCATTGATTAATATCAGACAAGTGTTAAATTCAAGGTAAGTTTCTCTTCATTCTTCTTGATGGACTTGTTAACTTCTTTATCACTTAAGCTCATGATGAGTTGCCTCAGGGTCTACATATATATGTCTTTAGTAGTTTTCTTGGCCTGTTCCCATATTGGCTTAACTTTCCCCATCAATTCACTTAGAATCGGCTGAACAAGGTGGTCTGGAGAATATTTCCATTTGCCCATCTTAGACAAAACCATGTCTTCAATTTGCTTTTACTCTTCTACAGTTCTTGTCTCATACCCTAGTGATTTGAAATTTGTCATACCAGCTTCATTATCAATTTCCTTCAAATTGTCTTGGAATGAGGGTGGTGGCTTTTTGAAGATTATATCTCCTCCTTGTTTCTTCCTAGATGCCCTCCTTGTGAACACTACAGTAGATGGTTTTGCAGGTTTGGTTATAATAACCTTACCTTTCTTCTTTACTGGCTCTTCTTCTTTTGACTTCTCTTCATCTTCTGCTTCATATTCCTCAATGTCATCACCTTTTCCTTCAGTCAACAAAATAGTGGAGCTAGTTTTCAATTTTGCAATCCTCTTCTTGCCTTTGTTGACAGCCTGAGGGAGTTTTATCTCTAGTTCTATTCTTGCTTTAGCTTCATCATAAGTGCCAAAGTATGCAACTTTTGGGTCAACAAGCTCATTTAATAGTGCTTCAATGATGTCCTTGGTTTCATCAATATTAACCTCATAACTTAGAGGCTTGACCCATACAATTCTTGGTCTAACTGCTTGTATGTACACTTTATCACAACCAACCATGAAACATATATCATCTTTGTAGTCATCAACAAGTTTCTTAGGTATCTTGAATATGTTATTCATCTTGTCTTTAAATGCATCAAAATAGTTATCCATTATACTGACATAGTTTTCTCCCATTTCAACTATATACTCATTGATCTGGTAAAGAACATGTACATCTCTCCTCCATACAACCGTACCTTTTGATGGGAAAAACTTTTGTACATAGAAAAATAGACAAGTTAAGAGTGAACCAAACTTACAAGGATTGTTCTTTGAAGTTCTTATGCTCTCCATATTTTTGTTAAACTAGTTTAATATCAACTCGGCTCTGTCAAATGACATGTTTTTCTTGACCACTTTGAGCACGAGATCCACAACTTCATATGATACACTGTTTAAGTGACTCGAGCTATATATCTTGTGTGTGATCATATGTATCATGAACTTCAATTCCATATCCGTAACATAGTTGATCTTCATTCCCCTTCCATCCCACTCAGCAAGGGTTTTCTTTTCTAGCTCTACCCAATTTAGGGTTTTAGTTATTTTTGCCTTGGTTAACATTGGGAGACCAGAAGATGTTATAATTGTATAGAACTTGGTCATCTTGCCAAGAATTGTATGAATACTGAAAGAATTGTAGATAAAAAGAAAACCAAGGCTGATAACATCATAAAGCATATGAGACAACAATTGATTCCAAAATCTTCTAAGAATGCAAGTGTAACTAATGATGAACATGCCACTCAAGAATTGGGTGACTCGAGCATTTCTACTTGATCTCCCACAAGGAGAACTAGAACAAGGATTATGAAGAAAACATCTCACATTAGTTCCAGTCAACTAGAAGGAAAGATTCATATTAGCATTCAAGATGCAAAGGGATCACTAAGCATTCAAGAAAATACCAATAATTACCGAGCGAGGTCGAGTTGCAGACCCTACCGAGCATTGAAACATTCATAAGACTTTGACACACAATATGGTGACCCAGAAACCTTCCAAATAGAAAGTAAAACTGGGGTGGGGATGATACCCACAAGCTTTAGAACTACAGTATAAAGTTGGCGTGTTAAGGCTTAAAATAACCACTTCTAATCATCCGCCCTGTTAAGAGCAATAAGGACTACTAGGTCCACCTTGCAAAAGGATTTACAAGCATACAATGAAGTATGCACTCGGTAAAGAGATTTACAAAAGATTGTTAAGGCTACCTTGTGAAAGGATTTAACTAATCCACTTGTTAGGATGAAATAGTTGTTGATCTTTGATCTGCAACTTGGTTTGTAAAATGAGATTCCTTTGAGTGTAATAATCACCTTGCTATGATAGATAAATCTTTGTTGCTCCTTATACTGTTGTAGCCTTTGTACTTCACACTTCTGCTCTTCAAATTTGCATCATACTCATATCATCTATATCTATACTTGGATGTGATACAATATATTACATATATACCAATCCAAATTAAATTTTAACAAAGTTGACTACAATACAAGTTAACACAAAATACACAAAGTAGGCCCGACTATAGGAACTCAGGTTTTGAAGACTAGCTCAATGAGGTTCAGATACTCAACATCCACTGTCAATGCTCAACATCATCATGCACTTGCTAGACGTAGAAGCTTGATCCATACTGATCACTTCTAAGTAGTCTAAACTTGGTCTACATAGGTGACTCGATGATTATTGTGAAACTCGGCATATAAACTAAATCACTTGATTCACACTGCATAGCTCAGTCAATGCTATCACAATGAACTTAGTATAAATTGAATCACTTGGTTAACACTGAGTGGCTTGGTCAACATTGGATTCACATCATTGTAATTGTGAACTCGGTAAGTAATACACAACTCAATTTGCACTGAGGAACTCGATAAACACTAAGAAGCTTGATTTACACTGTTGATCACCATTATGGTAGAAATTGCTCAGAGCAAATTGGATACTATTCCTTGAACTCAGTAGCAACTATAGAACTTGGTAAAGCCTGAAATACTTGGCCAATATTGTTAACTATATAATAAGCTCATTAGATAATGAATAAGTGTGTCACTAATAAAAAACTTGACTGCAATGTCAACACAATCAGGATACGTGGATAGGAGAAAGGCTAGGGCAATTCCAAAGCAAGTAAAAGTCATGCGCTCATTTTTTAAATTCCCTCCATGCATGTGGAGTTTACACACATCCCTGTTGACATGGTGTTGATCGTGGGGGCTAGGGTGGTCACCAATAAGAGAATCCACCAATGTGAAAAGTGCATGGATTGCTAAGATGAAGACCAAACCCTTCTCCAATTATCCGCCATAAAACTAGGCACTCGTTCTCCAATGCATTACAGACATCTCCCAAATCAATTTCCACCGATTGGCCCATGCATGCATAGACACAAGTGAGGATGCTGGTGGGGGCTTGACGCTATTGACATGGGTAGGCCCAAAAATAAGGTAGAGGTTTGCTTAGGTAGGAGTGCAGAAGGCATGGTGGAGCATGGGCTCCCAAAATATCCATTCGCATGATAGAGCCTACAACTTGGGCAACATCACTTGGAATGAAGAGGAACATAGTGGCTAAAGTATTGAAAAAAGGTACAGTGAGAAGCCAAACATTGAAAGGAGCACCAAGTGACATGACAGGGTCTTGGTCACTGTGCGCAGGAATTGGACCCGTTCACATAAAGAAAAAAAACTCAACTTTTTCTTGAAAAACTTTTCACATGCCTAAAAAACATCTCACAAATTTTTTCATTAAAATAAAATAAAATGATTTGAAATGTTATTTTTAAATATTGCCACCTAATTTTGCGTGCCCAGGTCAAAATGACCTCAGTGCAAAAAAATTGCCTCAGATTTCAACAACGTCCAAACTAGACATATTTGATATGGAAATGGGGTTTTTCAAGTGCTCTGAGCTCAATGGTGATGTCTATTTGGGCTCAAAGTGCTCTGAAAATAGGTCCCCCTCAAATCTAATACAAAATCCTTTAAAAGCCACATATCTAAAAATTGATGTGAAATCTCTCAAGAATAAAACATGGGCATGAATATCTAGAGCTCTGATACCACGTTGAAGTTGATGAAAGATAACCCCACAATTGCCAAGAATCACTTGCATGCAAACACCCGTCACAGAAAAAGAGAAGCAAAAGCTATGGAGGTTGGAATTCCTAGATCCATAGAGGAGATATTCTTGACGAGCAAAAGAGAAATTACTATTAATCAAAAGTGAAAGAATGTTTACAATGAGAGATTATCCTTATAAAGGAGATCCAAACCCTAAAAAGGTCTAACCTAGGTTGCATCATAATATTTAATAAAAGAATTAATTATTTGATGCCTAAAGTTTCGCTTAAGCAAGCTAGAGTTAATTAGGACATATCTAAGTACTCTAACATGGTGTGGTCCTCATTATGGAAACAATCATTAAATTAAGGGACCAACCTCCTAAATTTCCTTTGATGCCCCTATTTTGGGTGAAAGATTGAATGAGGTTCTACTTTCCACCTATTTCTTGGTTTTGAGAGGTGTTTTTAGAAATTTGGGCAAGAAATTCATTATTGACTTTGATAGATACTAGTACAATAGCGAGATTCTTTCAATGTTTTTAGCCATGATCAATATGGTGGAAGTTGACAAGTTTTACATTAGCACCATGTGTAGATGACTCATTAAGCTAGAATATTTGGGGGATTTGGAGAAAAACATCTGAAACATTAATGAAGATTTCGCTATTCTTGGGCCCGACAATTATGATGTCTTTTTTACTGGTGGAAATTTCATTCCTTTGTATCTCATTATTTCTATTTTGAATCCTCATAGGCTTATAGATTGGTTGTCGATTGTGAAGAGAAACATGGATTTTTTTTTTTTTAAATTGCATTTCAAAGTTCCTCCTTTGGAAACTAGACTGACAAATATATTTTGAAGGACAAGTGGGTGCTTGGGAAAATGAAGGGTCAATAAGTTTGGAATTTTTGTAACCTATCTCAAGTATATTGGATGATCATATAGAATTTGAAAGGGCTATTTCCCCGCAAAACATGCCCTTAGATTAATTTGAAATATGTAAGTTGAGAGATCAATTGCCCTTTGTGTATGAGTTGAATCTTTATGTCATCCTAACTATTCTATTTTAATTAGCTATAAAGGTATTTCCTACACATGGTCAATCTCAATTTGTTATGCTGATAATAATCCTAATAATTTACTATGAATATTTTGAAGCAAGCATTAAAACACTCTTTCTCAGGTTAGGACATGACTTTTGATTAATTAGACTTTGTTTCCTTCTTCATAATGGTAGAGATATCATGAATTCTATTAGTTAGGGAAATGAATCAATCCTATCACAACTATAATTATTCAACACTATTATAAATACTCTAATACACAAAATTATGGAATTTATGCTCAACAAAGACTCTGTTATACTAATTGAAGAATCTAAGTATGCAATTTTAATTTATGTCATAACACATTTAGGAAAGTTAAAGTTAAATCAAATAGTTTGAAACCTTTGTAAATATAAATAAGTGGATACAATGAATTGTTTAAATGCTTTATAGTTTACAAATCAATTTATGTAAGTCTTTGTTCGAATTAGACATTAAAGCATAATATCATTATCTTTTTGCGAATTCTATGAAGAAGAGGCTTGAAACACAAAATTACTTATACTAAATAGTGTTAGCTTAATTGTTTATATATGAGATCCTTTTAAATTTGGCTTTTATGCACAATTTTGCTAACAATACTCCCAATAAGTGTTTAAGTTCATTATGTGCAAATTCAAACAAACAACAACAACAAAATGGCCATTGTACTCAAGATATTTTTTTACATCCTCGAGAAGTTTTACATGATCTAATATTTTCTTGGAATTGTATTCAACAAGGATAAAGCCAACATGTACCTTCTGCATAATTTGTATAATTTTACAAGGCTATACTAGGGGTATCTTACTTTGTTGTCCCTTTTGGTGCCTTTGTTAATGTTTTTTTTTAATATAATAAAATTATCCAAGCCTCAGTCATTTACTAATATAAATAAATAAAATGACTTATGGCCTTTATATTTCTAACTCTCTGTGTTTTGTTCCTTTATATATCAAGCTATCTATATTGACTATTCACATTGAGATTTGTAAGTTCAATATGAGCTCAATTTCAAGAAATATTTCTTGTGCTTTGTAAATCCAAGTTTAAAGGGCTAATTTCAATGAGGTCTGCATCCCATTTATAATTTGTACTCAACTTTCTTTTTTTATAATAGAAGAGGACCGCTTTTGAGTGGCTAGATTTTTCCTTCCTTTTAGAGGGTTTTCCCAAGGTACCTTGTTGTGCAATGTGTGTTAATTTTATGTCTCTGATATTTTGGTTCATATTTTTAACATAAATATTAACACATGTCATCCAATTTAGAACAATTTTTTTCCATGTATTATACTCCATTTTTTGTAAATCAATATAGCATTTGAGTTATGTATAACACATTAAAATTCATAAATTCCTTAGTTTCTAAAGTTTGCATAGTTGTGACATGTAATGTCCCTAATTTTTAATAACATTTTAAAAATAAGATTAATTAATTAAATGGTCCTAAAAATTAAATAATATCACAATAACTTATTTAGTTAATTGATTTAATTAATAAAGGGGCCCAATTTTTAGTAATTATCAGTTAGTATTTGTCGTGTCGACATTTAGTCTTGTCAGTGTACAAAATCCCTACCTCCACACGACATACATCACCTTTGAACCGAGTTTCCCTTTAGATCAAGATTCCCCTTCAACTCGAGTTCTCCTTCGGGTCAAGTTTCCCTTTAGACTAGATTCCCTTAGGATCGAATTCCCCTTCAGATCAAGTTCTCCTTTAGGTCGAGTTCTCCTTCGGTTTGAGATCTCCTTTAGATCAAGTTTCCCTTCAGATCAAGATTCCCCTTTGGATCAAGTTCTCCTTCAAGTCGAGATCCCCTTCAGACCGAGTTCCCATTAGATTGAGACTCCCTTTGGACCAAATTCCTATCGAATCAAGTTTCCCTTCGAATTGAGTTCTGCTTCGGATCGAGTTATCCTCTAAGTCAAGTTTCCATTAGGATTGAGATATCCTTCAGACTGAGTTTCCCTTCGAATCGAGATTCCCCTTCAGACTGAGATTCCCTTCAGATCGAGATCCCCTTTAGATTGAGATTGCCTTCAAACAAAGATTGCCTATGACCAAGTCATCTTGGGAACATTACAGTGGTATTTGAGTTGGTGATTTTGCCAACCTATTGGGACAATTGAGAATTTAGTCTTGGATCACACTAAGGCACCCAACGATGCCATACGGTCTCCAACCGATTGGAAGGCACATATGTTGGTCAAATACTCCAAGAACACTTTTGCATGCAAATTGATGGATGACAACATTCAAGGTTACATATTTAAGATTATATATATATATATATATATATATATATATATATATATATATATATATATATATATATATATATATATATATATATATATATATATATATATATATATATATATATATATATATATATATATATATATATATATATATATATATATATATATATATATATATATAATGTGTATACATTGTGTTTGTACTGATATTTAGATAATGTGTGTACACTCTATGTTCATACTAATATCTATGTATTTGGTTAACTACATTGTTGTTGAAGGAAGCACAATCCCCCAGGCCCATTTCCATTTATTTCTCTATGCTCGTAGTATCACCCTTTGGAAATCATCATTTTGCACAGTTTTCACTTTTGTACGTCATCATCCCTCTAGCCTGTGCGACCAATAGTCTACACACCATCAGAGCTTTCCTCTTGTCACCATACAACATCCCTACCTCCACACGACATCCATCTCCTTCAAACCAAATTTCCATTCGAATTAAGATTGCCCTTGAAATCAAGATCTCCTTTGGGTCAAAATCCCCTTCAAACTGAGTTTCCCTTCGGTTCAATTTTCCCTTTGAACCAGATTCCCTCCGAATCGAGTTTCCCTTCGGATCAAGTTCCCCCTCGGATCATTCTCCTTTGGGTTGAGTTCTTTGGTTCAAGTTTTCCTTTGGATGGATATCTCCTTCGGATCAAGTTTCCCTTTAGATTGAGATTCCCCTTTAGATTAAGTTCTCCTCTAGGTTATGATACCCTTTGGATCGAGTTTCCCTTCAAATTAAGATTCCCTTTGGTCTAGATTCCCTTAAGATCGAGTTCTCCTTTAGGTCGAGTTTCCCTTCAGATTGAGATCTCCTTCAGATTGAGTTTCCCTTTGAATCAAGATTCCCCTTTGGATCGAGTTCTCCTTCGAGTTGAGATCCTCTTCAGACCAAGATTCCCCTTTGAATTGAGATCCCCTTCAGAGTGAGATTGCCTTCAGACTGAGATCACCCATGACCAAGATCATCTTGGGAACATTATAGTGGTATCCAAGCTAGTGATTTTGCTAGCTTGTTGGGAGAATTAAGAGTTTAGTCTTCGATCACACTATGACACCCAATGATGCCATATGGTCTGCAATTGATTTGAAGGCATATTTGTTGGTTGAATACTCCAAGATGACTTTTGCATGCAAATTGATGGATGGCAACATTTAGGATGACATATACAAGTTAGTTGATGACATAATCTACTACAAAGACAAAATATATTTGGTACCTGAGTCCTAGATAAAGGAAATGATTTTAGAAGAAGACACTTGCACAAATATAATTGAACCATCACTTGATGATCATTCTTATGAGTTCTACCAATGACCCTTCAAATAAGTAGACTCTACCAGTAGTTGTTCAACTTCTAGGTGATGCAGACTTGATCAAGGATTATTTGCAAGAGCAATCTTTATAGTTGGTTGAATATGGAGTTTACCTTTGGTTGGGAATGAGGTATACATGATTGCCATCTCTTTATGTGAGGGGCATCCTTATGGAAACTACAAGTTATACCTGAGCTATGAGATTCCTAAAGAAATTTATGAGCATGATGATATGAAGGCTATGGATTTGTTGATGGACATTTACTTTTCTTGCCTACATATAAGTGCATGTACATGATCATTATGTGACATGAAGGCCTCAGTAGATATAATCATTTGCACTTGGTTTGGGACTGTGAAGTTGCTATGGGCAAATTGTTTGATGATGAATTACTTGAGGGCAAGCAATCTTTGGGCGATGAGGATTTGTAATTTCCCCAATTTTTAATAAAATATTTGAAATTATATTAATTTATTAAATGGTCCTAATAAATAAATAATATCACAAAGACTTATTTAATTAATAAAGGGGCCCAATTTTATTATTTATTGATTGGTATATGTCATGTCGACATTCTTTGTAAACCCTTGGGAGTTTTCTCCAAAGGGGTATTTATGGGTGACACGTATGAAGTTGTTAACATATGTGAATTTGGATTATTTAATTTGTACTACAAATTTTGATTGGAGTTATGCTCTTATTGCCATTTTGAAAGTGAAAGACCTCCCCTATTTGGCTCAAATGGTTTTGATGAGATTCATCCCTCACCCTACTTCATTATGTATTATTGGCTTAGATCTGAAAAATCATAGTGTTATTTTTGTTATCACTGTTTCCTTGATGTGTGTGTGTGTGTGTGTAATTAGATAATGTGTGTACACTCTGTGTTTGTACTGGTATCTTTTTGTTTGGTTAATTGCATTGTCATTGAAGGAAGCACAATCCCTCAGGCCCATTTCCATTTATTTCTCTATGCTCATAGTATCACCCTTTGGCAATCATCATTCGACACGGTCTGTAATTTTATATATCATCAACCCTCTAGCCCATACAACCAATAGGTTGGACGTCATCAACCCTTTCATCTTGTCATTGTATGCCACTCCCACCTCAACACAACATCCATCTCCTTTAGATTGAGTTTCCCTTTGGGTCGAGATTCCTCTTCAAATCAAGTTCTCCTTCTGGTCGAGATCTCATTTGGACTAAGTTTACCTTCGGATCAAGGTTCCCTTCGGATTGAGATTCCCTTCGGACCAGATTCCCTTTGGATCAAATTCCCCTTCAAATCAAGTTCCTCCTCAAATTGAGCTCTACTTCAGGTCAAGTTCTCCTTTGGGTCAAGTTTCCCTTCGGATTGGGATATCCTTCAGACTAAGTTTCCCTTCGGGTTGAGATCCCCTTCAGATCGAGTTTCTCTTCGAATTGAAATTCCCTTCAATCTAGGTTCTCCTTCAGATAAAGTTCTCCCTTGGGTCAAGTTTCCCTTAAGATTAAGATCTCCTTCAGACTAAGTTTCCCTTCAGATCGAGATTCCCCTTTAGATTGAGTTCTCCTTAGGGTCAAGATCCCCTTGAGACAAAGATTCCCTTCAAATCAAAATCCTCTTTAGGCTGAGATTGCCTCCATATAGAGATCACCTGTGACCAAGACCATCTTGGGAACATTACATGACTAGAGTTTGATATCTCAAATATATTACAATTTCTCTCTTTATTTGTAATTTTTCTTGAACTACTAATTAAAAGAAATGGAATTAACAATGATCAATTAAAGGAAAAAAAAATTCAATTACATATATCAACATCTCAAACACTTTATATTTAATTATTTTTCTATGCTTTGTTCTAAATAAAATACAAATCACATAAGCATTACACCTTCCAAAACAAATGCTTACAACAATGTTACACAACCATTTCTAGAAAGTTACAACTTAAAACCCAAAAAAGTAATAAATTTGATCCAAATCAAAGTGTGTTAAGTGTCTGCTATGATTTTTTGGTTTGGTTGTTTGACTCCTTTTTCTAAGAAAACCCCAAAGTAAATATGATCTAAATAGAATGGATGGAGTAACTTTTCTTTCTCCTTCTTGTGACTGATATGTCTTCTTGTTTAGAACATTAGTGCACATGGATTGGATGAGATGAACATTCATTTCAACTTTTTGTGACTGATATGTATTCTTGGTTAGGAAATTTGGTCCAAATGGAGTGGATGAAATGGGTGTTTCTTCCAACCTTCTTGTGATTGATATGTACTCTTGATTGGGAAATTTGGTCCAAATGGAGTTGGATGAAATGAGCATTTCTTTCAACCTTTTATGACTACTATGTATTCTTCATTAGGAAACTTGGTCCACATGGAGCAGACAAAATGTGTATTTCTTCTAGCCTTCTTATAATTTCCATGCATTCTTATAACTATAAAATTTGTTCCAAAGAGAATGTGGATGCAATGAATGTTTCTTTTATCCTTCTTGTGAATGCTATAAGTTCTTAACTAAGTTTTCCCTTTCCCTATTGTCATGCTTGAGGATTCATATTACACTATATCTAATTAGGAGATGGGAGAGGATATGGTCAACATTGAACCTAACAAGATTGAGGATAAATGGTGCAAGGATTTGTGTGCCTATATGGAAATTAAGAAAGGTGGGCTTCTGCCTTTCATGGAGGTCATGGAGGGCTATGATAGAGTGTACTCCATGTAGGTAATTAACATATGGAATGAAAGGAAGGTCACCATTGATGGGATAACCTTTGAAATCAATGAAGACGTCATTACTCAAACCACTAGGCTTTCAATTGAGGGAAGAAAGTGGAAAAGGGCCACTAAGGTGTCGAATGAAACCAACCTTAACATATTTTTCAAGTCCAAGGAAGGTCTTATTAGATAACATGGTGATTTTGATAGAGAACAACTCCCTAATCCCTAGAACATAGTTTGTTTCCTAATTATGGAGTATCTCACTTTGGAGGGGTGTTTCAGGGTAAGTTACTGTTATCACTTCCCTCAATTGAATAATTTTTAGTACCATTATTTGATTTCTATTTAATTTTTTCTTCTTCATGACCTTGAAGCATCAATCATGGAGGATCGAGAAAGAAGGTGATAAGGGAATAAGCTTGTCATGATCCATCAAGTCTTGATCCTCCACCTTTACAATTTCTATGTGCTCTTTCCCCACCCCACAATATTGTCCTCCTACAAGCCCCTATGGTTAATATCACTCTTGTTGCTAATCTTATTGAAGGTTTGACTAACCCTACCCCCTAGGTGTCACATGATCCTCTCCTATCTGTGAAAATAAAAATAAGAAGGTCCCAACCTAGACTACCTCCAAGAAGAAGCTAAAATTTAACCCTCCCATTGATCTGGGTGATTTATATGTGAAGCTAGGAGGTGGGCACATATGCTCTCACAAGATTGCTTCTAGCCCTAGGAAGAAATAAATGGTTGACAAAAATTTCAATGTGGATGAGGGAGATTCAAGCTTAGAATTCAAAAAGAGTGAGAATCAAGGGGACAAAATCAAGGCAAAAATAGAAAATTGTTAGGAACAATTACGTGTAAGAAGAGGAAGAGCTTTTAGAGTTAGAGAGTGTAAAGTCAACTCAAAGGATGAAGTAACTGTTAGGAGCAAGGACATGACCCACATTTTGGCTAGCTTTAAAATGGATAATATCTTACCGTTAAAGATGGGAGTCGAGAACCTTAAAGACACTTCCCCCATGACTACTACCTCCCACTTGCTCTGACGACCAAGGATACTCCTACTTCCTCTCCTCATGATCCCCCCCACAAAGGCAAGATAAATCTAGATGGTCTCTCTAAGCCCCTATCTTTGTAGGGTGAGCCTATTGGGAAAACAACTTTCAAATGCCAAGAGTGTGACCCTTTGGCGAAAGACTCAAAGTGCCTTAAAAAGGAAGTTGAAAAGTTGAATAGTATGGTCTTAGAACTTGATGAGAGTTTCACCACCCTCTTTTTTTTTCCAGTGAAGGCGATGCAATATACTGCTACCACTCTACAACTTCTCCAACAAGAGAATGAGAAAGGCACTGGTGAATGAGACGAGGGTAGCTCCAAGAGACTGTACAGGTTCATGGCTGAAAATTGGTTGAGGGTGCATTTGTCACCGAAATACAAGGGGAAATGAGGTTATGTCCTCTGCCTTTTTAAATTCCTATTTTGTTATGTTTCATCATATTGTCCTATATGGTATTGAAAACATTTTACTACATGATGACTATGAATGCTCTTAGCGCTAGTAGTTTTTTCAGGCATCTCTAGTAGTAAGATGAACTTTGAGACTATTCAATTATACTTTATTTTAATGTCTGTAAAATTTTTTATTTTTAAAATTAAAAAATAATATATTTTATTTCTAATGTTGCCTCTTGTTGCCTCTTATTGTACTATTGGATCAGCTCAAAATTTTAACTACGTTAATAGAAAAAAGAAAATCCAATCATAAAAAATCTTAATTTTATTATTCAATATTGAAACCCCCTGCCCCCCTACACACAACCAAAAAAAATATGTCCACATGACTCCAAACTAACCCTAAGATTTGTCAACCAAACTCCATCCTATTCTATCACTCATTTGAGAGCTTTCGAGAAATGCTAGATATATTTTTATCTATTATAGGAAACTTAACTCAAATGTCATCTACTTTATATTATTAATATTTTTATTTGGTAGTCAAAATAAATAGTCACTTTCTAAAGTAAGCATGGTTTATTAAGTGAATTACCTACATAAATCCCAATTTAGTGGAGAGATTATTTTTTCATTATGTAGTAGAAGAGGAAGAGCTTTTAGAGTTAGAGAGTGTAAAGTCACCTCAGAGAATGAAGTAGTTGTTAGGAGCAAGGACATGACCCACATTTTGGCTAGCTTTAAAACGGATATTGTAGACCTTACTGTTAAAGATGGAGTCAAGAACCTTAAAGACACCTCCCCCATGACTGCTACCTCCCCCTTGCTCCGACGACCAAGGATACTCCTACCTCCTCCCCATAAAGGCAAGAGAAATCTAGATGGTCTCTCTAACCCCCTATCTTTGTAGGGTGAGTCTACTAGGAAAACAACTTTCAAATGCTAGGAGTGCGACCCTTTGGTGAGAGACTCAAAGTGTCTTAGAAAGAAAGTCGAAAAGTTGAATAGTATGGTCTTAAAACTTGATGAGAGTTTCACCAACCTCACTGATTTTTCAGTGAAGGTGATGCAATCTATTGTTACCACTCTACAACTTCTCCAACAAGAGAATGAGAAAGGCACTAGCGAATTAGATGAGGGTAGCTCCAAGAGATTGTACAGGTTCATGGCAAAAATAGAGAACTATTAGGATCAATTATGTAGTAGAAGAGGAAGAGCTGTTAGAGTTAGAGAGTGTAAAGTCACCTTAGAGGATGAAGTAGTTGTTAGGAGCAAGGACATGACCCACATTTTGGCTAGCTTTAAAATGGATATTGTAGACCTTACCGTTAAGCTTCGACAACCAAGGATACTCCTACCTCCTCCCCATAAAAGCAAGAGAAATCTAGATGGTCTCTCTAACTCCCTGTCTTTGTAGGGTGAGTCTACTAGGAAAACAACTTTCAAATGTTATGAGTGCGACCCTTTGGTGAGAGACTCAAAGTGCCTTAGAAAGGAAGTTGAAAAGTTGAATAGTATGGTCTTAGAACTTGATGAGAGTTTCACCACCCTCACTGATTTTTTAGTGAAGGCAATGCAATCTACTATTACCACTCTACAACTTCTCCAATAAGAGAATGAGAAAGGCACTAGCGAATGAGACGAGGGTAGCTCCAAGAGACTGTACAGATTCATGGCAAAAATAGAAAACTGTTAGGATAAATTATGTAGTAGAAGAGGAAGAGCTTTTAGAGTTAGAGAGTGTAAAGTCACCTTAGAGGATGAAGTAGTTGTTAGGAGTAAGGACATGACCCACATTTTGGCTAGCTTTAAAATGGATATGGTAGACCTTATCGTTAAGCTCTGACGACCAAGGATACTCCTACCTCCTCCCCATAAAGGCAAGAGAAATCTAGATGGCCTCTCTAACCCCTTGTCTTTGTAGGGTGAGTCTACTAGGAAAACAACTTTCAAATGCCAGGAGTGCGACCCTTTGGTGAGAGACTCAAAGTGCCTTAAAAAGGAAGTTGAAAAGTTGAATAGTATGGTCTTAGAACTTGATGAGAGTGTCACCACCCTCGTTGATTTTTTAGTGAAGGTGATGCAATCTACTGTTACCACTCTACAACTTCTCCAATAAGAGAATGAGAAAGGCACTAGCGAATGAGATGAGGGTAGCTCCAAGAGACTGTACAGGTTCATGGCAAAAATAGAAAAGTGTTAGGATCAATTATGTAGTAGAAGAGGAAGAGCTTTTAGAGTTAGAGAGTGTAAAGTCACCTTAGAGGATGAAGTAGCTATTAGGAGCAAGGACATGACCCACATTTTGGCTAGCTTTAAAATGAATATTGTAGACCTTACCATTAAAGATGGAGTGAAGAACCTTAAAGACACCTCCCCCATGATTGCTACCTCCCCCTTGCTCCGATGACCAAGGATACTTCCACCTCCTCCCATAAAGGCAAGAGAAATCTAGATGGTCTCTCTAACCCCTTGTCTTTGTAGGGCGAGTCTACTAGGAAAATAACTTTCAAATGCTAGGAGTGCGACCCTTTGGTGAGAGACTCAAAGTGCCTTAGAAAGGAAGTTGAAAAGTTGAATAGTATGGTCTTAAAACTTGATGAAAGTTTCACAACCCTCGCTGATTTTTCAGTGAAGCGATGCAATCTATTGTTACCACTCTACAACTTCTCCAACAAGAGAATGATAAAGGCACTAGCAAATTAGATGAGGGTAGCTCCAAGAGATTGTATAGGTTCATGGCAAAAATAGAAAACTATTAGGATCAATTATGTAGTAGAAGAGGAAGAGCTTTTAGAGTTAGAGAGTGTAAAGTCACCTCAGAGGATGAAGTAGTTGTTAGGAGCAAGGACATGAGCCACATTTTGGCTAGCTTTAAAATGGATATTGTAGACCTTACTGTTAAGCTCCAATGACCAAGGATACTCCTACCTCCTCCCCATAAAAGCAAGAGAAATCTAAATGGTCTCTCTAACCCCCTGTCTTTGTAGGGTGAGTCTACTAGGAAAATAACTCTCAAATGTCAGGAGTGCGACCCTTTGGTGAGAGACTCAAAGTGAGTTAGAAACGAAGTTGAAAAGTTGAATAGTATGGTCTTAGAACTTGATGAGAGTTTCACCACCCTCACTGATTTTTTAGTGAAGGCGATGCAATCTACTATTACCACTCTACAACTTCTCCAATAAGAGAATGAGAAAGGCACTAGTGAATGAGACGAGGGTAGCTCCAAGAGACTATACAAGTTCATGGCAATAATAGAAAACTGTTAGGATCAATTATGTAATAGAAGAGGAAGAGCTTGTAGAGTTAGAGAGTGTAAAGTCACCTTAGAGGATGAAGTAGTTGTTAGGAGCAAGGACATGATCCACGTTTTGGCTAGCTTTAAAATGGATACTGTAGACCTTACTGTTAAAGATGGAGTCAAGAACCTTAAAGATATCTCCCCCATGACTGCTACCTCCCCCTTACTCCGATGACCAAGGATACTCCTACCTCCTCCCCATAAAGGCAAGAGAAATCTAGATGGTCTCTCTAACCCCCTATCTTTGTAGGGCGAGTCTACTAGGAAAACAACTTTCAAATGCTAGGAGTGCGACCCTTTGGTGAGAGACTCAAAGTGCCTTAGAAAGGAAGTTAAAAAGTTGAATAGTATGGTCTTAGAACTTGATGAGAGTTTCACCACCCTCGCTAATTTTTCAGTGAAGGCGATGCAATCTACTGTTACCACTCTACAACTTCTCCAACAAGAGAATGAGAAAGGCACTAGTGAATGAGATGAGGGTAGCTCCAAGAGACTGTACAGGTTCATGGCAAAAATAGAAAACTGTTAGGATCAATTATGTAGTAGAAGAGGAAGAACTTTTAGAGTTAGAGAGTGTAAAGTCACCTCAGAGGATAAAGTAGCTATTAGGAGCAAGGACATGACCCACATTTTGGCTAGCTTTAAAATGGATATTGTAGACCTTACCATTAAAGATGAAGTCAAGAACCTTAAAGACACCTCCCCCATGACTGCTACCTCCCCCTTGCTCCAACAACCAAGGATACTCCTACCTCCTCCCCATAAAGGCAAGATAAATCTAGATGGTCTCTCTAACCCCCTGTCTTTGTAGGGTGAGTCTAGGAAAATAACTTCCAAATGCTGGGAGTGCGACCCTTTGGTGAGAGACTCAAAGTGCCTTAGAAAGGGAGTTGAAAAGTTGAATAGTATGGTCTTATAACTTGATGAGAGTTTCACCACCCTCGCTGATTTTTTAGTGAAGGCAATGCAATCTATTGTTACCACTCTACAACTTCTCCAACAAGAGAATGAGAAAGGCACTAGCAAATTAGATGAGGGTAGCTCCAAGAGATTGTACAAGTTCATGGCTAAAAATTAGCTGAGGGTGCTACTGTCTGAACCACTGTCACCAAAATACAAGGGGAAATGAGGCTCTATCCTTTGCCTTTTTAAATTCCTATTTTGTTATGTTTCATCATATTGTCTTGTATGGTATTGAAAACATTTTATTACACGATGACTATGAATGCTTTTAGCACTAGTAGTTTTTTAAAAGTATCTTTAGTAGCAAGATGAACTTTGAGACTATCCAGTTATACTTTATTTTAATGTTTGTAAAAATTTCTATTTTTAAAATAAAAAAATAATATATTTTATTTCTACTATTGCCTCTTATTGTACTATTGGATCAGCTCCAATCATTATAAATCTTATTATTATTATTATTCAATATTGAAACCCCCCATCCCTGAACAACACAAAAAAAAAAGAAAAAAAGGGGCTTTAATATTCAATATTGTGCCCACATGACTCCAACCTAACCCTAAGATTTGTCAACCAAAACCCATCCTTTTCTCTCACTCGTTTGAGAGGTTTCGAGAAACGCTAGGTATATTTTTATCTATTATAGGAAACTTAACTCAAACGTCATCTACTTTATATTATTATTATTTTTATTTGGTAGTCAAAATAAATAGTCACTTTCTAAAGTAAGCATGGTTTATTAGGTGAATTACCTACATAAATCCCAATTTAGAGGAGAGATTATTTTTTCATGCGTGGAAGTATTATCGCCTAGCAACAAACCACTAATTTAGCCCCAAAATACTATGAAGTTAGATAAACATAAATTTATCAAAAGATCACCAATGAACTTTTAAGTTAGACAAACATAATTTTAATTAAAAGATGAGTCTGGTTTGTGTGGAGCAAATGAAGGAACACACATGGAGACAAAGTAAACCGAAGAAATTTGGAATCTTTTGGAAAAAGTGCCCTTCCACATAGCTTATCCATCCACCACTCAAAAAAATCAATACTCGTAAAAAAAGATTATAATTTAATGCTAATAATAAAATTATTTGATGAAATATCACAAAAATTAATGAAAAAGTGAGGAAAGGCCGATTTTATATAAGAGATGTAATAGATCCAATTTCATTTTGGAAACCCTAATCGCCGAGGACGCCGTGACCATTTTGTAAACCGTTTGCAAATTAGGGTTAGAGAGGGAAGTGGTATGGAAAAACCGACCGGTTTGCCAAATCCGGTTTTGAAGATGATGTGATGAGGTGTTTTGCTATTTGATAGCCTGGCGTTGGGTTTGTTGATCTCTTTAGAAAACCGCCGTTTGCTGTGTTATGAGAAGGAGAATCGAACCCATTAACATATTTGGAATAAATTTTTGTGTTGTTTGTTCAGAAGGGAGCAAAGGTTTTTGCTAAAACCCTCTGTGTATTAAAGATCGAGGGCTTCTTGTCGAGAGAGTTTTATTTTTTAATTTCGGGTCAGGAAGAAGCAAGGTTTTTGCTTAAACCCCATCTGGGTCGGAGATCGAGGGCTGATTTTGCAATCGGCAGGTCAGGAGTTTGGATTTCGGTGGTTTGATATTTAGATGCAGTTTTGTTTCGAGGGTTTAGCTGGGATTCTTTCTCGGGGGTTCGGGATTCTATTTTTTGGTGTTTAGGTGTGCGGCGCAGATCTGTGCGGTGCGGGGGTTTGTGAGGGATTCGTGGTTTGCTTTTTGATATTTCTGCGGTCGGCGTTGAAGATTGAGGTTTTCAACGGGCCAATATGGCGGCTCCTGCACAAGAAACTGAGCGCATCCTTTCTGCCGGTGACACTGGTATTTTCAAGCCTTTAATCTCATGCCTTTTTGTTTATTATTGGTTGCGGTTGTTTTTTAATTTTCACACGCATTAGATAATTGTTTTTGAGGAGTTTAATTAGATCTGCAGGGGATTTGTGGCTTATGGGATTGGGCGTTTATTCTTATTGCCTTTCACGAATGTTTTAGTCTTGTGTAATTTCAGTTGTTGGGTGTGGCGTTTGTTTTTGTCTGCTAAAACCTTGAGGTACTTTGTGAATGCCTATAGGATGTTCGATGTGTGCCATGTTTGTTACCCGCATTCACTGTTAGTTGTCAACATCAATATTCTCCGACGGTTCTATAGAGTACGATAGTTTCCTCACATGTATTCGCTGCCTTATTTCCGCTGGTGATTTGAACTTTTGGGCTCTCATTTCACATTGTAGTGAAATCTCTCAAGCTATAATTTTTTTGATTTTAACTTTTTTTTCCTCGAGCTGTGTTTTGTCGTTTTTAGTTTTTTTTGTTGTTGATTGATTCAATCACGATGCCTAGATATTGTTCACTCTACCTTTAAACAGATTACTAAATTTTGTAAAACAGATTTGGAACTTTTTTAAGTCTACTTTGTTTCCCATTTCTAAGTCACAATCCAAGTTGATGGCTGTTCAGGTGCGCCCCCAACTGTTTTTGTTTGCCAGTCTTGAACTAATCAACCGTGAAAGGCATTTCCTCTATTAATATTAGCAACTCCTAAATTCCCATTTAATGTTGAGGAGTTAGTTATTTAATCTTGGAATTCAAAGATAATCTTTGTCCATATTGATTTCCTTAAAACCTTTAAGAAATTCTGCAGCTGAGATTATTTTTGATTTGCGCTGGGACTAGCCAGAGTCACTAAATGGCCCTATAATTTTTTTGATCTTTGACTTTTTTTTTCCTTGAGCTGTGTTTTGTCGTTTTTAGTTTTTTTGTTGTTGATGGATTCAATCACGATACCTAGATATTGTTCACTCTACCTTTAAACAGATTACAAAATTTTGTAAAACAGATTTGGAACTCTTTTAAGTCTACTTTGTTTCCCATTTCTAAGTCACAATCCGAGTTGATGGCTGTTCAGGTGCGCCCCCAACTGTTTTTGTTTGCCAGTCTTGAACTAACCAACCGTGAAAGGCAGTTCCTCTATTTATATTAGCAACTCCTAAATTCCCATTTAATGTTGAGGAGTTAGTTATTTAATCTTTGAATTCAAAGATAATCTTTGTCCATATTGATTTCCTTAAAACCTTTAGGAAATTCTGAAGCTGATATTATTTTTGATTTGCGCTGGGACTAGCCAGAGTCTCTAAATGGCCCTACAAACATTGCATGATTGTACCTACCTAACTCCAGTCTAAATAACATCTGATAGTAACGATTTCTGATAATGTTTGTGTTGTTTTCTTGATTTTGTTTCTGGACATTTTGATGTTGTCCGTTTATCAAATTTTTATTGACTACTCATTTTACGAATCATTTTGAGTAGTAGGGTTTTGGTTTGGGCAGAGTACTATTGTTACGGTTCACCACTTAAAAACCACATAAAATCATTTGTTATTGTAGAATAGTCTGTGTTAGTAATTAATTTGCTGAGTTGCTGTAAGAAGTGATCATCTCATATGAACTCATCTTCCTTGTAGACCATCATGGCATGCACTATCTATCTGTCATTCTTGTTCTACAGTTGTTGGCATGGCGATTTGATGTTTAGTGGTGTCTCATTCTGTTCTTGCTGTTTTAAATGTGTTTTCATCAATTTGCTTTTAATTCAGTAGCATTTTATATGCTTATTCTTGTTTACTTGGGGATGTTTTATTTGTGTTTAATCGGTTTACATTTTTAAAGAGTGATTGAATAAGATAAGAGTGGAGAATCTTCTTTATGTTCCTTGGTTTTCTTGTTATGCTATAGGTGTTGTAGTCTGAATTCTGGTGTAAATATGTTTGCTTTTCTTGATGTTCAATTTCAGAAGCTACAAAACTGCTTCAAAATTTGACTCTGGAACCTCAGGCAAAGCCTGCAGATGTCACAGAGGCCACTAAACAGGTACTATATAGTTTTGAAAATTTTGGGCTTTTTGGTGTCAAAGTGCCATTTTATGAACCATGTAGTACTATGGATTTCCTCTTTTTAATGTTCAACATGTTTTCCTTAGTCTCCTGATGCAAACGCTACTAATGAAGTGGCTGGAACTGGACCTTCCACGGGTAGGACTAACACTCCTGTTTTACAAGACACGCTGATGGATCCAACCATGTTCTATGTTCCCAATGGGTACCCTCAGCAGGCTTATTATTATGGAGGTAACCTTCCTTTGTTTTCTGTGCTTTTGTCAAAAGGTTTTTGATATGGTGCTAGAAACCAGTAAAATTTGTTTGTTTTGAGAATTTAGCTTGTTTTCATCAGGTTATGATGGTCCAGTTGGCGAATGGGAGGAGTATAGATATGTAAGTGCTGATGGAGTGGATATCACTGCCCCTGTAAGGCTATTCCTTCGAACAAAATGCATTTATAGTTGTGGGAGCAGTGTTTTTTGTTGTTATAACATGGTGCAATCCTCTAAAATGCTTTCTTGCAGGGGATGTATGGTGACAATAGTTCACTTGTCTACCATCCTGGTTATGGCTATCCTCAAGTACCTTATAGTCCCTATTCTCCAGCTGGTACCCCTGTCCCAACTATGGGAGCAGATGGTCAGCTATATGGGCATCAGCAATTCCAGTATACTGGTCCTTATTATCAGCAACCTGTTCCTCCTGGTGGACATTACACACCTTCACAAACTCCTCCTTTAACACAGACAGATGTACCAACATCTGTGGGTGGTGCAGATCAGATGACTGTAGATAACACAAATGGTAATAGCATTAATGGAAGCAATAATGGTGTGACCTTGGGCCCCAGACCTACATATCCAATGCCAATATTGCCATCTAATGGTTCATATGGCAGGGGTATATTGCCAGTAAACCATGAGGGAATCAGATCAGTTGGTCCTTGGCTTGATGGGCCAGTGGCTTCTGAGGGGCAGTTGAGGCCTCCGGCAGCTAATGCTGTACCTTCAATGGTGCCTCAAACAACATCTCCTGGGCCGCTTGGGCAGAATATTCGTCCTCTGCCACATGTTATGGTATGGGTCTTCTATAATTATTTTATTTGGGTAATAATCAATCTTGGTGGGTTTTCTTTCTGTTTCTGTTTAGGGCTATTATTTCTTCTTGATTTTTTTTTTCTGTATTTCGTGCTTTCTCTAGCCACATATGCAGGGTGTACCACACCCAAGGCCAGCTTCTGGAATGGGACCTGGTCCTGGCTTCATGAACAGACTGTATCCGACGAACAGGATGTATTCTCACAACAATGCTTCTGGTCGATCAAGTCCTGGTTTTGTAACAAATGGATTTGAATCCCGGCCAAATGGACGAGGTTGGAATGCTTCTGACAGGGGTAAACCAAAAGGCAGAGGTAATGGGTCCATGAATAATAATGAAAATTTGGATATACTAAATGAGCAGAATCGGGGACCGCGAACTGCAAGATTTAGAAATCAACGACAAGTTCCGGGTGCACCATGGACAGTGAAGGTGCAGACTCCAAATGTGAATGTAAGCAGCGAGGATGCCAATGTTGTTCCCAACAGAGATCAATACAACAGGCCTGAGTTTGTAGCCAAGCCGCTTGATGCTAAATTTTTCATAATCAAATCTTACAGTGAAGATGATATTCACAAAAGCATAAAATATAATGTTTGGGCTAGCACTCCTAATGGGAACAAAAAATTGGACTTAGCTTACAAGGATGCTCAAGAGAAGGCTGGGCCATGTCCTGTTTTCCTCTTCTTCTCAGTAAGCTGGTTCAATAGATGATTGATATTTTTCTTGTTTTTTAATCAAAACAACTACAATGTGACAATAGATAATAAACTGATGATTTTATGCCTTCCAGGTTAATGCTAGTGGCCAATTTTGTGGTGTTGCTGAGATGATGGGTTCTGTGGATTTTAATCAGAGTGTAGATTATTGGCAGCAAGACAAGTGGAGTGGTCGATTCCCTGTGAAATGGCACATTGTTAAGGATGTCCCTAACAATCAGTTACGCCACATCACATTGGAAAACAATGACAATAAGCCAGTGACAAACAGTAGGGACACCCAGGAGGTTAGCTCGATTATTTACTGGCAATTAAATTTCTCTGACTGCAAATTTCTTTCTTATTTTGTTTTGTGTATTATTTGCTTTAGTTTTAAGCTTTTTTGTGTGTATTGTCTCTGCAGGTAAAGCTTGATAAGGGTATAGAAATGCTAAAGATATTTAAAGATTACATTTCCAAGACATCTATTCTTGATGACTTTCTTTTCTATGAGAATCGTCAGAAGGCAATGCAAGAAAAAAGGGCAAGGCAGCAAATTCAGCAACAACAAAAACAAGTAAGCACCTTAGTCTTAAGTTTTCATTGAACTATAGTTTTTGTTTCTTTTTTTTACTGACTTCTTTTGTTCCCAGTTCCGCTCTGGAAGTGAAGTTGTTGATCAGCTGAACTCTGAAGATTCAGCATTGAAAGCTCAGACAGAAGATGCAATTGTCGAAGATAAAGATTCTCCATCAAGATCACATCAGTCATCTGATTTACCTTCGGTTGCTGTGTCTGCAAATGACAAACATCATGACGAACAGAAGTTACAGAATAATCAAGAAGGTAGTTTGTCCTTGGAGGAAAGGGCAGTTCCTTCTGCTCCAGGAGAAGCGTGGAAGGGGTCAAAAACAACCATAACTATAGCTAAGAGGGAGCCCAATGGAGATGCCATTGATAAGTTAGTGCATGCAAATGGTTCTTAGTATGCAAGCCTTATATCCTTGCACACTGAATATGGATGCAGATTGTTGTTACATGAACATAGTGTAAGGTGTAGAATCTGAATATCTGGCAAGGGTTTGGTGGATTTACTGATAGCAATCTGTACAGCATTAGATCTGATAGATATTTGCCATACAACAGTTGTGAGAATCTCAGCCAACAATGTCAAGCGTTGGTGGACTGGTGAACCTTTTGAAGTTTGGGCAGAACTATATCCTTGGCCTCAGTTATCTCCTGGAACCTGTGGGTTCTAATAGTTAGGATTAATCCTCATCACTCATTCCATGTTTCTGACTCCAAGCAGTAGATTTAGGTCTAACAGTCTGTCTTTACCAGATAGGTTATCTTTTAGATTATTACTTTTTTTTGTAAATTTTCTTTAATAGGGTTATTTTGGCATGGTAAGTTCGGTTTTTTGAGGATAGCTTGCACTTCCCATGTGCTCAGCTTGCGCTGTCAAGTTTTTGTAAAAAGTTCATCTAAACGCATGGATCAATAAGAGAAGAATCCTATTTGTGCTTTTGCGAGGTCATTGTCTATCCATGGGTACCCCTCTATATGCCATGTGATTATCTTTTGGATAACATCATGGAAAATTCTTCAATTCGTACTGTGATGTGATTTTAGCTGTTGAGCAATCAGTTTAGTTCTGATTATCAAGTATGCACACATCCTAGTAATATGATGTCTATTGAAGGTTATCGCCCGTTGTGATGGGCCATCCTTTGTACTTTGCACTTTATTGTGTTTATTAAATTTTTATTTTGAAACAGTAATGACATAATATGCTGATAAAGTGAGTGAAGTCTTTTTATTAGTTGCTGAGAAATGATAAGAAATATTATGTCTTCTAAAGGTTATTGTCCGTTGTGGTGGGCTATCCTTTGTACTGTGCTCTTGATTGTGTTTACTAAATTTTGCTGTTCCAACTGAAGCAAACTTTGGAATGTTGTTACTCGGATTTCTTTAAACTATTGT
This sequence comes from Cupressus sempervirens, assembly GCA_028749045.1. Taxonomy (NCBI): domain Eukaryota; kingdom Viridiplantae; phylum Streptophyta; class Pinopsida; order Cupressales; family Cupressaceae; genus Cupressus; species Cupressus sempervirens. The sequence goes on along the minus strand of CM053785.1, from coordinate 961,873,823 downwards.
TCTATATGCCAATATGTTGCTTAAAAATTCCTATTTTCTATTGAACACATTGGTAAGATGAATTTTGATTTACAAGAGACAAAATAGCAGCGAGTATAGACTAAAATAGCAATCAAATGACAGGTGTGAAATATGAAGAAGATATGTATGCTGCAAGTGAAGTGGTAGTGAATCTTCGGTATGCTGAATGTATATAATTAAGTCCTTGTTTGGAGGAGGCATGCTATTGCCCAGGGTATGATTGGAATAAGATGTAAGACATTTGCAATGTGAAGAAAGAATTGTACTAATTGATATATGTATGCTAAATTAGAAGTGTTGGATGGCAACCGTTTTAAAAATAATTTTAAGCTGTAATGTATTTTGATTATACACTAATCGAAAAAGAATAAGTTAGAATAGGAAAATGTATGAATGCATATTCTTAGTTACTTTGCGTGCTTTACACGGAAAATATTATGTAAGAAATTAACCTTACAAGGAGGACGAGGTAATTTCATTTACGGAGAGATGGGATGGTATTCCGAAATTTGAAATCAAGAGTCAAATGTCGTGAGCACTGAATGACTGATCTCATATCAATAAATCAACATTAGATCTTACAATTTTTATTTGTCCGAGTGCTAATGGAGGATTCTTCATCACTGGGTTGGACATGTCAGCAAAATTGAACATATCCTGGGAACATGTAGTGCGCAGGGGAAAATGATGTGAAAGCAGGCAAGTATAGGTCAAATTCGGTTATTTCGGAGGTGAAATTAATGTGGTACTCTTGTAGATGGGGCGAGCAATCTGTTCATGCGCTGCTTCAGGAGTTCACAAGTCATTTTACCCTATGAAGCTCAGAAAAGATACTTGAAAAAGAGAGCTCTAAACTACAGGTGTGGCCACGGTAACGATTCTACATAAAACAACCAAAAAAACAAAGAGAGTTACGTTCTTGAAAGTTCCATTATATACGACAGCACACAGGATAAGCTGAAGTTAATTATAGCCTCATGCTAAGGTACGGAATCAGAGGAATCCTAAACCTTCAAGTAATATGTCAACTTGGAGAGTCAGGTTGACAAGAAACTAAAGGTTTGTAGAGAATAATAGAGAGCAAATATATGATAAGCAGATAATAGTAACATATCGACTGAGATTTTGAAGCTGTATAAACGTGCGTATGAAATTCACAAAATTGAATTGCTGTATCCTGAACGTGACATGGTGCACTGCAGGCAGGGTTTCGGAAGTTATGCAAAGGATTAATTTATTTATAAATTGTAGTGGTCTATAATCCTGACGTGAGAGACTACGTCATGTAGGCTTAAGGTAAAAGGTCAGGTGGTGTGCACTTCAAATGTGTTTAAGATAACAATAATTCTGAATGAATGAAAAACTAAACTATTATTACCAAGCGCTTTTTTAGTTATCATTTTGCTTGGCTTTGTTCTTATATGTGTTTTTTTTTTCCTCTACGATTGTTTGTAGGATTTCTTCTTTTAATCTTATCAGATTTTCACAATCCATAAATCTATGTTTATGTATGCCAAAAAATAAATAAATACATACAACCAAATTCAGAAATATTTATGCTCGATGAATCCTGCGCTTTTTCACCATAAGTATTTCTTATTCAGATGAATGGATCATTTCGATTGATGAGGATTATGTATCATTGGAGAAATTGATACGTAATTTTCGAACAGTTTTTATCCAGAGTACTCAATAGAAAAATCTAAGTTGTATTTTTTTATTCGTGTCGATTCGTACAATTTTTTTTACCATAAATATTTTCAATTTTGATGTATGGATCATTTTGTTTGATGAGGAACATGAAGATAATTGAAACGATCTAATTTGGGTTTTCCAGGATCATTTGCGGGCCAGATGTCGAGCTACCAATCCTTTATATAATCTTTTTTATAATACCAAAAAAATGGGTACATTAAGAAAGGACGTGGCTGTCCTTCCGACAAATTGCACCATCGATTAAAATTCATAAAAATGATGATGCTTTGAGACTATTTGGAATGCTATAAGTGAACCCAAGATTGCTTATTTTGCTTGGTGCTTGGCTTGCCAAGGCCTTACCTTGGGGCCTCGGCTCAAACACATTGGGTTTTTGATTCCAGGTGCCCTTTTTGTGGACAACCAGTTTTTTTTGCATATTTTTTGGTTTTGTAAGCATGCTCAAAATTATTGGCATTGGATTCATGATTTTTTCAAGACATTCAGGGTTGAACTCTTTTATTGGCACATGATCTTGTTGGGTGACTCCCCTATAATTCCTTAGAAGTTCAACCAGATTTGGCATACTTTCAGGATGGAAATTTTGAGAATTGGATTCATGATTTTTGAGCATTGGATTTATATGATTTTTTCAAGACATTTAGGCTTGAACTTTTTTCTTGGCACATGATCTTGCTGAGTGACTCCCTCAGAATTCCTTGGAAGTTCAACTAGATTTCGCATACCTTCAGGATGGAAATTTTGTTTTCTCTAAGGAAAGATAGGAATGCTATTTTTTTCACATAGTTTTTTGGATGTTAACATTGCTATGTACACTAAGGCATGCATTTGTAATAATGTAATTATGCAGATTGAGGTGCAAGCTAACAAAGTTGCCCTTGAGGTAGCTCACCTGCAGGAGTTGCTGAACCATTGGGGCAATGCTCCTTGCACTATTGCCAGAGTTCCTCCTGATGCTTCAGCGGATACCTCGACGCCTCATGGCTGGCATCCTCGACGCCATTCTTCAGGGCGCCACTCGCACACTCTGCGCTCCTAGGCTTCTCGCCATCGCTCTCCCAGTGGTGGTGATGGTGGATGGAAATGCCGCTCAGCTTCCCCACCCCATGGTGGCTCTGGTTGGTCCATGACGACTCCTAGTACTCGTTGGGCACATTTTGGGAAGTGGCCTCGCCTGGACTTGGCAATCTCTCCTCTGCGGCCAGAGGTTAAAGATGCAGAGGCTGCCACTGATCCTCTGGTTACTGCTGTTGCTGATGATCGCTGGACTGTTCCCAATGCATCCCCCAATCTCAGAGATGATTGAGGTTTTCCTGATAAAGATGATCCACCACCCTCGGCTGGCACTGCATTGGCAGCTTGAAGTTGCTTTATATGATGTTCCTATGGCCATGTTTTTAGTTCGGCTTCGGTCGTGTGAACTCATTCGCGGGGTGATCTTGTATCCCTTGGCCCCTTTTTTTTGAATTGTAATCTTAGTATATTTTTTAATGGAAAAGGACTATTCATCAAAAAATAAATAAATAATGACAATGATTTTCTTGAAATTTTCAACATTTGATGTATATATTTTGTGATTGAAAACAACATTTTTTTTACAAAATTTCGCTGTGTTTTTGTAAATCTGAAAAAGAATCTTGTTTGATATATATATATATTTTTGTCTTTGGTGCATTTTGTTTGGAGATCAGCCAACACTTCAAGCAAATCCCTCCACTATGCTATTCTCCTTCCATATGGTGAGGGATTTTTCTATCATAACAATTTTTAAAAATCTTTTGACCCCTTCCACCTTGATTTTGTTACCTCTGATAATTCAAAGTATTTATATTTGGCTTTGGGTTTTTCTAGAGGGGGAAGATGTGTAGGTGCACTATTACAAGAGAGATTGGAATTTGTTTTTTATAAATTTCCAATTTTGCATCTAGTGGCGAGATTGGTCATCTCCTTTTGAAAAAAATTGCAATTTTTTAATTATAAATTTTGAATTTTGCATCTAGTGGCGAGATTGCTCATCTCCTTTTGAAAAGATTTGTGATGTAAATTACATTTTCTCTCCAATCTTTGTTTCTTATTCTTTCTTTACATGAGACCTTTTCTTGTCATAATGAGTCAACTACTTTACAAAATAATATAGATCAAATTTGAGATGGAGAAGTATTATGTGGATTATTTCCTTTTTACAAAGAGAGAATAATTGAAAATAAAAAAATGAAAGAGTTAATTGATATAGTATTTTTGAACAATTTTATCTAGAATAATTAAAATAAAATAGAATTTATATTTTTTATTTGTGTTGAATTGTGCAATTTTTCACTATAATTTTTTTCTGTTCTAATAAATGGATCATTTCAAATCATATGCAGGACTAGTTGCCCTGCAAAGACCCAAAAATGGGGTACATTGAGCAATCCCTTGGGTATGTTATTCTCCCTCCCTCGTAAATAGGGAGGGACTTTTCTACTATAACAATAACTTTAAAGAATCTTTTTATTTTATCCTACCAATCAATTTTGTTACCCAAAACAACAAACACGAGTGAACCCTTTCATGGATTATATTTCTCGATAATTGGGTCTTCTAGTCTTTCAAACAACTCTGCTGAAGATGTGTAGGTGCATTATTATGGGAGATTTCCAATTTTGAGTCTAGTGATGAGACTTCTCTCAACTTTTTTTTCAAAGATTTGAGAAGCAAATTATATTTCCTATGCAATCTTTGTTTCTTTTTGTCTCTTTGAATGAGACTTCTTGCCATAATGACTCAATTGCTTTATATAAATAATATAAATTAAATGTGAGACAGAGAGGTATTACGTGGATTACTCCTTTTCATGCATAGAGATTACACTGAAAATAAAGAAATGCAAAAGAATTAATTGAATTTGCCTAATGTAGAGGTGATTTAGAAAGTTGCATAGATGAATGTATCGTCTACATAAAAGTGAGCTAATCTAACTAATCATGCTTGAATGATGGAAAGAGTTACCAACTTATCTCTCCATTATACTAAATTAGCTAGAGGTATTTGTTCACAAGCCATTGCAAGAGTTCCAATAAGTTCTTGTTGATGTTCGTGCCAAGAATAAGAAACATAAATCCAGTAGCACAAACAAGATGTCCAAATAAGGACATCAATTCTCAAATAGATGAACTTTTCATACCAAAGGAGATGTATCCATTAATTAGTTGTGAATAATTTAACCAAAGATAATCTCTTAACCACCCTATTAAATAAGTAAAAAACTCATTAAATTGACTTTCATTTCTATACCATAAGGTGATATCCTTCCAATACCAATAGAAAGTTAGCCATCTAGTGATATTCAATATCCGTAAAATTGCTACATAAAAAGCATCCCAAGCCGAAATATGGCAAGTATTGCCCTGGCATAGACCATCAGAGGGAAAACTATAACAAAAATCTTTCTGTTTAGGGATTAGCTTAGAATTGCGCATGTCTAAAGAAACTTTTACTAAAATCAATGTAGTTGCATGGAAACCTAGAGTAATAGCATGATGAACAAAAAATTCTCCAAAAACCAATTGTTAAGAAGAGTGAATTTTTATTATTATAATAGCATTCAACCTATTGGGTAACCATATGAGCTTTTGCAAATATTGAATGCTAGATCATTTAGTGAAGATAAATAGCACATCAAGTCCATCTAAGGTCTTACCATGAGCAGATTGTCTCCATTGAGTAAATACATGCTCAATTAAGATTTTCTTTTCTATTAGTACCAAAAGCATAAAATGTATGAACATAAAGTCCTAATGTATGAAGACCTAGGAATGAACTAACCCAACTCAGATGAGATATTATGGCTTCCTTATGTTCCAACATTCTTGCAATACAATATCCTTATTTTGTTTTGGAATATAATCTCTAATGAAAAATATAGCTCCATGAGAAAACACCCTTGTCATAATGAATTTGACAACGTACTGATGACAAGTTTACAGAGTAGCTTGAGTAGTAAAATCTTGTGCTATGAATGCATAGGTAGGCAAATAATACATGTGTTGAGTTATTACAGAAGTAATAACTCCCAAAGAAGCTAGAGAAAGAACTAATCGAAAGTGAAAAGAGTTACTGATTGTGTTGCAAAGACCCTTATGCTTGCGTCCTAATAAGCCTCTCGTAGGAACATGTGCTTCTAAAATATCTTTTATGTCGTGTCCAATTCCAAAGTTTTTCTATACATATGACTAGCAATGATAAACACAAACGTAATAGCCAAATGATATCAATTAGCCACAAATTACCAAAGGTCTTTTTAATAGTGGGTTGGTTACATTTATAACATCAATGGAACCATGTGTTTCATGTTTTAAAAATGTTGAATCTTGTCCCAATAATCATATATTAGGGCTCTTCGGAGTTTGTTCTTTGGCTTGGACAAGGCATTTAGTTCATATGGCTATTCCTAAATCAAGAGGAGAGCAGGTGGGATAATTGTTTAGATGTAGTACCACATCCCCAAGGGTTGGAACCACTTTTTAAAACTCAATGAATCTTTATCCTCAAAATCCCAATTCCAACATGCACTTATTTAGTACCACTAAAGGAGTGAGAACTGCTATTCTAACTCTTCTCGGGGGATTCTATCAACAAACTCAAAGTTTGTGGCTAATTGATATCATTTGCCTATTACATTTGTGTTTCTCATTGGTAGTCATATGTATAGAACAAACTTTGGAATTGGCTCCCAAATCGTTTAGGGTTCTCACTCTGTGATCTCCGTTCCCGCTTTGCACTCTACACTCTAGCCATGGCTCCTTCCTGCATTGCTTCCTCGGTGGACCCTGTGGCTGTTGGGGTTGCGTCTGCTCAGCCTGCTTCTTCTGGTGGTTGTTCGAGGTTTAGGTTTTTTGCTTCTGTTGTTGGCAGCAAAGCTGCCTCCTTTGTGGATGTGTCAGCTTTCGAAGCTGATGTCCATGGATTGGGGATTTCATCTGTGGATTGTCCAAAATTTTCCTCAATTATGAATCCTGTCTCGGTTAGCAATCCTATCTGGTTGGTTTTGGAGTACGTTATAGCTGAAGAAATTGCTCATACAATTGAGGACTTCTCTAGGAGGGTCACTATTTTTAGATTTCGTGGCTTCTGGCCTTCCTTATAGGCTCTTCATGCTTGGATATCTAAGCATTGAGACCCATTGATTTTTGAATCTGTCTAGATTTACCCTATGGCTAGGGGTTTTTTCATAGTAAAATTTGATGTTGATGATGACAAGAGGGCTATTTTGTGTAGTCGCTTCAACTGGGAGGACTCTATTGGCCAAACCTTGGCACGAGGGTTTAGATCCTACATCAAAATCTTTTTCTCATATGCCTCTTTGGGTTAGGCTCCCAAATCTTCCCCTTCACTTGTGGCTGGATTCGGTCCTTGAAGCCATGGGAGATGCCATTGGTGACTTCCAAATGGTGGATTCTAAATCATTTGATATCTTACATACTGCTTATGCTTGTATCCTAGTGGTGGTTGATACGTCGAAGGGCCTACCTGAGAACATCAAACTTGAGGTCCCTAATGGTTCCTGGACTCAAACTCTTGACTATGAAGGAATTCCTTTTCGTTGTAGGGTTTGCTCAGGGACTGGACATGTTGCTGCACGCTATCTTGTGGAAGTACAAAAATCAAAGAAAATAATTTTTTGGTGGTCTGGGGCTTTGGTTTAGCATTACTCTATCCTTAAAGATGTTGCTCTTACAGTTCCCCCCTCATTTGTGATTGCTGATGGTGCCATTAGCTCTGCACTATTTGAACCAAATTTTGATCCGTTGCTAGATATGGCTACCATGGTTGCCCCTCCCTTTGCGGGTCGAGTTCTAGTGGACAAAGTTTCGGGTGTGATCTTGCTTGGTTATCTAGTTGGGTCAAAGGGCGAAGCTTTGGTTTGGGAGAAGGAGGCTTCTTGGGTGGAGGAAGGTTGGACAAAGGTTAAAGGTAAAAAAATACAAACATTCCCAACAATCCTTTGATCATCTTCTTAGATCTCATTCTTTTGGGAGTAGGGGGTCTTAATTGGATTTTTTGAGTTTTATTTGGTGGCAGAAGTGTTCTATGTTATTTGTTAGGCTACCCTAGTCACCTTTTTTTTGGTTGGTGGCTTGTTTCACCTTTGGTCTATTGTATCTTTTGTTTGGGCTCCATTGAATTTTTTTTTTGTGTAAAGGGTTTCAGGCACCCTTCAAAACTTGTTTTCCTTAATCAAAAATAAATTACCAAAGGTCCATAGAAATATTATAGCTAATTGTCCAAAATGAAGTAACATCTTTTGACAAAGGCACTCTTTAGTCATATCATTTGGACTCTCAAATTTATGTGTAGTAGCAATACCAAACCAAATATGACTAGTAGTTGGGTCCTGGGCCAAGCCTTGGCTGAATTTTGGAAATCTTGAATCCATAATGCTTTATTCTCCGACCCATTATCCTACTGCAATAATTCTTGCTAAGAAGAACACTCTACTGCTCTACTCCACATTATCCCTTAATATTAACCTTTTTATAATATGAAAAAAATGGGTACATTGAGAAATTCCTTGGGTTTGCTATTCTCCCCCCTTATAGGGAGGGAATTTTCTATCATAACAATAATTTTAAATAATCCCTTTTTAACCCTACCAACACAAGTTTGTGACCCCAACCAACAAACATGTGTTAGCCCTTTTTGCAATAGTGTTGGGAGGTGCATGCAATTTTATGGAGTATTGTCCAAAGTTTATAAGCAATCAATAGTAGTACTAGACATCAAAATAATTCATCAAATTTGTTTAATAAATGCATTTATATATTTATTTGTTCACAACCTTTATTCTCAACTAAAAAAATATAAGTTGCCAACATTAATGAAAAACAAACAATTTATGTAAAATAAGTCTTTATTCCCAACCCTCTTCATTTTAGGAGGCAACCATTCATCCTCTCTTATTTTTATATATAAGTGTTCACAATGGATTTTTGTATAAAAATATTGTAACTTGCTAAACTTTTATTTCTTAATGTAAAAATTGAACTTATTGACTATTGACATCATCTTTAGTTATTATTTAAGCTCTCTATAGATGGATGTTCAAAATGTTTATTTATTTTTAACATCGTAATTCAATATTCATCCTTCTTTTCTTGTTGAAGTTGTAACTTTTATTTCAGTAGAAAATTTTAACTTGTCATCATCTCTAGTCATTACTTAAGCTATTCATATCTGAGGTGGCAATAATCTTTTCTTCTTTTTAAAATTTATTTTTGTGTTAAGGAAAAATAATTTGGACAGATGAGTCTTCTTCCTAGTTATGTGAAGAATTATAGTCTTTATTTCAGTTTGCAATATTTATCATATCCCCTTGGGACTACTTTCCTTAGTAATTACTTTCTATTGATATTTTTCTCTCAACATATTTATATCTTTAATTTTCACAATTCGTAATTGGTGTAATGAGTTTCTTGAAATTTGCACATGAATTATAACTCAACTGCTTAGAAAAATTTATGAAGTCAATAATGATAAAAAAACGTTCAAGAAAGACTTAAACCAAAAGGCTTTTATACTAAATGATAATAAAATGGTAAATTAGTGTAAAATTTTAAACAAAAAATAAATAAATTTGATTTACCATATAAAAAAGTAAGTATATTTTGGAGATTCATACTTAGCAATAACTACAATAAAATTAGATTTTTCTTCCAAATAAAGTTCCACTATTAAAAAGAGAACATATTTATATAATAGCAATGTTATATGTTCCAACCACCCCTCTTCATTTAAAGTTATTTTGATAACCAATTTATAATACTATTGTACCTCCTATGACCTCCCTTATTTTACGCCATTGCGACTAATAATCATGTCATCTAAGAAATAGTAATAATAATATTTCATCTCATCATCCCTTAGGTGCCAACCTATCCAACTTTCAAGTTTTGGATATGCTTGATTGTATTATCACAGTGAAAGAATAAAATGAAAATACAAGAGATCAATCCTTATGGAAGGAGATCGAAAACCTAAAAGGGAAACTCTATAAGGTAAAAGACATTTCATAATTAAATATTAATTATTAAATGAAAAATGCAAGTGCAGAAAGGGAAATCTTAAGAAGGGAGTAAAGATAATTAAAATAATTCTTTACTCTTAAGATGAGCAACAATGTAACTACAAACAATGCAAAAAAATAAAACAAAGGAACTACAATGCTGAATGCAAACTTGGGTCCTGACAACATGGCTTGATGAGGTACCCAATCACAACCAAATCTCTATAAAGAAAATAAATAGAGAAAACCACATGGGAAAAACTCTACTTCAAAAAGAGATGAAACAAAAGTACAAATGATATGTCTCAAGAGACTCTCAAAACCATAAGTACAATGAAACCCCCCATGATAGACGCCTGAGACTATAGCTCCCCTAGAATGGTAGAACTCCCGTGTTGATGATCAGACCAATGTGACTCCAATATAGAAGAAATAAAGGCATTAGACAAGGAAGATGAAACCCCTAAATGTAAGGTGAAGCTGGAAGTCCTAGCTCATGCTCGAAAGAAAATGCATGAGAATCTTGGAATGGAATCTCCAATGGAGGTCGGATAACAAGTGTGCTGAATCTATTATATAAGAGGAGATGAATGTTCTTTGATATATCCTCAACAAATGCACTAGGTGGCTTGATAAATGAAGCTCCAATGAGCAATGCTGAAGAATAATCTTGTGCAACATATGGAATCTGAACAAGAGGTAAAGATGTAGAAGTCAAAACACTAGTCTCAGGAACAATAGATAAGTTCAAGTGACCCAACTTCACCTCAATAGGCTCTTGTGAAGAAAGAGTAATTATCCAATAATGGAGATGGTGGACCAAAATTAGAGAAAGAGTACAAGTTGGAAGAATGATCAAAAATCCTTGTAGCAACAATATTTCCTATTTCACTATCTCTAATATGCATTGAATCTCATGTGAATTCAACTTTCCTCCCTATCCCACTATGAGTAATTTGATAAATAGAGAGAATGTTAGAGGACAAGATGGAACACATAGTACATCATGAAATGTACCATCATCAATGTCAATAGAACCTTTCACACAAATATTCATAACAATATTGTTCCCCATTAAAATGCGTGGAGTAGGAGAAGCCTCAAAAGAAGAGAACAAATCCTGAGAAGATGCCATATGGTATGAAGCACCTAAATCTAGTAGCCATGTAGAAGAATGTGGAGTAGTAGTTGCACGTAATGCATGACCCTTTCCCATGTCTTTCAAATGATGATGAAGAAGACCTATGAGAAGTAGAAGAAGGAATGTCAATATTGCTCTTCTAAAGAATAGCGGTCAAATTTGAAACCTATTTTGCTTATCCATCTATCTTCTTCTCATAGCAATGTGATTTATCATGATTGGGCTTTTGACACTAAGCACAATTGAGTCTTTCTTTCTTTGACATTTCTCCCTTAAGAGAAGGTGGCCTTGAGGAGAGATGAGTACTGGAATCCTTTTGAGGCTCCATAGGCTATGACTGCTATTTCTTCTCCTTTCCTAAAGATGTGTGAGCTACCAATGCTTGATGCATTGATCCTGTGAGAGAATCTAATTGAGAGAGATTAGCTTTCTCTCAAGTCAAATGATCACAAAATACCTCAAAGGATGGCATGGTAAATCAAGGACCCAAAACATCCTTGGTGGAATAAAAGGTAGAAGAAAAAATTTGAAAGTTCCCACGAAGCTTAGAAAAAAATCATGTAAATGCACTCTATGTTGGTCTTGTTCTTCCTACAACCTTGTAAAAAAAATCTTTGTTGTTTGGACTTCATTAGGAATTCCTCAATGGAAGGAAAAGCATTGGTACAAAAGAGATAATCTTTGCCTCAATCTGAAGTGCCCTAAACCCATGAACAATACTAAAAAAGCCCTCATGATTAGTTCGCATCTCTCAAGGGTTATTGCACCCATCAAGATGGAACTGCAAACTATCTAATACCTACAAAGGAATCAACCCCATGGTCTCATCCACCTTTTCCTGTGCTGCATGACCTTAAAGGGCCTATGTAAAATTGGTTGCACTTCATCTAAATAAGACCACAACCATTTTGAATGGAGAAGTCGTGTTATCTAGGTTTTCCATGTGTGATAGTTATGAGGGATCAAAACTTCTAGGAAAGAAGATGTCTCAACCATTTTTTAGAAAGTGTTTGTTTTGATATAATTCTAGTTTATTGATGTAAATGACAGAAACAATGATTAAAAACACCCTCACAATGCAAAAAAAAAACCCCCAACAGTTAGAAAGAATGCTTATATAATGAGAAGAGCAAAAAAACTTCAGTTGAGTATCATGTGTACCTTTGGAAAAATCTAATGAAAATAATAGAGAATATGGAAAGTTATCGAGAAGAGACTTTTGATTCTTTTTTTTGGATAAAAAACGGAGCCAAAATGAGCAAGTTTTGCCCCTTGAAATGAAAAAATGATCGTTCAATCTCAACATAAACACTAGTTATGATAATAGAAACAAACGAGAAAAAACCTATACCATTGTATCTGTCTTGGAGTCATCTTTTTGATGATATTTAATTTTCCCAAAAATGCCTATGTATGCTCAAGATATTGCAAAAAAAATGATAGGGTACTCCATAAGGCAAAAAGGAGCTTCAAAAAACCCCTAGGAGCTAAAAAAGCCCCCCAAGCTTGCATAGGATTGCTTGTTGGGTGGATTAATGGCCAATAGGCCACTGGTGGCGTGCTGACAAAGAATACTAGTAGAGGTGATAGACAAGCAACGCACATGTGGTGGGTGAGCGACGGGCATGTGAAGCTGGCTGCAATGGTAGATGAGTAGTGTAGGTGCAGTGGCAATGGCTGCTCAACGGACTATGGGTCGCGCCTTTTGTATAAAGGGCATCATATTTTAAAAAAATGTTTTAAATTTTTTTCTTCCTTTTTATGCCTCGAGGCGCATGTAGAGGCCGTATGACCCTGTTAGCTTTTTTTCTACCACAGAATGACCTGTCTCCAAAAATAAAGTACCTTATATCAAAATAGGGGTTTTGGAGCACTGTGAGCTCAACGATGAGGTCCATTTTTTTTTTCTCAAAGTGCACCAAAAATCAGCGACCCCCCTATTTCAATAAAAAAAAAGTCCAAAAAAATACTAGACCTGATCCAACAAACCTTTGTTCATGTTATCTTCAATAAAACTAAATGAGCTACAATAGATCTGGCTTTGATACCATGTAAGATTTGACAAATACAAATCTTCTCAACCTAGAAACACTTGCATGCAAGAACCTGTCATAGAGAAGAAAAGACAAGAGAGGGCAAGGGTTTTTCTTTGACAATATGCTTGATTGTATTATTAGACTAAAAGAATAAAATGAAAATACAAGAGATTAATTCTTATTGAAGGAGTTCGAAAACCTAAAAGGGAATCCCTAAGAGGTAAAAGATATTTAATAATTAAATATTAATTATTAAATGACTAATGCAAGTGCATAAAGGGAAATTTTATTGGAATTAAAGATTATTTCATCAATGTAATTAAATTAATTCTTCACTCTAACAAAAATAACTATAAGTATGATATAAGTGCTAGTTATTTGAGTTTTTTGAACTTAAACCCTCTCCATATGATTAAAGTGATCATGACACATGATACATGCAATCGTTGGAAAAATAAAAAGAATTTCGATTATCACATTTAATGTAAACCATCTTACAACCAAAAGTAACTTAGGCTTGATCTTAATTTTTGTAACAAGCTATCTATGTGTGCATGTGTGTGCCCACACACACACACCTCTTTAACTATTCAATTTTTTTGGAAATGTAATAGGGAAAGTGAGATACTGAGAGGGGAGGGGGGGATGAATCAGGATCTATAATTTTTTTCACACTTCAAGCATTAAACATATTTGATAACTTCACATAAACCCTCATTTTTACATTAACCTCATATCAATGCAATCATACACTTCAACATATAATCAAATCTACCTTCTAATTGCATGATTGAAAACTCATAAACACATAACACATAGATTTGGTAACACATAAAACCTCCAAGGTGAAGGTAAAACTGCAGTGGGGATGACACCCTCAAAATCTTCAATATTGCAGCAATAAAGTTGTGCCTATTAAGGCCACAATGGTTTGATCACTTTTGATGATCTACCCTGTGAGGGATCTTCCCTATTAAAGGCTAAAATAAGTGCTAAGTTCTACCTTGATTAAAGGATTTTTACATCACAACTAAGTGAGTACACTATTAGGAGATTTACAAAAGCCAGTTAAAGCTATTCTATTAAGATATTTAAACCTTGAAACACTTGTTAGAATGTTCAGTATCCGATCCTTTGGTATGCACTTACAATTCTGATATGAGATCTCCTCTATGAAATGTAATATCACCTTATTGTGATTGATTTGATTTGACTCTGCTTAAAACTATTCATTGCACTACTCGGTCTCTTTTGAGTGATTCATCTCCAAAACTTCACATGTAACCAAACTCTTCATCCATACACTCGCACATGTGAACTAGGTCATAGAATCTCCTTAAATAACTATTTGGGTGAACCTTCTAGATCCCAATCAATTATCTAGATTCATTTCTTTTGCCACTTAGTCCTTGCAATTTTATGATTGGTGGACTGCCTCACATAGGGATTAATGATCTTCCTTATGGATTCAATACCATGAATCTCTATCTCCAAGTTTGCTTCAAGATCCACCATGCTATCAAAAAATGAAAAATTTGGATCTACTTGGACTAACTCTTTTGTATTCTTTAAATGCATCTACATAACCTCAAGATGAGGTGTCATCATTGCTTGAATTGAAAATAATTTGGCTCTTATTCTACTGTACTCTGCAATTAATTCTGTGAGCCTTCCTTGCTGAAAATTAAGCTTGGAGAAGTGGACAACACTGGAATTTGCATTCATAGTTAGTGCATTGGCACTAAAATATAAATATGCTTCTAACTTATCCATCCTCTCTCTTATGCCTTTTGTGTATGTAGATCTATCACACAATTTCCAAAACATTATATGTACATTATTAGAAACTTGTTCCAAATTAGTCACAAGTTTTGACAGCTATACCTGTCTGACAATAATTTCTATTACTACCTTCTTCGTTACCCTCTTCTCAAATTTCTTTTTGACCATTGCATTAGTATTTTATTGGCATCAATATCTAGGTCATTTATTCTCTCTACAATCTTAATCAATTGCTTAATAATGGGAGCATTCTCATCTAAATTATCAATAACAAAAGAATCAAGAAATATGTACTTTATGTTATACAACACCTATTTTTGTGTTTTCTTCTACTGATATTCCCTTCTCATCTTGGCTTGTTGTTCTTTCCTAGAAAATAATTCACTCAGAATTTTCATTTTCTCTTGAGTCAAGCTATATTTGTACCAATCAAGTATTACTATATCTTCATCAAGCATAATACACTTAACTTGGAATGCAATTGGGGACTGGACTATTTTCTTCTTGATCTTCTTACTAGGAATGCTGGAGCTTAGCATTAATACTTGAAAGCTTTGCATTTAAAGCTCTAGACTCGGTCTCAAAGTCTCAACTTTTGTTCCTTCAGCCTTCTTAGGTTCTCCACTCTATTTCTTCTCATCAATAGGTTTGAGTTCAATTGTGGAACTTTGTTGTCCTACCTCTTTTTCTCCCTCAATTTGATCTCTTGAGGCTTGTGACTTTTCCTCACAAGTAGTAGATTGCTCTACTTGATCATTTTGAACCTTGTCTCTCTATTATCTTTCAAGATTTTCTGTAACATTTCCCTCTGTGGCTGCAGTCTCTTCTATAGTGACCAACCCACTCTCTTGCTTAGAAACACTAGCCTAAACATCTCCCTGGTTGACATCTTGACTTGGTTTTGCAACAAGGGTAGATGCAAGTTCAACCAACTATATCTTGATCTTAGGATAATCTTTTATTTGCACTAATACAATATATGAGTCCAATAGCTATGTAGGTACTTGAAATTGCACAGACTCGGTATGAACTTGGCTTGGTATCTGTTGTGATGAATCGATCATTACTTTAACATGACTTGTGTTTGATTCATCATTAATTGTTAGCCTCTATCCTTCCTGCTCTCACTTGTACTAGGTCATTGAAAGTATCACCTTGGTTTTCCTGTTCATCAACATCTTCTATGGTGTCAAGCTCAACTTGACCAACCTCCTTCTCTTCCTCTTCCTTGTTATTTTCATCATTTGGCATTAAGCCATATATCTTTTTCCACATGACTTTAATGGATTCCACAAAATCTTCTATTTTGTTTTTCAATACCAAATAGGCTCTCCTCTATGGTAAAAATTTGTTGGTATACTCCCTGAAAGCTAAGATAATTTGACCTTTTGTGAATTTAGGCATTATTTGAGCCAATGTGGCCTCCCTTATCTATCTTTCAATGGTTAGAGCATGCTCCCACTTATTATCTAGCTTATTATATAACTCGTTAGGAATTAATTTTTCTACATTTATAGGCATGTATTTCAAATTTATCATCATATCTATTACCACCTCTTCCACTTTCTCGCTATCGTCTCTACT
Organism: Cupressus sempervirens; assembly: GCA_028749045.1. Classification (NCBI taxonomy): domain Eukaryota; kingdom Viridiplantae; phylum Streptophyta; class Pinopsida; order Cupressales; family Cupressaceae; genus Cupressus; species Cupressus sempervirens. The sequence continues at coordinate 961,857,502 of CM053785.1, read as the reverse complement.
TAATTTATCATACTTAATAAAATGAAAACCTGATAAGCCTATAATATATATAAGGTTATCACATACCTTGTCAATTTTCTAAGGTTTCTTGTGTATTGCAACTTTAAATTGACTAAAGGAATCAAACGCATTCCTTTCTTCTTCTTCTTCTTCATCCTTTTTCACTACGAGACTCATCCTTGGTTACTTCACTAGTTTACTCGACTCTTCTTGTTTAGATGCTACCTTTTTCTTTGATGCACTTGGCACTAGTGTAGGATTGGTTGTTTTCACAACTCCTTTCTTCAATGGATAAACAACTACAATATTATCTACTTTGGATCTTTATTTGGTGACCCTTAATGATGTAGTTGTAGGATTGATAGCCACCCTCTTTAGAATTTTCTTCATCTTTGGGTCAACCACAAAAATCTCTTTACCTTTGGTTTCCTTGGGCTTGGAAACAACTAACTCTTTTCCTTTATGTTCTTTTTATTCATCATCATCACGTTCATCTTCATCCTCATTGCTAAGGTATTCTCTTTTTCCTTCTATAATCTATAGTGGTGCTTCACCAAATGTACCCTCTAAATTTTCTATCCTCTTCTTTCTTTTCCTATGCATCTTAGGAACCTCATTCTATGCCATCATGTTAATTTTGGTTGTCTCATAGATACCAAAAGGTTCAACATTCTTGTCTATCTCCTTGGCTAATAATGCAATTATGAATACTGAAACTTCATGAACATTTACCTCATAGTGAAGAGGTCTAAAACATGCAACTCTTGGAATAATAGCTTGAGTATATATGAAATCAGTATCAAATAGAAACATTTATCATCAGAAAATGATCAATGATGGAATTAGGGATCCTAAACCTGTTCTTCATCTTTTTCTTAAAATTCTCAAAGTATTCATCCATAACAATTTCAAAAATTGTCACCTATTTGATTAATGAACTCATTGATTTACTTGGTGACTAGTTTCTTCTTGTCCCATACTATATCTCCTATTGCGTGGAATAAATTTTGTACACAAATGAATATACAAATAATGAGAGAATGAACTTACATGAGCTATTCTTTGCTTTCCTTATTGCTCCTAGGTTCTCTATCAACTGAGTAAGCTGTAACTCAACCACATTGTAGAAATGCTTTTTCTTAACAATTTTGTAACTCATGTCTACAAAAACACATGACACACTATTGAGTTAGATCATCCAATAAAACTTGGTGCAATGACCCTAACAATAAACTCAATCTTTGGGTCTTCAATGGTGTTGATTGACATGCCTCTGTTGTTCCATTTCACCTTAGTATTGTTCTCAATCACATCTCTACCTTGACAACGAAAAATCTTTACCCAGAATAGGGTAACTTGTGACATGATGAATGATGGTCTTCATGATCTTCATTGGTGTGTTCTCCAACCAAAATTTCATGTCATAAATTAAACTTAATACAATCTTGATCCACTTAGCTTTAAAACCCTTTGGAAAATCAAGGGCAAGATTTAACCTTTTATGGCCACTAACTTGTGCTCATATTTTAGTCTTCCACTCGCACAACTTGTCATATGCACTCCTCAGCTCAAGTCACCAATCTCTGTGATATTACACATGTAGCTTGACTTGACATTGTGAACCATGACAACCCTTGGTGGAATCTCTGACATTACTCTAGAAGAGTCTCCAATTAATACAATATTTGTGTATACCTTGAAATTTGGTGGACATGCTTCATTTTGAACAATTTGAGAATTTATACCCTTTAATGCATCCTTATTCTCACTTATAGACATAGTTGATGCCATCTTTATAGATTAGGATATAATATGTAAACAACTTCACAACTCAGTCTAAATACAACTATGCACAACTTACTTAGGATGCCGATGACACACACTAGATCTTTCAGTAACTTTGTACAAATTTTGTTTTTCAATTTCCTTCAAATCACTCTATAAAATTGCATAATTCCAGTGAATTAAAATGATCTTCAAAATCCACTATATAGGTTCAAATGGTCGGGTTGGGTCTCTATAAATTCTTCATACATGTATTAGGTGCATAACAACTATCTCAACCAACTTAGTGAAACTCGATTAAAAAAATTCTCTCAATTTTACTCGATCAGTGTCATAACTTATTTCATATTGATGTTCAAGTGAATACATTAGTCTACAACTTTTTCTTGACAAGACTCCAATATTGGCACTCGATCTTTACCAAATTTCAACTCGGCACCAAAAAATATTTTCTTTTCAAACCTTAGATTTGTCCTTGTACATCTATCATGCTGATTTGGACTTACATGCATATAATGTTAGGAACTAATGTACGATTTATCATTTTGAAACATAGTTCCATACATACCTTATCTCTTGTTTGAGGGCAGGAAATCACCTAATTCATTGGATTCAGTGATCATAAATTCTCCAATTGCACTATTGTCTCCATCAGTTTTCATATTCTAGGTTTGATTCACGCGGGTTCTCACTTCCTCAGTATTGACCTTAACTTTTCCATTGTTCTCTTCACCATTGGGTGATGGCATTTGATTCATATAGTCCTTTCTTAGGTGACTAACCTTCTGACAATTGAAGCATACTAGTCCAAAATTTCTCTAGTTTCTAGATCTTCCCTTGAGATGTATTATATCACAATTTTCTGCAATGTGTCCATACTTTCCACAATCTTGACAATTCACCCAAGTATTGTAATCCCAATTTATATTATTACCTTGCTTAGGTGCTTTGCCTTGAACTTTAGGTGTCCAATTATTCTTTGCTTTATATTTGCAATCTTGTGCCTTGTGACCATACTTTTGACATGTATAAATGTAAAATTCAAATCTAGAAGTAGTTGGTATCTTTTTGACCTTTGATCTACACTCATGTGCTTGATGACCTTTTTTTTTACAAGTGAAGCAATAACCATTGAATTTGGGTTTAGGATTTGACTTACCAATAGTTCTACTACAAACATTTTCTATATGGCTTGGTTTTCTATAGTAATAACATGTAGGCTTCTTATTATTTGGTTTTCCATTCATATTCCTTTGTTCTCCTTGCTTTGATGGTTCTCCTTGCTTGGCTTCAAATAGGAAATTGATATAGCCCAGTCTAGAGGTGTCATGAGGTCTCCTTGTTGCATTCATCCATTCATTAAGAAATCTCATAGCCTCTTTAGGTTTGTTCAACCTTTCAATAAATTCCTTTTTAGCTTTCAACTCATTTACCAATCTATCATTCTCAGATTTTTAAAAAAAAATCTCCATCTCCTTTCTTGCAATCTCATGATTTGCACTAAGTAATTGATTGATCATGTCAAACTGATTGTGGGTCATCTTTTATACTTTATTTATCCTTTCATCAAGTCTTGTAGCCATCTGTCTTTTATCTTCATCTACTGTTTCTTACTATTTTTCAAACTTTTCTTTATCTTCCTTAACCTTCTTCTTTTGTTCAATCACTTCACACAGTCTTACTACTTGTATCTCATGTTCTCTTTTGAATACTTTGACTTCTTCATTTAGAATTTTTTTTTCTCCATCAGATCTTCTATTTCTATATCAAATTCACTAGAACTTCCTTCATCAAATAGTTCTTCAATAGTATCTTCTTTATATTGGGTGTTATTTTGTTGAATTGTCATCTGCTTCCTTCTCTTCAAGGATTGCCTTAATGTATCCTTTTCAATCTTAACTTATTCAAATACAAGATGAGCATCAATATTCTAGTTCTCAATGATCTTTCCCAATTTGTAGGCTTCTATCTTCAAGATCTTTAACTCCCAACTAGTTAGAATTCTGCCAAGAGTACACATCTCTGATACCAATTGTTGAAAATATAATAGGGAAAGTGAGATACTTAGAGGGGGGAATGTTAGTTTGTGGTGGCTGATTAGGGAAGTACTGTACATACTTCATAATACTTTAAATTTTTTTGGGCCCTATTTTATCAAGATTTTGGGCCAATATGTAATAATTAATTATAACCCTAAAGTAGAAAAGTACTTGTATAAAAGAGCTTAGGGTTAGGAATTTTCATAATGTGTGATGCAAAAATTGCTTCTTGCAGTGGTATTGAGCTACAAGGGATTACAAATTGTAATTAGGTCGTAATCATTAGATTGTAATAATATTGGACTCACAGTTTGGTGGACATAGCCTAGTATTTGGACGAACCACGTTAAATCTTGGTGTCTTGTGTTCTTTTTTGTGTGATTCAATATTTTTTCATATTATTTCTATTTGTGGTTTAATCCTAACAGGGAAGAGGTGGTGAATTAGGATGTATGAAACTTTTCACACTTCAAACATTAAACATATTTGATAACTTCACATAAAACTTCATATCAATGTAATCATACACTTCAACATATAATCAGATCTACCTTCTAACAATATGATTGAAAACTCATAAACACACAGATTTGGTAATGCAGAAACCCTCCAAGGTGAAGGTAAAACTACAGTAGGGATGACACCCACAAAATCTTCACTAATATAGCAATAAAGTTGTGCCTATTAAGGCTACAATAGTTTTATCACTTCTGATGATCTATCGCGTGAGGGATTTACCTTGTTAAAGGCTAAAAGAACTATTAAGTTCTACCTTGATTGAAGGATTTTTACATCACAACTAAGTTAGTACACTATTAGGATATCTAAAAAATCATGTTAAAGCTATTCTATTGGGAGATTTAAACGTTGAAACACTTGTTAGAATGTTTAGTACCTGATCCTTTGGTATGCACTTAGAATGCTGATATCATATCTCCTCTATGCAATGTAATATCACCTTACTATGATTGATCTTCTTTGACTTTGCTTAAAACTATTCACTACACTGGTCGGTCTCTTCTGATTGATTCACCTCGAAAACTTTGCATGCATCCAAACTCTTCATCCATACAATCACACATGTGAACTAGGTCATAGACCCTCCTTAAATAGCTATTTGGGTAAACCTTCTAGATCCCAATCAATGATCTAGATTCATTTCTTTTGCCACTTAGTCCTTACAATTTTATGATTGGTGGATTGCTTCACATAAGGATTAATGATCTTCCATTTGACACATAATTAGTTCCTTGATTACCTCCTTGATTTGTAAAACATGCTTCTAGCTTGATAAAAATGGTTTACATAAGGTTTTGTGCCATTCTAAACAAATTTGTGAAATTGTGTTACCAACACTTAAACCATAGTGATGTTTGGCATAAACTCTTTCATCTTGCTGTCCCTCAGCCTTAACTAAACTTAACATATATTGAATTGCTCAACCTCTATACCACTTGGCTTCAACTACTATCCCTGAGAAACTTACAATCACTGGAGTACTCAGTGACCTCTAGCTTGTTCGTCAGTAACTAGTGGTTGACACTTAACTTGGAATTTATACAAGTCTTCAATACTTAGCTCAACCTATATAGGATGGATCGATCGTAGTGATGACCAAACAACCCTAACTTGTGAATGACTAAGTTGTTGACACTAATAGGTAACATGACTTAGGGATCAACAAATTTAACTGCCCAAGATGTATCAAAAATTTATATATATGTATAGTCCAATCAATTTCCTACACAATTAAAGCCATGACAACATAAAAAAATATTTAGAAGTTTCTCATAAATATAAGTCCCAATGCTCTTTACTCTGGTTAAACATAAGAATATTGAGGATTTCCACTACTTGGCCAATTCTAGTATAATATAAACTATTACATATATGATAAGTACAAGAAGGAATTCACACTTTAGTAAAATTTTTTTTTTTTCTCTAAAACTTAATTTTCTCATACTTGGAGTAAACATTTGAGCCACTTAAAGAAAATTACACTGTATAAAAATAAAATGACACCAAATGATAAAAGTTAATTGATTGTTAGGATGTGCAAAAGTGTCTTTTTAAAAATCGTATGCCTTAGGGTCAAAGCATGAATGTAATTTGAATCATTTTAAATTTCTTTTGTGGAGTGATTTATATGATGGTGATATTTGGCCAAAATATATTTTTATGATAACAATAATAATTTTTGTTCTCCCTAATTATAAATTTTTAAAAACCTTTATGCAGTGCATGATTTGAACTAAACTAATAAAAAAATATAATTTCCATGTAGAGAATCATGTCTAGATTGGTTAAACATATTTTAAGTTTATTAAATTTTGGGTTTATAAATAATCAATAAAGATAAAAATGTCTAATAGTAAAAATAATTACATATTTAAAACTAGACATTGCCATTTGTAATGGGTTTTAGTGTTGACATAGGGAGGACAAAGGAAACTAGGGCTAAAGGTACACCCAACTATCAAAGCCACTTGCAAGAGTAAACATAATGGAAACACAACACAAAGAACAACAATAAAAGAAGATAGAAGAGAAAAACACTTATTGATTCATCAGATTGTCAACATACGTGCTTGACTGTGAGGCCTTCTGGGTTACAAACAACACTACAATTCATAATTTGAGCTTCCACGATAATCTTTGCATTCTAACCCTCATTATTACTCTTCCTGATCGAACTCCCTTTCTAAGACTCTACCCAAGATCCCTTTAAATACATGCATGGCCACAAGTCAACCTATTAAAAATTACCAAGTAAATAAACCCTTACATTAAATGCATAACCAAGCCACAAGTCAGATCAAAACAACTATTAAATACTAATAATGAAATTAAATATGTGCAAGGCTGGCCCAAAATAGAACCAAACATAGAAAAATCAATCAAAGAAGGACCAAGGAAAATACTAGCACTTGGAAATACTTGACACATACACAAACTCAACACCAACAGACACTCAACACCAACAAGCACTTGACACCAATATAACTCAGCACATACTAAGAACTCAACAACTACAAACTCGAAAATAATTACAAACTCAAAAACAACCACAAACTTGATAAAAACTACAAAATCAACAATAACTACAAACTCAATAGCAAAAAATAACTCGACACCAACAAGGAACTTGGGAGCAACAAAGAAATAAGAAAACATGCAAGATAGCAATGCAACCTACGATGCTCCTGCATCAGACAACCAAGGTTGAAAGAAATGATTCTCCTAAATCATGCAAGTGTCACAACTTGAGCTAAATCCAACTCAGATTGAGGAATCCATATAACATCTTCAACTGGTCTGTTCTTCCACTTCACCAAATGCTCATAGTAATCTTTTCCTCTTGTGCTTTTACCATTACTCTGCTTCTTAGGATAATCATTTGATACAATAACTTCATCATACGACTCATGATATTTATACAAATTAGTAACATTGAATAGAGGAGATATATCCATGTCATTAGGTAACTCAACTTCATAAGTATTAGCACTATCAAACTTCCTGAAGATCTTACTAGGTCCAAAATTCATCTTTAGCTTACTGTACATTCTACTAGGAAATCTACCTTTCTTCAAATTAATAATTTCCTCGTCACCAAATTCAAAATTATGATGTCATCTAGACTTATCAACATTCTCCTTATACTTCTGATGACTTTGTTCCAACCTCAACTTCACTTCCTTATGCAAATATTCCATAAAATTAGCAAATGCTACCCCTACAAAACTTCTTTTTTCTTCACAAATTACATCTCTCAAATTTGATATTCCTCTAGGTTGCATTCCAATAACAATCTCAAAAGCTGTTTTCCCTGTATTCCTATTCACAAAATCATTATATGCAAAATCAACTTAGGAATTTGCATATTTTCATGTTTTGACATGTTTTGATCCTATTTGGGTCATTTGGATTAGTTTTCATCTCATTTTTCTTATAGTTTTCAAAAATTGCAAAAAATGCAAAATTGCTCAAAAGTTGTTAAGCAACTTTTAGCAACTTTTCGCAAACTAATGTAAAACTAAGCCCAACAGACATAAACAAGTTTGAAATATTTTTATGACCATTGGAAGGCCTATAAGAATCCCTTTGAGGTGGGTGATAGGCAATAAAATGTATTTTCGCATTTTGAATCAATAAAAATAACTTTGTTTCCTGCAAATTGATTGCAACAACACGATGTACAGACCTGCATGAACACTCCAAGGGTTGAGACTGACATTTTTGGATAGGTGGATGAATTATATTTCTAATTAATTTTGTTTTAAGTCTCTACCTACCACCATACTCAAGTTATTCATATTTTTTTACAAGTTGGTTTGAATAAGTTGTTAGCCTAGGGTTTCAAGCATTTTGGTCATAACCAAGGATTTCACAATGGGAATCTAACAAAATTTGGTGAAATTCAAGTGTTTTAAATGTATTATAAGATTCATTTTGGTTTCAAACTTTTACTTCTAGGGAAACATTAAATATTCGATGCCCTGGACATGCAAGACCCATGTGCATGCTAGGAAATGAATGCAACAACTCTCATAACTCACTCTAGATCTGGCATCAAGACTTGAAATTGGGTTTGTGGATTTTTTATGTCTTCCCTCTCATGTTAGCATTTTTTTTTCATAGATTGGAACTCTAGAACATGTACTTCCTTTATTAATGGAGACCTACTTGGCCTTATTGCCTAAGCGAGATATTGGGCAAAACCCTATTTGGTTATTTTATCCAACCTTGATGCTTCAATATTTTTGGTAAATCCAAAAAGGGCATCCCATTCTATGATTTTTTTCCTAGGTTATGTAGAGTCTATTGCAACAAAGTCAAATTTTCATCAAAAAGGGTTACTAGCCTTCTGAGTGGTTTTGTAAAGCAACTATGTGCCAAAAGTTGCATAGTTTGGTTTTAACCATTGAACCACCTTGTTTATGACATAAATAGACTATTAAATTGTGTATGAGTCTCCCCTAGTCATTTCATGAATTTTAGGGGTGTTGTGCCAAAATTGGTCAAATAATGTAATTTGAGCAACTTGTGATAAGTTGGCTTGTTTTTAGGGTTCCCTTGTGATTGAGGTTTTCCCTATTTGGGTGAGAGGTTGTGATAACCTAAAATCATCCTTGAAACACTTGTGATTGGTTCTTACACTTTGATCATCATACAGCCATTTGGTTGACAAAAATTTAGTAAAGAGGGTCTTAGGACTAGTTGATCATCATTTGATCCAACTCACTAGGCTCCATTACATCAAGTTGTCTCTACAACATCTAATCTGGACTCAATTAGTCTTAGTGTATCTAATACATCATTATCAACATTTCCTTTACCTTGAACCATCTTTACAATCAGGTTCCCTCAAGATCGTAACCCTCTACAAGTTGTAGATCAAATCCTCCAATTTGCTACCCTACAACCAAATTAACTTAGGGTTCTACATGATCTAATCTCTACAAGGGAAAACCTCAAGCTTTGATACCACCTAACATAGAGAGGATAAAGGAAACTAGGGCCAAAGGCACACCCAACTACCAAAGCCACCTGTAAGAGTAAACACAGTTGAAACACAACACATAGAACAACAACCAAAGGAGATAGAAGAGAAAAATAATTATTGATTCATAAGATTGTCAACATACATGCTTGAATGTGAGGCCTTCTAGATTATGACCAACACTACAATTCAAACTTTGAGCTTCAATGACGATCTTTGCATTCTAACCTTCCTTCTTACTCTTCTTGATCGAACTCCCTTTCAAAGACTACCCAAGACCCCTTTAAATACATGCACAACCAAAAGTCAACCTATTACAAATTACCAGCTAAATAAACCCTTATATTAAATGCACAACCAAGCCACAAGTTGAATTACAACAAATATTAATTACTAATCAAAAAATTAAATACGCATAAGGTCAACCCAAATTGGAACTAGATACAGACAACTCAGTCAAAGAAGGACCAAGGAAAATATTGACACTTGACAATGCTTGGTACATACACAAACTCAACACCAACATGCACTTGACACCAATAGAACTTGATATATACTAAGAACTCAACAACAACTATGGACTTGACAACAACTACGAACTCAGCAGCAATAGAGAACTTGACACCAACAAGGAATTCGGTAGCAACAAAGAAATAAGAAAACATGTAGGATAGCAATGCAACCCAAGATGCTCTTGCATCAAGTGTGGTCATGATTTTTTTAAAGAAGCAAATACTTGTACTATGAAATTTGGTCTTTCTTTACCCTTAACATGCCATTTTACTTGCAAGTCTAAGAGCTGGTTTCAAATATAAAGAAAATGAAATATAATGGGTTTTTTATTTATAATTTAATGAAATGCATATTAACTAGAAATCTCATACCCTTTTTAAAATGAGTACTTATTTAATATAGGTGCCTATTTGAAAAAATTGAGTGCCTTTTCCACATGGGTAGAAGCTTAGAGTGATTATAAGAAATGTTCTTTATTTTTACTTATATATATATAATTATTTTAATCTTGATTGATTTATATTCTTAAAAAAATCCATTGTCCCTATATCCATCACATTAAATACAACAAAGTTTGAGTTTCTAAGTCCTCTAATCACTGCCTTATTATTATTTATATTTTATTGAAAATAGTTAAAATTTTTTCAAAATATCACTTCAATTTAGTATGCATATGACCTAAAACTACAAATAGTTGAACTACTAGTCCACATAAGGTCATAATAGATATGATAAAAACTTACTATACTTTTAGGATTGACTATGCAAGGCCTATATACTACAATAAAGAATGTGTATACATTAGAGTATTTATGATAATAACAATAATAAGAAAGGTACTGTAAACAAAAAAGTAATAAGCATCTAAAAATAGTAGATAATAAAGTAGTTATTATTTCTCTAAACATTAACAAAGTATAATTTTTCTTAACAAAATTAATATAGACATATCATCCATATAATACAATTGTCTATTAGAAATTTTTACAATGAGTGTATCCATAATGTCTTTCCACCCCTATTGTGGTTCAACATTAGATGGGTCATCATTGGTTCTTACTACTTTGATAGTGAATTTTACCTTCATTTAACATGGAACTATACTCTTTGTTGTGGACCCAAATCCCCATGTATGTCTCAATCTTATTGTATTCCTTTGGGATTTGAAATAGCCTTTTAGAAATGAGATGTTATTTGTTAAAAGTCCGATGCTTTGCATACATGATTTTTTTTTTGTTGAGCTCTACTATATCCATATTTATCAACTCGATAAAATAAGATTATCCTATTGGACTAAGTGCTCTCGTGTTGCCTTTGAACCAATCCTCATCTCTTATTTTTTAATTAAAATAACAAGAGTTTAGAAGCTAAAGTAAGCTAAAAGAGGTTAAAATATTTAACTCATATACAAAACCAAATAAATTTTCCTACCACTTTATCCCACCTTTACCCCACACCCCTCATCCCCCATCTCTAACCCTTTAGCTCAAAACAAAACTAATTCCAAGACTTTCTAGATTATATACATTCAAAGAAGGATTTGTTTAATAATTGTTAGACTACTATTTATCTTCCATATCAAAGTTCCATACTCAAATAAGATAATTACTCATTCCCTAGGCATCACCCAAAGAGTTATATATATGTTTAGTATTCATTGTGTGAAATTCATAGCTATCAATACATTTGAAAGATTCCTAAAGTTTCACTTTTTAAACCATGGTGTTTGAAGATTGGAAAAGTCTACAAGTCTATTTGAGAATATAGTAAGTCCTTTAATGAGATAGAGATAATCCATATGCATCAGTTAATAATGCTCACATCCTTAAATGACCCTTGCAAAACTACAACTTTAAAGTGTCTAATTTTTTTTTTAAAATCATGTTCTAGTAGAATATTCATGCAATAGTGCAAGGGGATTTCATTTATGAGATAGGTTTCACTATAATGATCTAGAAGGTTTTATTTTATTTCTGCTTAGATTCATAGGGTTATTACTATCTATCATAAATCTAATATGTTCCCATGCTTTCCACAAACTCTTAAATACATTTTACCTAATAGATGATCCCAAAAAAATACTATTCTTTCCATGATTTTGTTTTGTCTTGGGAAAATTTATTCTATACTATTTTAACTAGCATCTTCTAGGGCTCATTTCTTTTCTTGGATTTAAGAATCCATTTGATAGCTAAAGCTATTGCGTGTGTTTAAAGGTTTTTAAAGCTATGCTTCCTTCAACTTTTCTTAATCAACACCATTCCCATTCAATTGAATAATTTATGTTATTTTCTTTTCCACCAAACTACGATAAATTTGTCATTTTTTCTAAGAGTTTAGTTATTGGATAACTATTAACCAACTATGCAAAAAAAATAGTACTTACTATAAGATGAGAAAACTTGAATTTATCCTACAAGTGACAAGTATTGTGTACTCTAGTCGCCCAATTTTTTTAAATCTATTTTAATTTTGACCCATTCTGACCTATCCTTTGAATAATGGTTAAGAAAATGATATATCTAGGAATCTAAATTTCTTATTTGGACCTCCACATTGAAAATTATTTTTAGCAAACCACTTCAAAGGGGTCTTTTCCCAACTCAATGTAATGGACTTCATTAAGAATAACCTTTCTTAAATGGTAGTGTATGCAATTTATGTATCATTCTATAGAAATGAAATACTAACCCACTAATTAGTCTAAATTCTATATTAAAAATGCACACACAAAAAAACATTTAAAGAGTAAACATAATTAAAAATACAAGTTTTACTTACACTTACTCTTTGTAGCTTGTCTCCATTGCTCTCCTAACTTTAAAATTCCTAATTTGAGCTCTTAGACTTGTGAAAATGCCTCTTTTGATATGTCTTCAAAGTGTGGAGATAGTAGACATGTAAATGAAAACAAAGATGCCTTCCTGCAATTCTTAAAATACAACATGGAATGAAACCAAGAAAAGATTAATGGATGAAAATGATACTAAAATTCTCATGATTATATTATATGTTTCTAATTATAATGCTAAAATTGTTAGCCCCTGTTGATAATACTAATAATGTATATGAAAGAGTCATATCAGTTGTTATGTTGTCACTGATATCAAGTCTTCGTTGGATAGACATTACACTAATTCAGTAGAGTGCCATATCATTTGATTGATGAAGAGGATTTGAAGAAAGTATGTTGATGATGAAAAAATTGATTAGTCTTGGTATTCAATGAGTTGGATTGTGATAATGTAATGATGGTTTAATCATTTTAATAGCATATAATCATGCAATGTAACTATGTATTCACCAAGATGTACAAGCCACATCGAGTAACAAGGTGAAAGAAGGAATATAGTGTTCATCGAGTGACTACAGTTGTCACTGAGAAGTTGGAAAAGAGAATGTAAAGTTCAATGTTAATTGAGTAATTGTACTATTAATTAAGTGATATGTTACCTAAGTGAAATATGATGTTCATTGAATATAATTTGAAAGAAAAAATTATGAAAGAAGGAATATGAGGCTGACTTATGATAAAAATAAAGAATGTTCAAGAATTTCAAAGGCTAAAGTCTAAGTTAGTTACAAGATCAATGACTGGAAAAATATAATGAAGATCTGATGATGGAGATTGAAGTAAGATAAGGATGAGCACAAAGTTCAATGAAAGTTCTATTTTCTAAGTGACTAGATATATTGAATTTGAGATCTACAATCACAGTTAAGCAACAAAATCTGGAGGATTCTAGAAGGTGAAATATTGATATTTAAGGAGACGATCAAGAAAATTTTTGGTTGCTGGTGAGGCAATTTGCACTAGGGTCAGTGGAAGTGCAAAAATGCCTCTACAAAGAGAGCATAGAAAAAGAGTTGTAGGCATTACATCTAAGGGTTTCTAAGCCCTCCAGAGACAAATGCAAGCATTGGAAGATCAAATGCATAGAGGAATAAATCTTCCCATAAGAGATGAAATTGAGGATGAGGATGAAGTAGAAGAAAATGCTGAAGTAGAGTTAGTTCTAAACCTAGAGGAAGAGAGGCTTTTTAGGGCCATCTCCAAGATTGGAAAAAGACCTAAGTTTGAGGTTCCCACATTTTTAGGAAATCTTAACCCAGAGGAGCTAATCAATTGGATCAATGAATTAGAGGAGTACTTTGACTATGAAGATATTGATGATCCTGATAGGGTCAAGTTTGTGAAGGTGAAACTAAAAGGACATGCAAAGATCTAGTGGTAGGAGGTTTAGTTGGAGCGAAAGGAAAGGAAATAATCACTAGATGGGAGTAGATGATAGCTAAACTAAAGTGACAATTCATTCTCATGGATTATGAGCTTGATCTATTATTGAAGATGCAAGGGTTGAAGCAAGCAAGAAAATCTATTCAAGAGTATACCTAAGATTTCTATCGAGTTCTCATTAGAACCGGCCATGCAGAAGCTGATAAAGAGAAAGTGACCCATTATCTTAATGAGTTAAAGCCAAGTATTCAAGATGAGTTGAGTGTAGTTCAAATGAATAGTATTGAGGAGGCATACCAATTTTCCCTAAGAGTTGAGAAAAAACTGAGCAAGAAGTTTGAGAACAAGAATAGTGGAAGAGGTTGCCGTGCAAGATCTAGTGGATGATCTTATGGAGGTTGTAATGATGATCAGAAGAACAAGGATTAGGCTAGAAGTAGAAATAAAAACTAGAGGGGAAATAATTCCAATAATTTCCATGATCAAAAAAATAGAGATCAGAGAGGAAGAGGTAGATGAGAAGGATCTGGAAGAGGAGGTTTTTGTGGAAAATGTTTTCACTATGGAGAAGAAGGGCATAAAGCATTTGAATGTACCCAGTGCCAAGGAAGGATAGATCAAAGAACCAAAGGCTAGGCTAGAGTTTTACATGTTGATGAAGATGCCAGATCCTCACATTTTGAAAATGCTAAAAAAGGAGAAGTCCTAATTAACAAAAGAGTCCTAATGAGTGGTGAGAATGAACCTAATCAAAGAAGGAGCTTGTTTCACACAAGGTACAGATGTGAAGATAAGTGTTGTGATGTGATCATTGATGGTGGAAGTACTAATAATTTTTTGTTAGAAATGATGGTCACCAAGTTGAAGCTAAAGAGATAGAAACACCCATGTCCATACCGTATTTCTTGGGTGCAAGATGACCACAAGGTCATGGTCAATGAGCAGTGCTCAGTGAAGTTCAAGATTGGAAGCTAGCAAGATGAGGTACTATGTGATATCATACCTATGGACATATGTCATATGTTGTTGGGTAGGTCATGTCAATTTGATTCACATGCTGTACATGATGGGTGAGCGAATACCTACACTCTAACCAAGGATGGAGTGAAACAGAAGTTGAAGCCATTGAAGGAGAAATAAGAAAAGGTATGTAGTGCTGCTAGAATATGTTTTGTTGATGGAAAAGAATTTCTCAAAAGTATGAAGCATGAGCATATGTATTTTTCTATAATTTGTAAAGATAGTAAAGAAGAAGTAGAGGAGGTACCTATAGAAGTTGGAGATATGAACTTGTGAAATGATGCCATAAGATGCAATCTCCATTGCATTCAAGTTTAAGTAAATGAACTTGTCAAATGATGCCTTTGTTGTTAGGCAATTCTCTATCTGTTGCTTAATTGTGCTTATCTTCATAGATAGATGTTATCTTAGAAGTGAGAACCTCTTTATAATCCTTTCCTTTCTGACTTCTAATAGACTTATTTCATCATAAGTCTTACTAATGCGTGTTTCAATTCCACTAATCTTCACACCAGGTTAGCTCAGCTAACTTGCCAATGATTTCACTTCATCATTCTTTTTTCTCAATTCCTCATCAATGTCCTTGGTGAATTTAAAGGACATGGTGCATTTGGCATTTAATGCCTTGCCTTCAAGTTTGCACCTTCTTAACTCCTTGATGCAAGCATCAAGAGCTACCAAACCATTTCTAATGTTTTGACATATAGTGTCAAACATTTGCACATCATGTTTATCTTATGCTTGAGATGCTACTATCTCTAATAAATTTGTGAATTCAACATCAAATGCTTGAATCAAAACCTTGGCTCTGTCCTCTAGATTAGGATCAAGATATTTAACTATTAATGTTCCTTGTAACTTTTCAGTTACATCCATAAGATTTTTCTACAAACTCTTTACTTGCTTATTCTTGTTGATGATCTTGCTTAGGGATGATATCAACTCAGTTTGATCATCATCATTTGATCTAGTTAGTACAGCTAAGGTCAGAGATGTGCAGGGCACACTTGCCTTCTCATCCTCCTCTCCTTTCTTCTTTTAATATTCATTTCTTTTGATTTCTTCTTCCTTTTCCCTTTTGCCCTATTCTTCTTCCTTCTTTTCCTTGTCTTTTCTTCTTTCTTCTTCTTCTCTTCTTCTTTCCTCTTATTTTCTTCTTCTTCCTTCCTTCTTTCCTCTTCTTATTCTCCTCTTCTTCCTTATTTTTCTTTTCTTCCTCTTTATCTTTCTCCTCTTCTTCTAATTTATTCTTTCTTTGTTCTTCTTCCTCCTTTTTCTTGTCTTCTTCCTGCCTTTTCTTTCTTTCTTCTTCTTTTAGTTTCTTTTCATTTTTTGCTCTTTGATTTTTCCTCCTCTCTTATTTTTTCTTCTCATATTCTTTTGTATTTTGCTTCATTATTTCTCTTCTCCTCTTCCTCATCCAAGCTAGATTAATCAATGATATTGCCAAAAATGTTTGGCCCAAGATCCTTGAAAGGATCTTCTATTAATGCGAACAAATTTCCACAATCCATGATAGTTATATTGAGTTTCTGGATTAGATTGTGTGAAGATTTTTCCATCAACATTTTGAATCACACTACATGATCCATCATCAAGATGAGAGATCAAGAGGTGCAAAACAATGTCCTTTAAGTGTCCTATCAGGATGCCCTTTAAGGATCTTCTATGATGTTTACTATCAGCTTTGTGATACCAACTTGCATGGTGTTAGTACCAACAGAGATATGCAAAGATAAATATATTATTTAAGTGTCCATGACTTCCATTGTTGTAGCTGCTGGTGTACTCTACTCAACAAAAATAGGGATTGCTCTGCCTAACTTCACACTCTTCTCTTTGACTTTGGGTACATAAGTCATGCATTTGACAATGGCTTCTTCGGTCTCTTTATTTACTTCTTCATAATTTCCTCCCATAGTAGAATAACTCTTCTTTTGTTTCTCAATAAGGGCTCAATGCCCTTCATCATCCCATTCATGTCATCATCATTGCTAATTTTGAAAAGTTTCTTTATTAAATTTCCACCAATTTTCTTCTCCTCTTCAATGATTCTTCTTCTCCTATTAACCAGTCTAATACAAATCTTGTGGAAGATTCTTTTTTATATCTTCAAATCTTTTGTTCTTCAAAATCACATTTCTAACTACAAAATTATCTAATTGTAGTCTATCAATATTATTATACATGCTATAATACTTATTTAGCTAAATGAAATTGTCCTCATCAATAATTTGTATGTTTATATTTTCTACCTTGGGTTTCCAAGTATTCTTTCTAGTTGATGTCCTTGCTTCATCAACTACTTGTTCAATTTTTCTATCTTCTATTTTCTCTTCTTCTTCATCTTCTGATTTCAACTCAATAATTTGCATTTCTTCTCTTGCCCGATCCACTTGACAATTTCTTGGTTCTTTTCTTGCTAGGTGACTCAACCTTTTTTCACCTTAGTGAGTCTCTCTAATTTCCTTCTAGCTTGAGGAGTGGATGATTTACCTTCTACTATCTATACCTCTTATTCATTAGTCTTCTTCAATGGGTGTATAATAATGGGTTGCACTTGTGCTATTGCGGTATAAGGGACAACATGTATCTGTGAAGTAGATCCTACTACTATCACTCCCTCTAAGGGTGCTGCTATGGCAATAGGTCTTGCTGCCAATTATTCTATTTTCCCACTAGCCTTCATCTCCAAGGCTATACCCTTTACCTCATTGAATTCTTCTAGGTCATACCAGATTCCTTCAAGAGAGCTTCTATCTTTTTATCTACCTTTTTCTTAATATATTTGCTATAAAGTTCACTATGAACTTATTTTATCATTTCCTCATATGTACCCTATCTAGGCCATTCCTTATCCTTGTTAGACTCCAAGATGATCTTTGCATAGCCTTCAATAAGACATTCACTCATTTTATAGCCATAGGGTCTATGAAATTAATTCGAGGTTCAAAAGTTTCCATACATGTGACATCAATTTCAATCATGAAACATATGTCATCCTTGTACTTTTTCACTAGTGATGGAGGGATCCTAAATCTTTTCTTTCTTTTAGATTGGAAGTTCTTCATCATCTTAGTTATGTCAGTTGTCACCTTTTCCTTTGACTATTTCCTATAGAAACATGTCACCAAACTCATAGTACACTAAATGTTGTCCCGTTCCCTATTAGGTATGCTACGGAATTGTCTAATTGCACAAAAGAATAGATGTGTCGATAGGGATTCAAAGCTAAATACTGCATTCTTTGTTTTCTTCAATTTCTCAATGTTGCCCAATAGTTGTTGCTTAACTATCTCACACATATTCACTTTCTCTCTCTTGTCTATCATTAGGTAAGCTACATGGATAAATCCAGTTGAAACATTATTCAATCTTGAACTGTGCTTCATCTTGTATCCATTTATCTTGCTGATTATCTTGCTAATTACCCTTACATCAATCTCAACTATGAAATAAATTCTCATATTTCTTTGATCAAATTTGGTTCTCAGATTTGTCTCCACCAATTTCTTTATATTCTTTTCATTCATTGGGTTACAACCTTCATTACATAGACCAATGACCTTGTGAATCAAGTTATTGTTAATCATCAAAGGGATGCCTCTATTAGAAATAGATAATTCTCGGGTGGGGGGCGGTGTTGAATCAACATTTTACAAACTCTTTCCCATAACTAGATATTATTAATTACTTTGCAACATGCATATGAAAGCAAACCAATAATGCTAAAAAATAAATAAAACCATACACAAAGAGAACTCATAACACCATATTTTTTTAACTAGGGAAACCCTAGCCAAGGGAAAATCCCGGTGGGGATGGCACCCACAAACTGATCCACTAAACAAAAGAATCCTGTTAAGGATATTGAACTTGTTAGGAGTCTATGAATTACATGTAGTGCCTTGGTCCTTGTTAGAGGACTATGTCTTGTTAAAAGCCTCAACCCTATTAGGAGTTTCTTCAACCCTATTAGGAGTTTGTAATACAATTATAATTGTATGCAAGAAGAGCCCATTTCCCTAACTTTCAATTATACAATATAATGCCTTTATACAAAATGAGATATATACAAAAACCTCTTTATTGCTGTCTGCATACTTCACATAGCTCTAATCTGACATCAAAATTCACATCATAGATCTCTCATACAAGTTTGCATGTCATACACATAGTTCACATACTTATCATATACTTCACTTTTACATTACATCAGATCTAATACTTCTCCTTATTTCGCATGTAAAGATTCTTTACTTATACTCTTTTCTTTCACAAAAACTCTTATGTAGTCATCTTGATGTGTTCACATGTTATGCTAACTTAGGTAAACATCTAGGATGTCATTGCTACATAAATAAGTAATTATTTTGTAACCAAAATAATTCATTAACACTTTATTCTTCTATTTCTATTGTACTCTATTCTATTATGCGTATTGCCTTTATTGGTGTTTGACCTGTAACTTTGTCCATACTATCCATAATGATCTACACACTTAGGTACATCATCATGACACTCTGTTCTACTTGTCCTTAACTTTGTAGATGCCAAATATCTTTGTAGCCTTTGCAATACCAAA
The DNA here is from genome assembly GCA_028749045.1 of Cupressus sempervirens. Classification (NCBI taxonomy): domain Eukaryota; kingdom Viridiplantae; phylum Streptophyta; class Pinopsida; order Cupressales; family Cupressaceae; genus Cupressus; species Cupressus sempervirens. Next base: position 961,837,820 of record CM053785.1, on the reverse strand, counting down.
AACTAGCTCAACACTGTTCGTAAAACTGTCTAACACTTATACAATTTTCTATCTTTGACTATAGAATCTTCAATCTAAAATATGGCATCTCATCTTGAGATATATGTTTCCATAAATGACAACCCTAACTCATCTTACCTAGCCATATTGTCAATAATCTCCTACCCAAAACATGCCTTCATGTACTCTATTAAGAATAATTTTTCTCTATTCGTGATTATCAAGTCTACGTGGAACATATAACTCATGATATTCAAATCCTTCAAATGTGAAAATTCTTACTTTAGGGACAAGTCTCCACTATACACAATTTATATGTCTTTGTAAATGTGATTATCATCAATACTATCAAACTTACAGTGTATGTATGACCTAACATCTTCCACATGCCATACATTTTTGGAAACTTGAAAAAATGCTCCTAAAGGATAATCCACTTGAGATACAAATGGGTGCTTCTTGAATTTGTACCTTGAAATCTCATTCACATCACATGTAGTGATATTTTCCATCTTGAACTGATTCAAATGACTTAAAAAAACTCCAAAAAAACTTGGAAATAGCGTAACTAGGGCTTTCTTACTTTACATTGAAAATGCTCCAATTTTGCCTTTACTTCACTGTCAATTTGCTCTCAATTGCTTCTTAATTCTTCACATGATCAAATGGTACTCAAAATATTGTTCGTATCCTTTAAATATTTTAAATTTGAACTTCATATTGATTGTGCTACTACCAAATTTGTAAAATTTATTATCTGCTATATTTTAAACTTTTTTTCATTCTTGCAGCCTCATACAATCTCTAAAAGACTTGAGCTCTTAACCAAAGCTTCCTTACTATCTTCTAATCCTATTGCTAACTCCACAACTTCTAACATGATCTCTAACTTTTGTTCCATCTTTTTGACACTCTATTTTTAATAGAAAAGTGCTTAATTCAAATAAGATGAATCACACATAATGATTGATTTCAATCTCTCTTAAGGTGCATCAAAATACTATTCTTCTAAAGCCACATGTGAACTTGATGGATCATTTTCCTTCAAAATAGTCCTTGAATTCTTCAATATGCTCTTTGAGTGTTTCTTTTTGACTGCTATTGCTACTGTCATTGCTTTTTTCATTTCTATTGTTGTTTCTTCTAAAATTTGGGTTCTTGTTGATGTTCCTTCTATCCATTCCACAAAACTATGCTATGTGACCAAAGTTATTGCATAAATAACATACAGGTGTACTCCTTCTCTGATTAGGTTCATTTTGATTGACTAGTGCTTTGCAATTCCTTGCAATGTGTCCAAAGTTGTTACACTTATAACACAAAATGTTTTTCCTTGTTCCATTAGCTCCTTCTCCACCATTGGATCTTCTTGAGGATATCCTTCTTTAATTACCTATAGGGTTAGTATCCCTAAACATTCTACTATTGGCATTATTACTATCAAATGTAGGTTTCCTGCAATTTATTGCTTTATGTCCAAAACCATGATAATGATAAAAATATAAATCAGTAATAGGTTTGAAAGACTTACATGTAAAATCTCTCTTCATATGACCAAATTCATTACATATAAAACATCTACCTCTGAATTCATGTCTTACTTCTTTAGGTGGTTCAACTTGCTCTATTTGTTTGGGTTCACCACATTTCTTAGGTTGACTTAGTTGCTCAAATTATTTAGGCACTTATGTATACTTTCTTGGTTCAATCCTATTCTAATTATTCTCCTTAGGTGTAGGGGTTTCAATAACTAGATCTAGTTCTTTTCTAGATTCAACTTTCTTTGCTAATTTTTCTCCAACAAAGTATCCAAGACCTATCTTATCATAAGAAGATCTCTAATAAAACAGTTCATATATTTTCTCACTATTGGAATATAACTTCTCTAACTGTTGCTTAGCCTGAGTCAATTTTTCTTTCACAATAGTGTTGTACTTCTCTAATTATGCATGCTCTATTTTTATATAATCTAATTTAAATGTTACTTGAGTTAGATGGGATCTTAGATCTGCATTCTTAAATTTTAGATCTGATTCAATCTTGATATCATCTTTCTTCAAACTCAACTTTAGTTAAAAACTCTTCAACTCATGTTTCAAAATATCATTTTCTTTTTTTAGGGTTTTCTACCTCATCATTATCACTAGCTTTCTCTCTAGGTTCTTTTTAATATTTCAAACGATCAATCTTATCTTTCAGTTTTCCAATGTAAACTTTTGCATCTTCATACCTTTTTTTTCAGGCCGTCTCTTTCTTTAATGAGAAGATCAATCTATTCAAGGGATTATTCAAGATTCCTCTTTAACTGATCCATATTCATAGGGATCTTACTCAAGCTATTAAGCCTCTTCTAAGTAACTAAGCTCTGATACTAATTGTAAGAAATAAATAACACTGGGGGGGGTGAATCAATATTCTACAAACTTTTGCCCACAACTAGCTATTTTTAATTACTTTATAACATGCATATGAAAGTAAACCAACAATTTTGAATAGTAAATAAATCCATAAAAAAAGAGAACTCATAAAACCATTTTTTTAAAACTAGGGAAACCCTAGCCAAAGGAAAACCTTGGTGGTGATGGTACCTACAGAATGATCCACTAAACAAAACAACCCTGTTAAGGATATTGACACTGTTAGGAGTCTATGAAATACATATAGTGTCTCAGGCCTGGAGGAGTAGGATATGTTAAAAGCCTCAAACCTGTTAGGAGTTGGTAATGCAATTAAAAATATATGCTAGAAGAGCCTACTTCCCAAACATGCAATTTTATAATATAGTGCCTTTATACAAAAGAGATAGATACAAAAATCTCTTTACTGCTAACTGTTGTACTTTGCATATCTTTGATATTTCATCAAAATTCACATCACATAAACTTCACATAAGTTCACTTATCATATACATAGTTTGCATCACTTCTCACATTTTGCAAATAATGATTTCTTACTTATACCTTTCCTTTTTACAAAACTCTATCCAGTTGACTTGATGCTTTCATACTTTTGTTTAAATACAAAATTAGCTCATGCTAACTTAGGGTTAACATATAGGATGTGGTCCCTAATTAGTTATATAATTATTTTGTTCCTAAAATAATTCCTCTACCTATAATTAACTCTTTTATGTCATACTCTATTTTGTTCTATTCACTGCCTTTATTGCTAATTAACCTGTAACTTGTTTTGTACTACCTATACTAATTTGCACTATTGACCATGTCATCATGATTTTTTGTATTGTCCATACCTAACTATGCACATGCAAAATGTCTCCATATACTTTGTAATATCATTTATTTTTACCTCTACACTATTATTTAAATTGTCTAACACAAACAATTTTCTATTTCTGAACATAGAATCTTCAACTATACATTTTTCCTTTGATTGCATAATTATATGTTTCCATAAATGACAACACTCAGTCATCCTACTTTTCCATATTTCCAATTTTTTTTCCCTTTGCAGGGTTTACATGTTACATCATGATGTCAAATGTGTAATTTTGTTTATGTTGCAAGTTCATTTTCATGTTATTTACATAATACTGCAACTTGCTAAAAGCTAGGTAAAAGATAAGTTATATTTTTTGATACTTGGTAAAGATATGATCAATGAAATGATAGTTTGAAGTAAATTGATTATAAGTATGAATTGTTAAGTTGAATGAGATCATCAAGTTATTGTTATTAAAATTTATGAAGTTTGAATTGGTACTGAAGTGTTTGAAAGACTTGTAGTATAATTGGAAAAAATAGATTTAGCCCCCTTCTCAAATATATAATAACTGGTATCAAAGCTAAGTTGTTAGAGGAAGAAGTTTGAAGGAACTTGAGGTAAAGATCTGAAGATGTACAATAGAGAGGTACCAAAGATGATGTAATACAAGGTAGGAGAATCCCCAAAGGAGATGTCCTAGCCCCCAACAAATAACACCACATTGGAAACACATCAATAATGCAATATCTGATACCAATTTAAAACACTTTATTCATAAAATAACTATTTACATGCAATGTGCCTGACTGTAAGGCCTTTTGGGTTACTACCAAATAAAATAGAAATTACAATAACAATTCTGCAAGATCCCTCAAGATCCAACCCAAAACCCCCTAGCTAGTCCAGATCTATAACACAACAACACTTTGGTAGAATCCTCCAAGGAATATCTAAACTTGTACTCACAAGCCCATAAAGAAATCTCCTTGTTTCCCCAAGACATAGCTACCAGCTCTTCAAATTTCTCTCCTCTTCCACATCCTCATCTCCAAGTTAGATGATTCTCTCCTTAAGACTCTACAAGATCCCCTACTTATACCCAACTAAGCCAAAAGTCATGCTAGTATGTTACAAATTAAATAAACCTTTCCATTAAATGCACATTTAAGCCACAAGTATGCTTACAATAGAAATTAAATATATAAAACCAAATTAAATGGCAAGGTTGGCTCAAGATAGAAACTGATCATAGACAAATCGATCAAAATAGAAACCAAGACATGAATGAGAATAAAAAAATCACTTTCGAGTATCAACAAATCCACCAAGCATAACCAAGCTCACACAAGCATAACCGAGCACCAATATGTGCCAAGTCCACCAACAATCGAGCCCCTTCATTGAACAAGCTACTTAGTCAACATAATAACCAAGCAAAAATGAGCCATGCAATATAAGTCGAGCTCCCATTGTATGACAAGTTCCTTCAATGATCAAGTGCTACTAGGAATTGACCAAGTAATGCTACTCCAACTGAGCACCTCAATTAACATTGCATTGAAAACTACTTAATAATGATTGAGCTACTCCTCTTCTTTGACCGAGTCCCATAACTCCAAGATCAAAACACTCCAACATGTAGGATTTCCAACTACCCCAAGATGCTCTTGCATTAGACACCCCATGTGAAAAAAGATGTTCTTAATAGCTAGAAGAACATCTTTTGGGATTCAACACATAAATCCAAAAGTGGTTCTTCACATACATATCCTCCAAGTCTTCAACTTGCACACTCTTTCCCTTGTTCCACTTTTACTTCTTCACATCCATCCTCGATGCCCTACAGGTTTTTTTTTTCCATTATGATCTCTAACCCTCCCAAAATCCTTCAACTCAACTTAGCTATCAATACTCAGGTTCCTCCTATCAAGCTCTTCATTTTGCAAAGGAATCAGAGAATGCTTCTTGCCACACTTCTAAATAGTAATCACATTCTTGACATAATCATGCATAGCTCTACAATCATAATGCAAAGGTATACCAAGAAATATGTGACAACTACTCATGTCCACAATATCACACAACACTTGATCCTTATACTACCCAATCTAAAAATCAACAAGAAACTATTCCCTCACTTCCAAAGCATGTTCATTTTGCAACCAATCAGTCCTATAAGGACAAGGATGTCTCCTTCTCTTCAAACCAAGTTTCTAAACCATTTCTTCAGCAACAAGGTTATCTGTTCTACCACCATCTACAATCACATTGAACATTTTACTACTAGACTTATAATGAGTCTTGGATAAATTACTCCTCTGACTTGGTTCTAGTGCCCTTTCACCAAACATTACCCATTGAGCTAGCAAATTCTCCCCTTGTCCAAGTTCACTGATACAGTTGTTAGCCTCATTGACAATAGCAATTATCTTTTTAAATAACCTTCTATGAACATTCATAAGCTCGATGTCCTTCTTCACCACATATATAGAAAGTACTCTTAATCTCACCTCTACCTATCCTCCTCTTCTATTCAATAGGTTTTGGTTTATCTTTAGCAATCTGTTTGTTCTTGACAAAGTGATCTTGCTTCTCCTTCCCTCAAGGATCACCTTGATCTCTCATCTTTAGCTTCTCTTCCACTCTTAAAGCATATTGATAAGCATCCTCAATTGAAGCAATATTCAACATACCAACCTCATCTTGAATATTAAATCTCAATCCATTAATGTATTGAGATACCTTCTCCTTTGACAATTCTATATGTCTAGACCAAATAGTCAACTTATAAAAATCCTCTGTATAATATTTCATAGTCATATCCTTCTGTTTCAAATTTTGCAACCTCTTAAAATAACTCAAGTTCATAATCAATAGGTATGAACTTATCACCATCAATATCCATCTAGTGATATTTATTTGACCTTCCTCCTCCTTATCTCTTTACAATTATTTCCACCAAAGAGGAACATTCCCTTTTAGCTTAGTCCATGCCAACCTCACTCTAAGTAGACCTCCAATATCCTCTAGCTCAAAGTAATCTTCCAATTTTTCAATCCAATCAAATCTATATTTAGGGTTTAAATTACCAAAGAAATTTGAAACCTGCACCTTTTGGTTCAACTTCAACTAAGATCTAGATCTATCAAACTAACCAACCCTATTTCCCATAGGTCTCTGAAATCATTCAATTTTATCTTCACCACTCAATCCAATGACCTCAAAGTCTTCAACAACTTCCTCATAACCATCTTTGGTACCCATATGATGATGTACCCCACCTAAATCATGTTGGATAAAATTGAATAATTATGTATTCTCTTTGATGTTAAACAAATGTCATATCATTATTAGTTAGTGTATGCTGAGCTCACTCAGGTAGTGAAGATATTTTTTTGTGTCTACCAAGCGTTCCTGTGTTTGCCTAGTTTAGAAGTAAGTATCTACCAAGTTCACTCAAGCATTGAAGGAAAGTTTGTAGAAGATGAGTGTTAACCAAGATCACTTGATTAATGAAGAAAATTTGGATGGAACTAGTGTTAACCGAGCTTACTCGGTTGCCAAAGAATCTTTGCAAATTTGCAATGTTAATCGAGCTTCTGTTGGTTAACACAAGAAATTGTTTCTAAGTTAGTGTCTACCAAGCTACCTTGGCTAATGAAGGGTTTTCTTATTTTGGCATATTAAGCTTAATTGATTTATCTATTGGTTCTAGTCGATTGAGGTGATGAATATTAGTTATGCTAAGTTTTGTATGAGCTGACTTGACAATATAAAAGATATAAGTATAAGGTCAAGTTTTGAATTTGAAAGTGTGTAAGTGTGAGTGTGTAATGAAGAAATTGAAGATTTAATGATGAAGAGATGAAGTGATTTTAAAGGACAATCAAAATATCCTTGTGGAGTAGAAAAGCTATATTCAATTAGGAAGGATCAAGTACAAGCCAGAACAAAGATCTATAATCAAAAAATCAATTGCACTCAAATCAAGTCATCTCATTGTTACTCTCTAACCATTGTAGTAGTGATCTAAATCTCTTAATAGAGTTTGCTTAACAACTATTTGTAAATCCTCTAACAAGGTGGTAGTTCTATTAAATTCTCTTAAGACATCTAACAAGGTCACTCCTAATAGGGTAATCAAATCCTTTAACAATAATGCATCTAATAGTGTGTTTTGTAACCTTCAATAGTGTTGGCTCCTAATAGGGCTTACTTAAAAAGAGTGAAAATAGTAATTAGTTGCAATTGGTGGTTTTTACCAAATTGGGTTTCCACATTAAATCTTGGTGTCAAATCTGTTCATGCTATTTTATTTTATGTATTTTTAACTAAGTTAAAGTAAGGGTAATCACATATAACATTTAAAGATTTTCATAATCAATACTTATCGAGTTACAACATTTTATGTATGTTTACCGAGCATCAACAATATTCAATTTTCAAACTTTATTTTGTACAAACATTTAAGGGATCTGGGATTTATTTTAGTAGTAACTAATTCACTCCTACCCTCTTAGTTACTCCTCTTATATTTCCAACAATTGGTATTAGAGATTTTGGTGCTTGTAGAGAAGGTTTCAAGAACCTAAGCTAAACATCAGGATCTTTTATAGAAGAGAGACTCCCAAGCTGAATAGAGATAATTTTGTAGCATGGCAAGGACTTATGAGGCTACATCTGGCTACTATCAATGATTTAGGGTGAAAATATCTTGATACTGAATAGAAGACTCCTATTCAAACATTATCTATTGAAGATATTGCTGAAAAGAAGAATCATAATATCATGATGATTGATATTGCATTTGCTCTTATTTATGCTAAATTTGATGAAGTCAAAGACTGAAAAATAGCTCATGAGATGTGGACCAAACTAAAAGACATATATGGAGGAGATGACAATATAAGAAGAGCTAAGGCTAAAAGTCTTAGAGGTCATTTTGATCAGATGAAAATGAGAGAAGATGAGAATATTGCAAAATATGTGGAAAGAATCAAAGCAAGTGTAAGTGCAATCAAAGCATCTAGAGGAGAAATTGAAGAGAAAATAATTGTAAGCAAGGTACTTAGAACTATTCATCCCATTTATGCAATTAGGGTGTCTGCTATTCAAGAGATGAGATGTGATCCATATAATAAAATATCTTTGGATGCTCTAGTTGGAAGATTGATAGCTTTTGAGTTAGATAACTTTGATAACTATGTTCCTAGTTCAAAGGTTATTGAGTCTGCTTTTAAAGCTAAAATTTCACTCAAAGAAAAGGTTAAGAAATCAAAGTCTAGTCAATTAGGAACTAAAGAAGAAGAAATAGAAGAAAGTTTAGACAACAATCTTGAAGTTGTTGAAGCCCTACTTGTAGAAAAGTATTCCAAAGGCAAAGAAAAGTACAAAGGTAAAGTTCCTTTGATCTGCTTTTCTTGTGAAGAAGTTGGTCACACTGCTGCTATTGGATACAATTGATTAATTATGTGTTGTCTTTGATGTTACACAAATGTTATATCATTATTAGTCAATATATGCTGAGCTCACTCAGGTAGTAAAGACATTTTTTTGTGTCTACTAAGCATTCCTGTGTTTGCCTAGTTCAGAAGGTAGTGTCTATCGAGTTCACTTGGGCATCAAAAGAAAATATGTAGAAGATGAGTGTTAACCAAGCTTACTCTATTAATGAAGAAAAGTTGGATGGAACTAGTGCTAACGAAGCTCACTTGGTTACCAAAGGATTTTTGCAAGTTTTCAGTGTTAACCGAGCTTCTCTTGGTTAACAAAGAAAATTGTTTCTAAGTTAGTTTCTACCAAGCTAGGTCGACTAATGAAGGATTTTCTTATTATGGCATATTAATATTAATTGATTTATCTATTGATTCCAGCTAACTATGGTGATGAATATTAATTATTCTAAGTTATATTTGAGCCAACTTGACAAAGTGGAAGATATAAGTACAAGGTCAAGTTGTGATTTCAAAGTGTGTGTGAAAAGCATGAAGATGTTATTGGTGATCTAATGATAAGAAAAGGAAGCAAATTTGAAGGATAAGTAGAGTGTCCTTGTGAAGTAGAAAATCTATATTCGATCAAGAAGGATCAAGTACAAGCTTGAATAGAGATCTATAACCAAAAAATTAGTTGCATTCAAATTAGATCATCTCATTGTTACTCTCTAACCATTGTAATAGTGATCTAAATCTCTTAACAGAGTTGGCTTAACAACTATTTGCAAATCTTCTAACAAGGTGGTAGTTCTATTGAGTTGTCTAAAAGACCTCTAACAATGCCACTCCTAATAGGGTAATTAAATATTTTAATAGGGTCACTCCTGATGGTGTGTTTTGTAACCTTTAACAAGTTGGATCATAACAGGGCTCACTTTAGAAGAGTGAAAAATAGTAACTAGTTGCAATTGGTGGTTTTTCTCAAATTGCATTTCCAAGTTAAATCTTGGTGTCAAATGTGTTCAAGCTATTTTATTTTATATGTTTGAAACTAAGTTAAAGTAGTGGTAATCACAGATAATATCTAAAGTTTATATGCCAATCATTTACCGAGTTACAACATTTTGTATGTGTTTACCAAGCTTCAACAATATTCAATTTTTAGTTTGCCTTTTTTTTTTGACGTCTAAGGAATCTGGGATTTATTTTTAGTAACTGATTCACCCTCCCCTCTTTGTTAGTCCTCTTATATTTCAAACAATTGGTATAAGATCTTTTGGTGCTTATAGAGAAGGTTTCAAGGACCTAAGCTAAAGATAAGGATGTCTTACAAAAGAGAAATCTCAAGTTGAACAAAGATAATTTTGTAGCATGGCAAGGACTTATGAGGTTATACCTGGCTACTATCAATGATTTAGGTTGCAAATATCTTGATGCTAAATACAAGACTCCCACTAGAACATTATCTATTGAAGACATTGTTGAAAAGAAGAATCATAATATCATGATGATTGATATTGCATCTGCTCTTAGTTATGCTGAATTTGATGAGGTAAAGGATTGCCAAACTACTCATGTAATGTGGACCAAACTGAAAGATATATATGGAGGATATGACAATGTAAGAAAATCCCAAGCAGAAAGCCTTAGAGGACAATTTGACCAAATGAGAATGAGAGAAGATGAAAAAATTGCAAAAGATGTGGAAAGGATCAAAGCCAGTGTAAGTGCAATCAAGGCATCTGGAGGAGACATTGAAGAGAAAATAGTTGTAAGAAAGGTACTTAGAATTCTTCTTCCTATTTATGCAACTAGAGTATCTACTATTTAAGAAATGATATGTGATCCAAATAATAAAATATCTTTAGATGCTCTAGTTGGAAGATTGATAACTTTTGAATTAGATAACTATGACAACTATGTTCTTAGTTCAAAAGTTATTGAATATGCTTTTGAAGTTAAAATCTCACTCAAAGAAAAGGGAAAGAAATAAAAATCTAGTCAATCAAGAAATGAAGAAGAAGGAACATCAAAAGAAAGTTCACACAATGATCTTGAAGTTGTTAAAGCCCTACTTGCAAGGAAGCATTCCAAAGGCAGAGGAAAGTACAAAGGTAAAGTTCCTCTGATCTACTTTTCTTGTGAAGAAGTTGGTCACATTTTTGCTAGGTGTCCAAATAAGGAAATCAAGGATGAAAAGAAAAGAAATAAGCACAAAGGCAAGAAGGATTCCAAGAACTACAAGAACTACAAGGACAAAGGTAAGAAATCTTGTTTTATAGCTAAAGATCCTGATAACAGTGAAGATGAAATGGTGTATATTATTGTGAAAGATGAATCTGATGAAGAAGAAGATAAGATGGCACTTATCTCTCATGTTAGAAAAAGTGATATATGGACTATTGACAATGGTTTCTCACATCATATGATTGGTGACAAAACAAAATTTGAGCACATGGAATATTATGATGGAGGTAGTGTGAGATTTGGAAACAATGAACCTTGTAACATAAAGGAAAATGATGTATTTCATTGACTAAAGAACTTGTATGTGACAACACTTATTGGGTTGAAGGATTAAAGAATAATCTACTAAGTGTGGCATAGTTGAATAAAATTGGATTCAAGATAGAATACATGAATGGACAGACCAAACTACTGGATGGAAAAGGAAATCTGGTTGGATCTGGCAAGCAAACAAAAGGTAATCTATTTTATCTTGATCTTAGTGATTGTTCATGTTTTATTTCTCAAGTAGAGGAAAGGTGGTTATGTCAAAAAAGGCTATGTCATGTAAACTTTGATAATCTAGTTAAGATAAGAAAACATAAAAGGGTAAAAGGTATTTCTAGTTTGAAGAAACCTGACATGGGTCTATACAAGAATTGCCAAATTGGTAAGATGAGAAAGACTAGTTTCATATGCAAAAACTACTAGTCAGAAGAAGTCCTGGAAATTGTTCATATAGATTTATGTGGACCTATTGGAATAGAAAGCTATAGTGGAGAAAAGTTTTTCATTCTTTTTGTTGATGACTATTCTAGAATGATGAAAATAATGTATCTAAAAGAAAAATTAGAAGCCTTTCAAAAATTCAAGTGGTATCTGGAAAGAGTAGAAAAGGAAACTAGAAATAGGTTGAAATTCTTAAGATCAGATAGAGGTGGTGAATTCATCTTCAATGAATTCAATACTTTCTGCATTGAAAGAGGAATCAAAAGACAAGTATCAGCCCCTGGTACACCATAGCAAAATGGTATAGCTAAAAGAAGAAATAGATCTATCATGGATTATGCAAGAACCCTAATGATTGAAAAGAAGTTTTCTCTCAAATACCCGAAGTAAGCTATCAACATTATAGTTCATACCTTGAACAAAGTACAGTTGAAGAAAGATTCAAACAAAACTCCTTATCAGTTATGGCATGGCTACAAACCTAATGTAAGTTACTTGAAAGTATTTGGAAGCAAATGTTATATCTTAAAAGAATCTAGAAAAGGAAAATTTGATGTAAAAGGTGATGAAGGCATATTTCTAGGATATTCCTATAGAAGTAAAGCATAAAAATGTTTGAATTTATCTACTCATAAAATTATAGTAACTGCACATGTTAGAATTGATGAGTTTGTAGAAAAGAGTGAAGAAGAAAGCAACAAGGAACCATAAGATTATAGAAGATTTTTTTACTATGAACCTAATACCCTGACAAGTCTATCTAAAAGAAAGGAAGCTTTATCTCTCGAGTCTCCAAAATCCCCAATAGTTACTGAGTTATAGGTAGTGCAACCCAACCTATAGTCTGAAGAACCCAAGTCATAATCAAAGGCTACTAAGCTATTTCAAACTGAGCCTGATGGACCCAAGTCACAAACAGAAGGACCCAAGCTTGAAAATGAAATTTAAAATGAAGATGATGGAACTCATTCAAAGCCCAAAGAACCTATGTTAGCAAGATATGTCAGAAGGCATCATGCACCTGATCATATCATTGGAGACAAATCTAATGGAACAATGACAATAAGCAAATTAAAAGGTACATGTTTACTAGCTGAATTTGAACTTAGAAATGTTAAAGATGCTCTAGAAAATGAAAGTTGGATTGAAGCAATGAATGAAGAGATAAAACAGATAGAAAAGAACAAAACTTGGAGTCTTGTTCCTAAACCCAAGGATAAAAATATAATTGGTACAAAGTGGGTATTTAGAAATAAGTTGAATGGAGATGGAAAAGTTTCAAGAAACAAAGCAAGATTGGTGTGAAAAGGTTATTCTCAAGAAGAAGGTATTGACAATGGTAAGACTTTTGCTCATGTGGCAAGACTAGAAGGTGTTAGAACCTTACTAGCATATGCAACACACAAATGATTTAAAGTATATCAAATGTATGTCAAATCTACATTCTTGATGAAGAAGTCTACATTGAACAACTAGAAGGTTTTGTAGATCCTAACAAAAAGGACATGGTTTGCAAGTTACACAAAGCATTATATGGTCTCAAGCAAACTCCTAGAGCTTGGTATGAAAGACTTCATAATTACTTGGTATATATTGGCTTTCAAAGGAAAAATGATATTAGTAGTCTGTATATCAAGAAAGGATCAGACAAGAAGATTGTGTTGGTAGACATATTTGTTGATGATACTCTATTTATAGGAAATGACAATTTATGCAAAGCATTCTCAAAATAAATGAGTAAGGAGTTTGAGATGTCCATGTTTGGTGAGATAAAATTCTTTGTTGGATTACAGATACAAGAGAACAAAAATGGTATCTACATCACTCAATCTAAGTATATCAAAGAAATACTGAAGAAATTTGGAATGTAAGATTCAAGACTAGTTGGAACCCCTATGTCTACTGGACATAAGCTCTCCAAAAATGATGATTCCAAAGAAGTAGATTAGACCACATATAGATCAATGATTGGAAAATTGTAGTATGTAGTACACACAAGGCCTGGTATTACTCTAGCAGTTGGAATAGTGGCAAGATTCTCAAAAAATTCTGAGGAAAATCATATAATGGAAATTAAAAGAATCATGAGATATTTGAAAGGTACTAAAGACTATGGTTTATGGTATAAACTTGGAGGCAATTTAGACTTTAAAGTATTTATCGATGTTGATTGGGCATGAAGTATTGATGACAAAAAAAGAACTAGTGGTGGAGCATTCTTTCCCAATAAAATAATAGTGTCTTGGACAAGCAAGAAGAAAAATTGCACATCTCAATCCACAACAGAAGCAGAATATGTGGCAGTAGTAGTTAATTGTTCTAACATTGTTTGGTTCAAACAATTGTTGGAAGGAATGAAGATAGAGATCAAGGATCCAATAGTCATATACTGTGATAACACTAGTGCAATCAACATATCAAAAAATCCAATGATGCATACTAAAACAAAGCACATTGCAATAAAATATCACTTCTTAAGAGAATAAGTGCAAGAAAAAGAAGTCAGATTGGAATATGTTAAAACAAAGGAATAGATTGTAGACATGTTCACTAAGCCATTACCTAAGGATGCATATCTGTATCTAAGATGTAAGCTAGGGGTCATTCCCCTATTTGAAATTCATCGAATAAAGTTTAGTGAATGCATCAACCAAAACCTGTTAAAGATTAACCATTTGGTTTAGAATTAGCAATGGCATATTGCAGATGAATTAGTACTTAAGGTACATTGGTATTAATAGAATTGATATCTTTGGCATGTGTTGTCAAAGAGGGAGAAGTTTACTGTCATATCTCTAAGAAATTTTTGGAACTAGAATAAAGTAAGGAACCAAAGAGGGAGAAGTTATCTGAAGAATTTTGCTGAAAGAGGGAGAAAATTTTGAGTGACCTTGGTAGTAGTTGTTGTAGACATAATCTAGTGAAAGAAAGAACTCATACTGATAGAGGGAGTTTTTAAAGAACCAATCAAAAATTTTACTGTGCTATGACATGTTGTATTACAATCAATGCCAAAGAGGGAGATTGTTGAATATAATTGATTAACTGTGTGTTATCTTTGATGTTATACAAATGTCATATCATTATTAGTCAGTATATTTTGAGCTCACTTGGGCAGTAAATATAGTTTTATGTGTCTATCAAGCATTCCTATGTTTTCCTAGTTCAGAAGGTAGTGTCTATCAAGTTCACTTGGGCGTTAAAGGAAAATATGAAAAAAATGAGTGTTAACCAAGCTCACTCAGTTAATGAAGGAAAGTTGGATGGAACTAGTGCTAATCAAGTTCACTCAGTTACCAAAGGATTTTTGCAAGTTTTTAGTGTTAACCGAGCTTCTGTTGGTTAACAAAGGAAATTATTTTTGAGTTAGTTTCTACAGAGCTAGGTCAGCTAACAAAGGATTTTCTTATTATGGTATATTAAGCTTAATTGATTTATCTATTGATTCTAGCCGACTATGGTGATGAATGTTAATTATTCTAAGTTGTATTTGTGCCAACTTGACAAAGTGAAAGATATAAGTATAAGGTCAAGTTGTGATTTAAAAGTGTGTGTGAAAAGCATGACAATGTTATTGAAGATCTAATTATAAGAAAAAGAAGTGAATTTGAAGGATAAGTAGCAAAAAATCCATATTTGATCAGGAAGGATCAAGTACAAGTCAGAACAAAGATTTGTAATCAAAAAATAGTTGCATTCAAATTAGGTCATCTCATTGTTAGTCTCTAACCATTGTAGTAGTGATCTAAATCTCTTAACAGAGTTGGCTTAACAACTATTGGCAATTCCTCTAAAAAGGTTGTAGTTCTATTGAATTGTCTAAAAGACCTCTAAAAAGGTCACTCCTAACAAAGTGATTGAATCCTTTAATAGGGTCACACATAATAGTGTTTTTTGTAACCTTTAATAGGGTTGGCTCCTAATAGGGCTCACTTCAGAAGAGTGAAAAATAGTAACTAGTTGCAATTGGTGGGTTTTCCCAAATTGGGTTTTCATGTTAAATCTTGGTGTCAAATATGTTCAAACTAATTTATTTTATGTGTTTGCAACAAATAACATCTAAAGTTTATATGCCAAGCATTTACTGAGTTACAACATTCTGTATGTGTTTACCAAGCTTCAACAATATTTAGTTTTTAGTTTTCCTTTTTTTACTGACATCTAAGGGATGTAGGATTTATTTTAGTATTAATTGATTCACCCCTCCCCTCTTAGTTACTCCTCTTATATTTCCAAAAAATCACTTATGATCTTAGCAATCATATCACTCTTCATCAACTCCATCTTAGAGATGAATTATGCTTTAATCTTCTTTAAGATCCTTTCTTCTACAACATCATAGAGATCTTCAAACATCCTAGGGTCTAATTGTCTTGGAGGCATCTTCCAAGATCAACAAATCCACAAGATTAACTGTGCTATGATACCACCTGATGTAGTACAAGGCAAGATAATCCCCAAGGAGATGTCCTAGCTCCCAACAAATAAAACCACAATAGAAACACAACAATGCAAGATCTGATACCAATTCACAACACTTCATTCATAAAATAACTATTTACATGCAATGTGCCCAACCATAAGGCCTTTTGGGTTATGACCAAATACAATGACAATTACAATAAAATTTCTACAAAATCCCTCAAGATCCAACCCCAAACTTCCAGCTAGTCTAGATCTATAATGTTGGGTGATGCGACGCGCTCCCCTGCCCACAGGTGGTTAATTATGTGGTGTTCCATGTTCACTAACAGTCATGGCTTTTGGTGCAACGGAAAATGGGCCCTATAATTGGTATCAGAGCCTGGTTTTGGCCTGGTCATGGGTTCAAATCTCCCCGGTGCCTTCCCGACCCGTGTAAGCACCTGGTATGCGCGTCGAGGGGGAGATTTTTGGGTGATGCGACGCGCTCCCCTGCCCACAGGTGGTTAATTATGTGGTGTTCCATGTTCACTAACAGTCATGGCTTTTGGTGCAACGGCAAATGGGCCCTACCTATAACACAAAAACACTCTAGTGGAATCCTCCAAGGAAGATCTACACTTGTGCTCATAAGCCCTCCAAGAAATCTCCTTGTTTCTCCAAGCCATAGCTACTAGCTCTTCAAAGTTCATTCCTCTTCCACATCCTCATCTCCAAGCTAAATGATTCTCTCCTTCAGACTCTACAAGACCTCCTAATTATACCCAACTAAGCCATAGGTTGGCGTAGTATGTTACAAATTAAATAAAACCTTGCATTAAATCCACATTTAAGCCACAAGTCAACTTACAATAGAAATTAAATACATACAACCTAATTAACTACCAAGGTCGACTCAAGATAGAAAATGATCATAGACAACTTGATGAAAATAGAAACCAAGACATTATTGAGCATCAAAATAACTACTTATGAGTATCAACAAATCTACCAAGCATAACTGAGCTCACACAAGCATAACCAAGCACTGTTATGTGTTTACTCCACCCAAAATTGAGCACCTTCATTGACTAAGCTACTTAGTTAACACACCAAACAATCATAACCAAGCCATGCAGTATAACCCAAGGTCCTAGTGTATGTCAAGTTCCTTCAATGACTGAGTGCTACCAAGAATTGACTGAGTAATGCTACTCTAATCGAGCACCTTGATTAATATTGCATCCAAAACTACTTAGTAATGACCTAGCCATTCCTCTTCTTTGATTGATTCCCCTAACTCCAAGGTCAAAACACTCCAACATATAGGATTTCTAAGTACCCCAAGATGCTCCTAAATTGGACACCATAGGTGCAAAAATTTCTTAACAGATGTAAGAACGTCTTCTAGGATTCAATGCATAAATCCCAAACTAGTTCTTCACATACATATCCTCTAATTCTTCAACTTGTATACTTTGGCTCTTGTTCCACTTTTATTTCTTCACATCCATCCTTGGTGTGTCACTAGTTTGATTTCCATGTTGATCTCTAACCCTCTCAAAATCCTTCAATTCAACTCAGCTACCAATACTCAGATTCCTCCTACCAAGTTCTTCATTCTATAAAGGAACCATAGAATACTTCCTTCTACCCTTAGCAATAGTAATCACATTCTTGATATAATCATGCATAGACCTGAAATTATACTACCAAGGTCTACCAAGAAATATGTGACAACTACTCATGTCCAAAATATCACACAACACTTGATCCTTATATCGCCTAATCAAAAAATCAACAGGACACTGCTCCCTCACTTCCAAAACATTTTCATTTTGCAACTAGCCAATCCTATAAGGACAAGGATGTCTCATTCTCTTCAAACCAAGTTTCTAAACCATTTATTCAGAAACAAGGTTATTTGTACTACCACCATCCACAATCACATTTCAGATTTTATCACTACACTTACAACGAGTCCTGAAAAAATTACTCTTTTGAATTGGTTCTAGTGTCCTCTCTCCAAATAATACTCATCGAGCCAAAAAATTCTCCCCTTTTTTAGGTTCACTAATATGGTCCCTAGTCTTATTCACAATAGAAATTCTCCTATCAACAACCCTCTATCAATATTCATAAGCTCAATGTCCTTCTTCACCAGATCTATAGCAAGTACCTGTCCTCCTCTTCTGTTCAATAGGTTTTAGTTCATCTTCAATAATCTATTTGTTCTTCACTAAGTGACCCTACTTCTCCTTCCCTCAAGGATTACCTTGATATATCCTCTTCAACTTTTCTTCTACTCTCAAAGCATATTGATAAGCATCCTCAATTGAAGCAATATTCAACATACCAACCTCATCCTGAATATTGAATCTCAAGCCATTAATGTACTGAGCTTCTCCTTAGATAATTCCCTATGTCCAAACCTAATAGTCAACTTGTAAAATTTTTTTTTATAATATTTCATAGTCATATCCTTGTATTTTAGATTATGCAACCTCTTAAACAACTCATGTTCATAATCAACATGTATGAACTTAGCCTTTAGTTTAGTCACCATCAATCTCCATCTAGTGGTCTTCATTTCACCTTCCTCCTCTTTATCTCTTTGAAATTATTTCCACCAAAGAAAAACATGTCCTTTTAGCTTAGTCTATACCAACCTCACTCTAAGAGGATCTCCAATATCCTCTAGCTCAAAGGAATCTTCCAATTCATCAATCCAATCAATCAAGTCTTCAAGATTTAAAACACTCAAGAAATTAGAAACCTTCATCTTATGCTTCAACTTCAACTAAGATTTAGATCTATCAAATCGACCAACCCTATTTCCCATAGGTTTCTCAACTCGATCAATTTTATCTTCACCACTCGATCCAACAACCTCAAAGTCTTCAAAAAATTCTTCATGACAATATTTGTTACCCATATGCTAAGGTACCCCACCTATAGCACTTATAATCTCAGGGATCATATCATTCTTCATCAATTCCATCTTAGATACAAATTCAACTTTAATCTTCTTTGAGGTCCTTGCTTTCAAAAAATCACAAAAATATTCAATCACCCTAGGGTCCTATTGTCTCGAAGACATCTTCTAAGATCAACAAATCCACAAGATCAACATGCTCCACAAGATCAACTATGCTATGATACCACATGATGTAGTAAAAGGTAGGAGAATCCCCAAAGGAGATATCCTAGCCCCTAGAAAATAACACCACAATAGAAAAAAACAAAAATGCAAGATCTGATACTAATTCATAATACTTTATTCATAAAATAACTGTTTCATGTAATGCACTTGACTATAAGGCCTTCTGGGTTATGACCAAATACAATGACATTTATAATAATAGCTCTACAATATCCCTCAAGATCCAACCCCAAATTCCCTAGATAGTCCAAATACGTAATGAAACAATACTATAGTAGAATACTCCAAGGAATATTTAAACTTGTGCTCACAAGCCCACCACACAATATCCTTGTTTCCCCAAGCTGCAACTACTAGCTCTTCAAATTTCACTCCTCTTCCACATCCTCATCTCCAAGTTGGATGATTCTCTCCTTAAGACTCTACAAGACCCCCTACTTATACCCAACTAAGCCACAAGTCAACTTAGTATGTTACAAATTAAATAAACCCTTGGATTAAATGCACCTTTAAGCTACAAGTCAACTTACAACATAAATTAAATACATACAACCAAATTAAATGCAAAGGTTGACTCAAGCTAGAAATTGATCACAAACAAATCAATCAAAACAAAAATCAAGACATGAAAGAGCATTAGAAAAACCACTTCTGAGTATCAAAAAATCTACCAAGTATAACTAAGCTCACATAAGCATAGCTGAGCATAGTAAATGCTGAGTCCACTAGCAATAAAGCCCCTTCATTGAATGAGCTACTTGATCAACATAGCATCCAAACATAACTAAGCCATGCAATATAACTTGAGCTCTTAGTGTAGGCCAAGTTCCTTGAATGACTAAGTGCTACCAAGAATTTACCAAGTAATGCTACTCCAATCGAGAACCTTGGTTAACACCACATCCAAAATTACTCAGTAATGACCTAGTCGCTCCTCTTCTTTGTTCGAGTCCCCTAACTCCAAGGTCAAAACATTCCAACTTGCAAGATTTCAAATTACCCCAGGATGCTCTTTCATCAAAAGCTAAACAAGGATAATTTCTCTTCATGGAAAAATAGAATGAGGCTATATTTATATAAAATTGGTGACAATTATACATAATAGCTAGATCATGAATACACCACACCTCTCCATCCTATGACCTCAAAAAATAGCTAAGAGGAAAAATCATAATGGTCTGATAATTGAAATTGCATCTTCCCTAAATGACCTCGAGTTGATGATTTCAAGCATTGTGCTAATGCTAAAGAGACCTGGGATAAGCTGACACCTGTAAATGGTGGAGATATAAATGTGCTAGAAGATAAGGCATAAAGTTTAAGACTGATGAAATGAGAATGAATAAGGTGAGAATATTGCACAATATGTGAACTCAATCAAGGAAGTTGTGAGTGCAATCAAAGCCACTAGAGGAGTTATTGGTCATTCTGATATTGTAAGTAAAGTTATTATAACAATTCTACCCATCTATACTATACAAATTTCTATAATTCAAGAAGTTAGGACTATGTCTTATAATGATATAACACTTGATGGTTCAGTTGGTTAGTTGAATGCATTTGAGTTGAGAAATTATGATAATAGTATGGTTACACTTGGAAATACTTTGAAGTCTTCACTAAACATTAGTCATTCAAAGAAAGATAAGCATAGTAAAAATGAAATAGAGTCAAAATACAAAGATGATATGGATGATATTAAAGAATTTTTTGTAAGAAGATTATTGAGTGGAAAAGGTAAATTTCGATTGATATGTTTTAAATGCAACGAAGTTGGTCATTTTGTAGCTAAGTTCCCTAACAAAAGAAAGAGTGACAAAAATGATAAAAAAGAGCATAAGTATAGGAATAACAAGGACTACAAGGACAAAGGAAACAAATCATGCTACATTGCTGAAGAAGAGCATACCAAGTCTAGTATTGATGATGAAAAAGAAATAGGTGAGATGATTTATGTTGTAGTTAAAAAAGACTCCAATGAAGAAATTTATGAGAATGAAAAATCCCTTCTTTCACATGTTAGAAAGAATGATACATGGGTCATCGATAGTGAATGTTCACATCACATGACTAGTGACATAAGTAAGTTAGACAAACTTGAATATATTGATGATGTTGGAACTATTAATCTAGGTAATGATGTTCAAATCCAATGAAAGGTAGAGGATCACTAATGTTGAATGCTGAAATCAGATGTGATGATGTATACCAAGTATAAGGACTAAAGTATAATCTTTTGAGTGTTTCTTAGCTGAACAATATAGGTCCCAAGCTAAAGTTTCAGAATAGAAAAGTCAAGATCTTTGATGATGAAGGAATTGTGATTAGAATTGGAATGCAAACAAAAGGTAATCTATTTTATCTTGATCCTACCCTTGATACATGTTTTTTGGCTAAGGTTGAGGATGTATGGTTGTGGAATAAGAGGTTGTGTCATGTAAACTTTGAGAATATGGTGAAGGTTAGTAGAATGAAAAGAGTTAAAGGCTTATTAGATCTACATAAACTCGATAATGCTATGTGCAAAGAATGCCAACTTAGTAAGATAAAAAAAAAAAGTTTTTCAAGTAAGACACACACACTTCTAATGATATTTTGGATTTAGTGCATCTTGATTTGTGTGGACCAATGAGTATAGAAAGTTATTATGGTGACATTTATTTTATATTATTTGTTGATGATTATACTAGGATGATGAATGTCATGTTTATGATGGTAAAATCACATGCTTTTGATATGTTTAAATGGAATAAGGCTAGATTTGAGAAAGAGACTAGTATACAATTGAAATATCTGAGATCTGATAGAGATGGCAAGTTTATGTCTATTGAAATCACTAAATTTTGTGCTAAGAATGCTATTAAAAGGAAATTATCTACATTGAGGATACCACAACAAAATGGGATTGATGAGAGAAGAAATAGATCTATTTTGGATTGTGCAAGGACATTGATAATTGAAAAAGATGTTTCCCAAATGTTTTGGAGAGAAGTAGTTAGCACCACAGTCTATGCTCTCAATCAAGTTCAGTTGAAGAAAGGAACAAACAAGATACCCTATGAACTGTGGTATGGTCATACTCCTAATGTAATTTATTTCAAGATATTTGGAATTAAGTGTTATATTAATAAGGATGAAACGATGGTAAATTTGATTCAAAAGGAGATGAAGGTATTTTTCTTGTTTATTTATCAAAGAGCAAAGCATATAAATGTTTGAACAAGCTACTAACACAATGATTGAAAGTGAAAATGAAAGAATTGATGAGTTTGTAGACAAAAACATTGTAAGTAGAAGGAAAATAAATAGTATAATGAGTTTGTATATGTTTATGAAGATGTACCTGATACACTACCTGAGTTATAGCAAAGAGCTATTGAGAAACAACCTTCCTTACTCAATCAAAAGACAATACAACTTGAGTAGGAAGTTAAACTCCAACCTAGTGAGAATAATGGTGAGAATGAAAGATATGCACATGTGTTAGTAAATTATGTCAGGAATAATCATTCAATTGAACAAATCATTGGAGACAAGAGTGCTAGAGTGATGATAAGAAGTAACTTAAAAGAGAATACCTATTTAATAGCTGATTTTGAATGTAGAACTATTAAATTTGCTCTTGATAATGAGGATTGGATAAATGCTATTAATGAAGAGATTGACTAGATTCAGAAGAAAAATACATGAACACTAGTACCAAGAACTATTTATAAGAATGTGATAGGAAAAAAGTAGATTTTCAAAACAAGCTGAATGAAATGGAGAAATGATGAGAAAAAAAGTAAGACTTGTTTGGAAAGGTTATGCCCAAGAAGGAATAGACTAAGGTGAGACTTTTACACCTATAGAAATATCGGAAGGAGTAAGAAATTTTTTGGCTTATGATACTTACAATAAATTCAAAGTATATCAAATGGATATCAACTTTACATTTCTAAATGAAATACTTGAAGAAGTAGTCTACATAGAACAACCAAAAGAATTTGTTGAACCTAATTAGAAGAACCTGATTTGCAAGTTGAATAAAGCATTGTATGGACTAGAGAAAGCACCGAGATCATGGTATGAATGGTTACATTCTTATTTGATTAAAACTGGACTTGAAAAAAAAAGTGAGAACAATAGTTTGTATTTGAAAATTGAATCTAAAAATATGGTTTTAATTGCTGAAATTTTTGTGGATGATATTATACTTGGTGTAAATGAATTTCTATATAAATCATTTGTTGTCAAGTGAGCAAAAAATTTGAGATGTCAATATTTGGTGAGATCAAAATTTTTATTATCTTACTAATTCATCAAACAAAGGATGTTATATACGTGACTCAGTCTAAGTATGTCAAGGAAGTCTTGAAAATATTTGGAATGGCCGAGTCAAGCCCAATCAGTACACCTATAGTGATTGCAGTGAAATTATCAAAAGAAGATACTATTATTGAGGTAAATGAAACACAATAAATATCAATGATTAGAAAAATTTAATATGATATGTATAGTAGACTAGATATAGCACTTGCAATTGGAATTATTTAAAGGTTTTCCTCTAATCCTAAGGAAACGCATATGATTGCTATCAAGAGTATATTCAAATATCTTAAAGGAACTACAAATTTTATATTGAGGGATAAACAAGATGGTGACTTTACTCTTAAAATGTACACTCATACTGATTGGGCTAGTAATGTTGATGATAGAAAAAACACAAGTGGTGGAGCTTTCTTTTCAGGAGAACTAATAATTACATGGTTGAGAAAGAAACATAACTACATTTCACAATCTATTACTAAAGTTCAGTATGTTGCAGTTGCAATTAATTATTCTAATATTGTTTGGATTAAGATTTTGTTAAAAGGAATGCAAGAGGAGATAACCTATCCCATTACTATTTATTTTTATAATACTAGTGTAGTAAATATATCAAAGAATCTGGTGATGCATGCAAAGACATAACATATATCAATCAAGTATTACTACTTGAGGGAGAAAGTATAATAGAAATAATTAAGGCTTAAATATGTGAAGTCTAAAGAATATTTTTCTATCATATTTACTAAGAAATTGCCTAAGGATTCTTTGGAGTATCTACGAGGTATGTTCGGGGTCCTTCCCCTATCCAAAATTCACTAAGTGAAGATGCATATTGCATCAATTCATGGATGAAGATAAATATCTTTGTGGAGTTGATGCAAGAATTCATTCTTTAGGGGTTATTTCCTAAAGTTGTGAAAATTATTGTAGTGAAGATGATGTAAATATTACATACAAGCTACAAGGTACAACTATAAGGTTTTATGAGTTTCATATAACTTATAGTTACCTTTGGCATATTTGTCAAAGGGGGAGAGAATACATAGAGAATGTGATGGAGAAAATAAGTGATACATCATGGTAGAGAATCAAGATTGTTGTCAAAGGTGATGAAGATAAAGAGAATAAGAAATAAGGATGAAATATCAAAGGGGAGTTGATATAGAAGAATGAAGATACTAATGAATACAAAAGATAACATATCCTAAGGGAGAAAAATGTTAATATTGATGTTGCTGAAGATACACACCGAGTACACTTGTCGATACAATTTGTTACAGAGAAATTGAATGAAGTCAAAGAGCTAAAAAGTTGCATTTTTGTCAATATATACATTTGATTATCTTATGTGTAATATTTTTAAATTTAAAATATCATGTTATGTGTTGCCATCAATGTCAAAGGGGGATATTGTTAGCCCTTTTCATGCCCTAATTTTGCTAGGTAAAACGCAATCACATTTTTTTTTAAAAAAAGAGGAAAAACTAAAGATAATGTGAAGAGAACTTATACTTGCTAGAAATGTTCTATCAATCTGTGGAGTGATTCGACACTATTTATGTTTCCCTTGAATGATAGATGGTACTAATTTGACCATCGAGTTTGATAAAGTTAATTGGTGGAAAGAAATTTGTTTTTTATTTGATATCATGCACTTCAAGTTACCATGGGGGTGCCAATTTATTTACCAACATTAATGGACCATAATAGCTAGGTGATGTCATCATATCGGATACACATCCTATCCTCGAGCTGAGACATTATGTATGTAGTTATGAAGCACAATTTTGGCATCAATATGATATAAAGATTCCTTAGTGACTAAGTGAAGTATGTTTATGATTTCCCTAGTTAAAAGACTATATCCTGTTACATTCCATGTCCCATTTTGGTCCTAATTTATTGTATAAGGACTATGTTGATGAAAATCTTGTACTTTATCTTTTATCATCTTCATCCAACTAGATGCTTGCAACTAGGTATTTTAAATCGTTTTATCCCTAATTCATTATCCAAAGTTTAAGATGTATTACTATTTGCCAATCCCCTTATTATTTATTCTTCACATTCCCACGATATCTTCTAACAACTCGTTTGTCCAGAATCATCATTTCCATTTTATTATTATTATCTATTATCATTTATTATATTAATTTAATTTAATTATTTAATTTTATTATGTTATTTTATTATTTATATTTAATAACTTGACCATCATATTGCTGACACTTAACTATGATTCTAACTTCCTTTTGAGCTAAATTAAGTTTAACTTCAGTTTTATATTCCTAATAATCAATACATTTTACTACCATTTTATTCTATATGTTGATCACCTAAGGTTTTCTCTCTAAAATTCTTCATGCCAATAACCAAGCATAAAATTCTAATTTTCTAATTATTGTGCTAATGTTCCTCTCTTAATAAATATATGCTTATATCATGTACCACTTTTAATGATGTTATTTAATATACTCAAATTAATATCTTACCTATTAATACTAATTCATCTTTTGACATACCCCCCACTACTACTCATAACATAACTAATACTCTATGGGCACACATAAGAGACTAACACACATATGTATTGCACACATAAGATGACTTCTTGTACTTCATTGTATTTTATATTTTACTTGATGATTATTACAAAATACATGGACTAATAATAAGGTATAAAAATACTCATAATTCTTCATACTTAGACACCCAATTGTCTACCAGGGTCCTACATAATCATATAATAAAGCACTACTTTCACACACATCACATCACCTAGGTTGTCTTGCTAATCACATCTCCTTCCTCCATTGATGGGGTAGTTTTGTCACGCCCAAACTACGAGGGCAAAAAAACACAATTTTTTTAAAAAATTATAATTATTAAATAAAGTGCTTAAAGATGAAATGATTGAGATAACATTTTACGTACAGGTTCTCTACATTATGTCTTAAGATTATAACATGAGGACGATTACATCGTTAAGATATTAAAATTTTTGTTATAAGATTGATATCGATAAACTTATGTTCTTAAATTAACTTTCCACAAATTGTGCAAATTTGTTAAATAACAATTTAAATGAGTTCGTTCCAAAATTATATTGAAAATAACAGATCACGGACTCATTAGAGGAAATATTACTTCTTTCCAAACACCTATATAACTATTAAATTATGATCAATTATAACTTATTAAGGTAAAACTAAATAACATTCAAAGACTAAATTTTCATAATATATAAAATAATTAACTAAACTAACCACATACTAACTTAATTACTTACTTAAATCAATCCCAAATCTAAATTAATATCTAATCTCATTTACTATTTACAAAATCTAAAATAACAACTAAAAAAAAACATTACATTATAATATTTTAAAACATAACTAACATAAAACTTTAATAAATTAAACTAACTTACATGCTAAATCTAAAACAAATATTAAATTGACTACTTACTAAAAAAAAGAATATAATTTAACTTAACATACTAATTACTCTATCTACTCTATTTTAACTAAACTTAAATTTAATCACTAACTTATTTTAACCATTAAATAAAACACAAATAAAAATAACTTAAAAAAAACAAACTAACTATCAACAACTAACCTAACCCCTAACCCCCTACACTAACCCTCCTCCCTACACCTACCCCCACCCTACATCCCCCCTACCCACCTCTATGGGCAGCGCTTCCCAAGCGCTGTCCTTGGGACAGCGCTCTGCCCAAAAACAGACTGCGCAGACCCAAGACAGGTAAGGAATAAGGCACACAAGGGGAAAAAAAAAGGGTTAATTCAATGTTAATCCAATGTTAATAAAATGCAATCAGATTTAAGGTGAAGCAATAAACCATGGAGGGGATAGGGTGACGTCACCCTCCAAAACAATTTGATTTAAAAATTTAACACAAGTCCTATCAAATCCCAAACAAAGAGGGCTGCGCCCATAAGGAAAAAGAGGTAGTATTTAAGACATAAAGTTATATTGGTAGGCTAGGATATTTAGGAGAATAAGATAGATAGTAATTAGTTTATGCAAGTGCATATTATCAGAAATATATATTTATTATTATTTATTCTTAATAATCAGTTTCAAATTTAAGAATATTATCAGGAATATTCTCTGATCCATAAAATTTTAAATTTCAAGCCCATACAAAAGGCAGAGAGTTTTCTTACTCTCTTGGGCCACATTTTTTTTTGAAAATTTTCTAAGTGTAGATTTAAAGTCATGTATTTTTTTTAAGGTGTATATATTTTTTGACAAGCTTTAAACATTGATACAATGGTTTATGTATAAAAAAAATACATGATTAAATTTGATCTCCTAACATCCTGAATAGAACTACTAACTATAATCCTCTTTTCTTTCCTTAACATAAATTTTCATTTTAATCATACTGAATCTACATCCATGGTATAATTTTCGTTTTCAACATAAAGGAAAACCTTGAATTTTTTTACCAAATTGAACATCATCAATTCCATCCAAATTTTAAAATTCATCCATCTAAATTAAAAATTTACAATTGAATCACATGACAAGCAATAATACTCAACACCAATTTTATTGGCCAACCTGATTCAAAGGCTTAGCCGAGAAAGAATCAGGAAGAAAACTCGGCTTCGTTGCCAATTACAAAAAGGTTTAAAATACAATTTACAATAGGATCTCAATCCCAAATTTCAACAATTTAATCAAATTTTCTTCATGACCCTAATCAAGGGATTTATAATGTTTTCTACAACTCATTTCTAGAACCATGGAGGAAACATAATCTGATCAGGTGACCAAAAGCATGAAAAAGAAAAATTCAAAACATGCATAATTATACAAGGTTTTCACAACAAGATCTACAATAATCAACACTAGGGAAAGGTGGATTCTTCCAACTAGGAGAAGTCAAGCACAAAACCAAATCAGATGCCCAATTGGGGCTATTAATCAAGAACTTCTGTTCTTCCTTTTAGAAATGCCATACTCATACGAGGTTTGTGCTGACAGGTAGGGGCCCATAACACCCTACCCTTTCTCCCTCTTCTCATCCTGAGAAGAGACTCTACACTGGTTGGAGTCCAACTAAATAGACCTTTCCCAAAATTGGTCACTTCTGCCCTCTCCAAGGGTGAGTAATACCAAAACACCCATGCAAGAAAACTCTCAAAATTGCAAACATAAACATGAAAGGAAAACATCGAAAATAACATGGTTTTCAAATCTTCCCAACATACCCACAAACATACAAACATTGAAACAACAAAAAAAAATAGCATGAACATGAAACAAACATGAAAACTGAATAAGGGAGATGAGAATTTCCTACCTTCACAAAGAGGTATGGCAATGAACAAATTTGATTATAGTTTCCACTTCCTTCCTTTCAATCTTCAAGAACTCCTCTCTAAATGTAGAGATTGGGTAACACCTCCACAAGTCCAAGAAGGGCCTCTAAATAGGTCTCAAACTCAACCACCAAAAGGGGCAATAACTATTTCCACCCACTAGCAATTCTAGAAACTCCTAACTCAACCTACACTATGGTTAAACCCTAAGTAGAGATGAGGTGAGGTAACACAAGATACCCATGGTCAATTTTCGCACAAAGGCAAAAAGAGACTTTTTGAGTGACCTCAAAAGTCAATAAAAGGGGCTTAGGGGTTGGAAAAGACCCCTAACCCATACCCATACCCTTTGGGTATAATTATATCAAGTTTTAAGCCTTACGAAAGAGGTTAAGAGCCAAATAAAATCTAGAAATAAAATAGGACCATCTAACTACTCTAACATTGCAGATTAGACACTAATCCGGATTAAGGGATGACTAACCTCGATTAAGAACCCAATTAGCAAACTAACACCAACTAAACCAACTTGGGTCCAAAGGTTAAACAACTAACCCTAAATAGCACACCGAAGCACATAAACATTTTACGAGTGTCAAGCGACACTGAAAGAACATAATTACAAACATTAACATTCATTGAACAAAGAAGATACATACATATTTCTCACAATACAATACGTGAATTATGAACAACAAGGCTTCCAAAATTAGCACAAAGAGATTAGTTCTGTTCCTCCATAGGGTTTCTCGGCTAAACATCTACACACTCATTGCACACATCAGTAGTCCCGTAAAATCACATGTACATATATCTATACGTATCAAAAATTCACATAAATTAAAACATACATCAATAAGGGTTTCTTCATCTTGCTTAATTCTTAATCATTTAAAATCTCTTAAATCAAAGTCTCAATCCTACATTTACTGGTTTCATCAACATACATATACATGAAACATTAAATGACAATCATCAAATATATCTGAAAGTAACATCACACAACATGAAATAATAAAGTATGTTCTAAGCATTAGATAATGTCTCGACATCTCGAGTCGTGAATATCAAAATAATAGTAATGTATCACTATGCTACGATGGCTCGGGGTGAGGCCTCACAAGTTTCCTAGGTGTTACAAGGTGGAGGTGTCCAAGGAAATGAAGAGGTCTGACCAATGTTAGAGCAAGACTACATACTCCCATGCCCTCCATCACATTTTCAAAGAGGGGTAGGTGTATTAGAATGTTGTGGTCTAACATATGTTAGTAAGGGACTTGCAATTTGGTGGTGGGGAGCGACTTTTTGAAACTTAAATGCCTAACCTTCTCCCTTCCTTTGGGGAAAGCGCCAATACCTAAGACTATATCACCCTTTCTAAGGAAACTTCACCAAATATGGTGGCCTTACCAAACTAGTGGTTTCCTCTATGAATGCTAAGGTGGAGGCACCAAGGTGGAAAGGCTTACTCGAGTACCTTTTGTCTAATCATGAGCCTAGAGTGTCTTGGAGAGAGGAGGCACCTAGG
The DNA here is from genome assembly GCA_028749045.1 of Cupressus sempervirens. Lineage (NCBI taxonomy): Eukaryota > Viridiplantae > Streptophyta > Pinopsida > Cupressales > Cupressaceae > Cupressus > Cupressus sempervirens. The sequence goes on along the minus strand of CM053785.1, from coordinate 961,807,445 downwards.
TAAGAGTACCTAACATGTGTCAGGGTGCTACTATCATGTGATTTTATTTTGAGCCTTTATTTTTCAATGCATATGGATTTCCCTCTTTGAAGTTATTTCCATCCAAACATATTGTTGGAATATTCAAATATGGAAAGAGTACTTATGAGAAGGGGGGGTGAATCATAAGTATCATACTTTTGCCAATTAAACTTTTAAGTGAAAGTAAATTACATGTATATCAAATAAACATGTAACAAAACACATGCATCAATAACTCATAACACAGGAAGTTGGTAACCCAGAAACCCTCCAGGAATAAGAAGGTAAAACTGGGGTGGGGATGATACCCACAAAAATTTATTGCAGCAATATAGTTCAACCACTTCTGATGGTTTGCCTTGTTAAAGGCCTACCCTGTTAAAGGCTTTACACTGTATTAATAGTGACCTGGTTAGAGGATTTGCAAACACTTAACATGAAGTGACACCTGGTTAAAGGATTTTAATCACCTAATCAAAAGGTTCTTACAAAATAGCTGTAAAGCTAACCTATCACCATAGGATTTTCATTCTAATACAATTGCTAGAGAGTATTAGATGCAGTAAACCTGATAGATTACAATCCTTGATTGCTGAATACAGGCTCCTTTTCCGCCTTCTCCTGATCTTGATCCTTTGTGATCTAATAACTCTTGCTTCTAAAAATAGATTTTCTTATGCACCCTTGCATGTCCTTCAATATGTCTCGTCTCTCACTTTACAGTGGAATTTCATCTTCCTTATAAAGACTTCAAAGACTTAGGGTATGATTTGGATCTACAATCCATATTGAATCTCAATTTCCTACTCAATACTTATCTTTTTCTGATTGGTTGCATGCCTTTAGCATTTTTCTTATTGGTTGCATGCAAATTACATAAGAAAAATAAAATTTTCAATCTCATCATTAATTCCTTCGAGATTTACCTCCTGTCGGCTGCAAAAATTGTTTGCATCATAGTTTGTGCAATTCCAAACTTTTATGCTGTTCTACTGAGTTACTCGGCTCCTGAAGTATTCTTGATACTCGACACATGTTGTTTCCTGGATAACTCGGCACCTAAACAAAATTGTATCACTCGGCACATGTTGCACTCGACACTTGTTATCACTTGACACATGTTGTTTCTTGGATAACTCGACACCTGAACAAAATTGTATCACTCGGCACATGTTGCACTCAACACTTGTTATCACTCGGCACCTGTTGCACTCGGCACTTGTTATCACTCGGCACATGTTGCACTCGGAACTTATTATCACTCGGAACCTTATCTTATTCGGCACTTACTCTTGATCTTGGTTAAGTGTATTGACACTCAGTTGTCAAATTCATTCTTTAAGCTAACAATCTCCCCCTTTGACATGAGTGGCAAAAACACTTAATTAAGATCCATGTGACTCAGTAATTTATCCTTCATTCAAAATTTGCTCCCATAATTTGCTATCTCAAAATTTGCTATCTCCCCCTTTTATCATACTTATCATTCCTGTACTTAACTCTTATTCTATCATACTTATTCTCCCCCTTTTTGACACTTATGTCAAGGGTCTTTACAATGAAATGCCATACTTGGCCAAAAATGATTTACTTCAAGGAGTACCTTCAGAGCTGCATCCCAATTTGCTAATGCGACATCCAATGTCTTATGCTGGATGGCAATCTCTGCTGCTAGGTGTACAAGTCCATTAGATGAAGAAAGATTGGGGTCTTTCCTGAGGACTGTTTCTACATTTATCTGCTCCTTGTGAAGTAATTCCAAATGAGGAGTAATTGATGATTGAATTTGTATCAATTTGGCTTTTGTGGTTGCCTCCTCTGCTGCTAAGACAAATAACTCTCTTTGTGTGTGAAGCTATTGGACAAAATGCTTCTCACTCTGAGCTGGATCTGTGGGGAGTTGCATGCTAGAAATTTTCAAATTGTTTTCCAAGCTCAGTATTTTTTGGCTAGTGTCCTGTGTGAATGTGGAAAAATCACACAACTTGTTGTACAGGGAAAAGATGTTTCCTAGTACAATTTTAACTGTTATAACTTTCTTTGCTAGTTCTTCTTTAGACAGTGCTATATCACCAGATATTTTACTATTTACTTTACCTTGGAACTTCTTTTTTGACCATTCAAGAAATCTGGCATTTGTTTCCTGGTCTTCATTAGTCACTTGGTCAACTATATCAGATAGTTGTTCCATGATTGGTCTTGACTCATCTGGAGATTGTAAGCAAAAAGCTTCTGTGAATATATCTTTAATTTCATTCAATGTAAGCTTATGCTTGTATTCCTTTCTTAGTGCTTCTTGTCTCCTTCTTTTGTCTAATGCACTCTGAATTTCATTAATCTTTTCTTCAGTAAGAGTGCTAGATTCATAATATGGGATCTTTATTTCTTCATCAAGCTTAGGAACTCCATAGTGAAGTTTCCTCACTGCCTTTGATGAGCTCGAGCCTGGTGTCCTAATTTACAACTGTAGTCCATCTGTGCTCGGCTGCTAAAGAGTTTGTGTGGGAGTACCAAATTTTGGTAATGCAACCAATGTTTGTATTGCAGTCTCCTCCTTCTTCTTTGTCTCATCTTTTTCTTCAGCTTGAATATCCCTTTTATGAATGCTAGGTGGGGTTGAACTTGTTGATTGTTCAGATGTTTCTTTTATTTCCCTTGCTGCTGTACTCGGCACTTGGAGTGTATCAGTGATTATACTTGGTGGAGGTGGTGGTGGAAGGAATAGAATACCAGTAGTTTGTGTGGTCAAAGGTGGCACTTTTTCTTTTACCTTGACTTTTGGATTCTGTAATTCATCAACAATGACCAATACAGGATTTGAACTTAATTTTTCTACAAGTGATGATTGGTCAAGGATTTCCAAATCCTCTGCAGTTAATGGATTGATGTTTAGATTTGAAGTATCTGTAACATCCTTTATTTTTATGATATCTGCAGGTGTGATGGTGGCATGAGGAGGACTAGGAGGAGATGTCTGTATATCTTGTATACTTTGATCTTGTGGCTCAACTGTATCTTTATCTTCCTCTTTCTCCTCATAGTGTGCCTCTTCTTCCTTTTCTTCTTTTCTTTCCTCCACTAGTTTCTTCTCTTTTTCTTTGGTTTCTGTCACCTTCTTTTCTTTTGTCTTGGCAATTTCCTCTACCTTATATTCTTCATTATATAGATCTTCAGTTTTCTTGTAAACTATTTTCCACAATCTTGTGGATTTAGTAACTACCTCTTCAATTTTATTCTGCAGTATGCTGAATGCTCTATACTTAGGAGTGAATCTGTTATTATGCCTTTTTACGACATTTATTATTTGATCTTTAGTCAGATCAGGCAACAATCTTGCTAATGTAGACTCCCTTATTTCTTTTTCCATTTGTAAACAAAAATGCCATTTATCCTCTACAATTTTATACAATTCTCTCGGCATAGATTCATCTAATTCTAGAGGTGTGTGCTTATACTCAGCCATCATAGCATACACAGATTCCTCTAGTTTATTTTGCTCTTCTTTGGTGAGCTTAGAAAAATTTAGGTTCTTTAGACCTTTTAAATCATTATTTCTAATTTTTGAACATAATTTATCAACAACAGTCTGAGGTTTGTGTCTTACCACTTGAAATTGACTATTGTCCTCTGAATCTGTTTTCTCCTCATCTGTTTCAGGTTGGGGAATGAAATTCCTTTTCTTTGACTCAGCAACAGTCTTCTTTGAGTCTTTCTTCCTTCCTTTTGCCTCTTCTTGGGCTTTTTGAGCTGTAGCCCTTGTGGTAGGTCTCTTTGATGCAGGGGCAGCTACTTTCCTTCCTTTGGATTCAGGAGCAGAGGGAGTTGTGGTCTTTCTCTTAACTGGTGCTTCCTTGGCTTCTTCTACCTTAGCACTTTCCTCTTTGTCTTCTCCTAACCCTTGATTTTGACTTTGAAGTTTATCTCCTTCTTCTTCAATGTCTTCTCCTTCTTCTTCTACTGTTCCTTCTTCTTCTTCCACGCCAAACTTTCTTTTGATTTGTCTCACCATTTTCTCTTTCTTCTTTACTGCTGAAGCAGTCTTCAAATCTGTTATTACCTTTGATTTGACAACATCATAGGTTCCAAAAATTTGTGCATTTTTATCAGCTTCTTCTGCAAGTAGAGCTGTTATTGCTGTAGAGGCTTGATCAACATCAAGTTCATAACCTAGTGGCCTAAGCCATCTTATTCTAGGTATAACTGCTTGTATGTAAGTATAATCTATATCTACAAGAAAACAAATGTCTTTTTCATATTTCTCAGTCAATGAGACTAGAATTATCATTCTTTGTTTCATGGACTTTTTGAAGTCCTCAAAATAACCAGTCATTTGGGCATCAAAATTTTCACCCATCTGTTCAATGTATCCATTAATTTGTTCAACAATTGTTTTATCTGGATTCCATTTTACTTTCCCCATAGAAGGAAATTCTTTCATCAGATAGAAAAACATAAACATCAAAACTGATCCAAATTTGCATTGAGCTCCCTTGCTCTTCCTTACAGCTTTTCATTAATCTGTTGAAACATGAGCTCTGCCAGATCATAAGTGTGATCTCTTTTGATTATCTTGTATGCAACATCAACTGCTATACAAGGTACACTGTTCAACTTGCTTGATTGATAGAATTTGTGTGAAATGATTCTCACAGCAAAATCTAGTAGGGGATCGATGACTGTGTCGATAGTCATTCCTCTATTGTTCCATTTGGCACCTGTGTTTTTCTCTATTATTTCCCTTTTGTCACTTCGTAGGGTCTTTGGCCGATCTAGGGTTGGAATACCAGTAACCCTATGAACAGTTTTCTTGGTAAATTTTACTGGCCCTAATTCTAACCAAAAAGCTCCGTCATGTATTCGGCTCAAAATTATCCATACCCATTCTGTTTTGAAAATAGTCGAAAATGCTAGGGTTTTGGTTAACCCTTTTCTTTCTACTATTGAAAACTCATTTTTCAGTACTTTGTTTTCACACAGTTTATTACATGCATTATGAATTTCTAAGTCTCCTATGGCTCCAATTTTGCAATTATAACATCTGCGAACATCTTGTACCATAACAACCTTATCCGAAATAACTGATAATGCTCCTGCAGGATCATTCTTGTATGCTACTTCTGGAATGGGCTTAAATTCAGGTTGTTTTACTTCGTTACTGACCAATTGAACTTCATGACTCTCTAAACCCTTGGTGGTTCCTGACCTAGATGCCATTGTTTTCCAAACTAGGGTTTATAATTTAAACAAGTTTATGAGTCCTTCATAGCTCGACACTTAAGTAAAATACCTTAAATCGACAAAATTTGTCTTGAATCGCTATTGAAATCTTTTACGAATGGTTTCTGAGCTGTTCTTGATCTTCTCCCCTCCTTTTTTGACTTTGCTTCTTGTTCGAATGGTGGGAAAATGATCAAAAATAGGATTTATGTACCCTTCAAAATAGAGTAATAAATGCTTAGTACGCTGCCAACTGTCTACTCGGCTCTTGAAAGGTTTCATCATAACTCGACTCCCATTATGTTTTACTTTACTCGGCTCTTATTAATATTTCATAGCTCGACATCAACTATCAACTCGATCGTTGTTAGTAACTCAGTTCTTGAAGGCAATTTTGACATATTTTCACAAAAGTTGTCAATTTTGACTTAGCATCTTTGTTTATGCTGATTTCATTTTTGCAGTTCTTATATGTCTTGGGACTGATTTATGATGTAACTCGGTTTATCAATCCCTCACACTTATTCTTTACTTAATTTGATGAAGTGTGATCACTTGACCTATTAGGTGAAGTGATCTCTGTATTTGATGTGCTAGACTCATTTTTCTTCCTCCATGTCTTATTCATTTCACTTCTGATATGTCCAACATCTATCTTTGCCTTTCCATTGCTGAACTCAGAACTTGATGCCTTTGACCTTGTTGGGCAATTCCTGCTGACATGACCAGTTTTTAAGCAACTGAAACATGTGGTTTGACTCAACCATCTTTTGCAATTCCCTATAAAATGTGTTCTTATGCAATTCTGTGGGATATGTCCATATTCTTGACAATAGTGACAGCTGTTCTTGGTGTTGTAATCCCAAAATTCATGGTTTGATGTCTTTGCTGGTTGATTTACTGTCCACATAGGTTTTGATCTGCATTCAAATGCCCTATGTCCCTATTTTTTGCAATTATAACAATGTCCATCAAATCTTTGAGTCCTTGTAACATTGGATTTGCAATTTTGTGTCATATGTCCTTGGATATTGCACTTGTGACAAAAACTTTTGGGTATGTTTGATTGATTGAATCTTCTACTCCTGCACATATTAGCTGTATGTCCCTTCTTATTGCAAAAATGACAAGTGGGTTTTGAATTCTTACCTTTATCACTTCTTTGTTCAACACTCTTTGATGATTCTCCAACTTTAGTGCTATTGTATCCTAGTCCTGATGTATCATGGGTAGATTTTGGTGATTTCAGCAAGTGTTCAAAATATTTGATTGCTTCACTTGATTTGTTGAGATTCTCTGCTACCTCTTTTTCCCTGTTCAATTCATTCTGCATTTGTTCATTTTGCATCTTCAAGGTAGAGATCTCAATATCCTTTACATTGAGTTCATGATGAAGGTTCATCATTTGTGCAAGTGTATCCATCTGCATGTTTGAGATCCTTGTCAGTTCAGTACATTTTTCTTCAAGTCTGTTTGCAAGATTCCTTTTGTCATTTTCCATCATGACCTTATCATCAACTGCTCTTTTCTTTTGTTCAATAATTTCACATATCATTATAGCCTGTGATTCATGTTCCATCTTGAGAGTTCTTATCTCTTCTGCTTGAATTTTATTTTTCTCCATCAGTTCTGCTATTGCTGCATCAAACTCTTTAGTGTTTCCACTGGAAAATATGTTGGTGGTGTCAATCTCCTTGTAGAGTATATCATTTTCAGCTATGGCTAGATCCTTCCTCTTTTTTAATGAGTTTCTCAATTTGTTTCTGAATTCCTCCAAGCTATGCAAAGCAAGTTGCACATCTATCACTTGATTTTCAATGATCTTTCCAAGTTTGAAAGCTTCCATCTTTAGATCTTTTCCTTCCAAGCTATTAGGCTTTTCCTTGTGAGAACCTGGCTGGCTCTGATACCAATTGTTGGAATATTCAAATATGGAAAGAGTACTTATGAGAGGGGGGGGGGTGAATCATAAGTATCATACTTTTGCCAATAAAACTTTTAACTGAAAGTAAATTACATGCATATCAAATAAACATGTAACAAAACACATGCATCAATAACTCATAACACAGGAAGTTGGTAACCCAGAAACCCTCCAGGAATAAGAAGGTAAAACTGGGGTGGGGATGATACCCACAAAAATTTACTACAGCAATATAGTTCAACCACTTTTGATGGTTTACCTTGTTAAAGGCCTACCCTGTTAAAGGCTTTACACTGTATTAATAGTGACCTGGTTAGAGGATTTGCAAACACTTAACATGAAGTGTCACCTGGTTAAAGGATTTTAATCACCTAATCAAAAGGTTCTTACAAAATAGCTATAAAGCTAACCTATCACCATATGATTTTCATTCTAATACAATTGCTAGAGAGCATTAGATGCAATAAACCTGATAGATTACAATCCTTGATTGCTGAATACATGCTCCTTTTCTGCCTTCTCCTGATCTTGATCCTTTGTGATCTGATAACTCTTGCTTCTAAAAATAGATTTTCTTATGCACCCTTGTATGTCCTTCAATATGTCTCATCTCTCACTTTACAGTGGAATTTCGTCTTCCTTATAAAGACTTCAAAGACTTAGGGTTTGATTTGGATCTACGATCCATATTGAATCTCAATTTCCTGCTCAATACTTATCTTTTGCTGATTGGTTGCATGCCTTTAGCATTTTTCTTATTGGCTGCATGCAAATTACATAGGAAAAATAAAATTTTCAATCTTATCATTAATTCCTTCGAGATTTACCTCCTGTTGGCTGCAAAAACTGTTTGCATCATAGTTTGTGCAATTCCAAACTTTTATGTTGTTCTACTGAGTTACTCGGCTCCTGAAGTATTCCTGATACTCGACACATGTTGTTTCCTGGATAACTCGGCACCTGAACAAAACTGTATCACTCAGCACATGTTGCACTCAACACATGTTGCACTTGACACATGTTGTTTCCTGGATAACTCGACACCTAAACAAAATTGTATCGCTCGGTAAATGTTGCACTCGACACTTGTTATCACTCGACACCTGTTGCACTCGGCACTTGTTATCACTCGGCACCTTATCTTATTCGGCACTTACTCTTGATCTTGGTTAAGTGTATTGACACTCAGTTGTCAAATTCATTCTTTAAGCTAACACATATGACCCTTTCTTAATAAAATTTTGAATTGTTATTCTTTTAAATTGCTATATTCATTCATGGGTCCCCATTCAACTTGGCACTGGGATATTATGTGGGCACATTTCCCATGGCATGAGGTGGATATGTTTGGGAAAGGGGCCTGACTTCATGTCAGGTTTGTTCCCCTTGTCACATGCATTAATCCTTCTTAGAAGTAAAGTAGGTGCTAGGTGTTTGAGTTCATACCACTATTTTATTTTCATTTTTATAATTGCTTTAAAATTATTTAATATTGGGTGCAGATTTCTCATTGGGTAAATCCTAGTTTTGCAAGGGTAGATGTCCAGTCTTTCAAATATTCTCTGTCTAATTTTAACTATACATATTTATGTTGCCTTCATGATGACTTAAAGGGGCATGTGAGTTATGAGAGTCTTTCCTTGCAATGTATTAAGGGACTAGGTCATTAGTATTTTAATATATGTTTTATCTTATTACACTCCAAGTACAAGATCCCCAAAATATTCTTTTAATATTTAATTGGACTGTAATCTTGGGGAAGGGATTATTTCCTACCCCGTACATTTTCTAGAGAACCAAATATACACCTACAGGATTATTCTAATGCATTTGGACTATGCATCTTCTCAACCAATTTCTCTTTAATCCCACCATAGAGTTTAAGGGATTATAGTTGATGATGTGATAGTGTGGTTTAACCTAGGAAACTCTAAGTGATCTAATGCTCATGCACATGTAATGATCTAGCAAATAGAATAACTTTCTTCCATAAAATTGAATGCAAAACATATTTAATCACAATTTCAACCATTCATGCATTCAATTAAATCAACTATATTAAAAGATGAAACTTATATATTATGAACTAATCATCTATATCTATAGCACTCTTCCATACAACATTAATGAAAAATATTTACAAAATGATTGCAAATAACATAAGAAGGAGGATCCCACTACATAATTTCATTGCATAACATCAAATCTCATAATGGATATTTTATTACAAGTATAGTATATGAAACATCATTCAACCTTTCCTTACACCATTTCAAACAAATGACAACAATACACTTCTCTTTTACATTAACATGGAATCACAAATGGGAGCTAGATAGCACAATACACTGAGAGGACATGATACAGTTGTCCCTTTTTACACACTTGGTTCTCTTCCACTTCCTCAAGGGTGAAACCCTAATACCTTCAAGGAATGCATCTTCACAAAACCTGCACATAACACACAAAATAGGAACCATGGAGGCTCACCTCCCATCCTAGGCTTCTATGAAGCCACCCACCAAGCAGGGGAAACAAGATTCAAACCGAGTTTCATTCCAATCTTACAAATACATGAACACCACATTTTAAACTTGAACAAACCCATCCCAAGGATATTTTGACAAAGGTTCACCAATGGAACCTTGAACATAGGGTGAAGGTGTGCTTCAAAAAGGAGGTTTTCCATATCATCACATATATACAATAAATAAATTTCATGCCCTTTCGGGGCTTTCACATTTCAAAAATTTCATGCCCTTTCAGGGCTTTCACATTTCAACAATTTCATGCCCTTTCGGGGCTTTCACCAAGATCCTCTAACATAGTACCAAAAACCATAACATCCTTGAATACCCATACTCCATAATCTTCCTTTCTACACCATCATTTCCTTTATCACCCCCAAAGCAAGATATGAATGAATATGGCATACAATGGAGCCCATACTCCAATGTCGTCAACTATATTTCAAGCCCAATTAAGCCCTTCACCCTGGACTTCTCTTCCCTTCCCAAAGGGTGAGTGAAGGCCTCACACCCATAACAACACTTGACATTCAAATCAAAACCAAAAAGATCAAGAAAGAAAAACCAAGAAGTTTCATGAAACAAAATGCACATTCATACCACCACAACACAATACAAAGATTCAAAATGGCACAACACAATACCAAGATCTACCATCCAAAGATTTACAATACAATGCAAGATCCCATAACAATGCTCCATGCTTACAAATCTACTATGCAATACCAAAAGAAGAAAAATGCACATGGTTTGAAACACCAACCTTGGCCCAAGCTAAGGCAATGATATTTGTTGTAGAGCTCCTTTTTCCTTCTCCAAACCCTAATAGTCTCAAACTTAGAGAGTGGGTGGACAACCCACTAATTTGGCCAAGTCTCTCTAATGAGGCCTTCTCACTAACTATTTTAGCAAGGAACATCAAGCCTCCTCTTCTTACATTGTTGCCCCTCCAAAATAAGAAAGTTGACCAAGTGGGATGGTGAGGGTACACTCATGGGGAAACTCCAAATTTCGAATTGGTTCAAGAGAGCATTGTTTAAGGGGTTCCCTAAGCTAGCTAATCACTAAAATGGTTGAATCTAGGCCCCTAGCATGTTATACTACCATTAGGGTGGATTATTTTCAATGAAATGACACTTTAGGATCCCATTTAGGCCCCCTAAAATCTCTGACAAGCTTCAATTCGAAAATCAACATGATGGTAACCCATCCTAACACTCTCTCCCAAGTGGGTGTACTTAAACATTAATTGGATAAAATGAAAGGACTAAGATTAAGTGACCTTGTGACCAACACTCTAGGTGACATGTCATCAACACATAGAAAAATACAAGTGTCAAGTGAGACATTAAAATACACCACACTTCACCATGACATGTCCTTAATGCATCTAAATTATGATTAAACATTTCCTCATGAAAACAAATTTACATTATGAAACAAAACACTTTCACAATGAGGCTTTTGAATCTTCCAAAGATTCACCTTGGTTAAACTGTGTTCACATAGGTTTGGAACTTATTTCCTCCAAAATTTTCCATGGTTCCACTTCCTACACATTCAACTCGAGCATCAATAGTCCAAGGAGGTTATATAAATAAATATCATAAATGCATATAATTTCAAATGTTACATAATCTTATTAACATAATTTAAATAAATTTCCTTTCCTAATCATTTCAAATAAATCATTCAAATTGTTAAAATATTAGAGTCTGCATATCACAAACCATCAAATCAACATCTGTCTGCGTATCACATTAAATCATAAATCATCATAATCGAATTAACATTTATCTTTCTTATCATAATGAAATTATCATTCTAAACATTATCACCATACTTATAATCATGAAACACTTAATTCGTATCTACTAAATCATTAAAACATATAAAATGGATCTCAACATATATGTCCTAAGTGAAAAATCACTGATATGCAGACTTGTTAACTAGTATCCTTTCAATCAAGTTAAACATAGTGACATTCCTAGCAATATCCCTTTATCACATTACGAGGGGTTTGTTTGTGATTTTCTAGGGTTAATTCCTCATACCATTAGAATGTTTCCATAATTATGTCATCATAATTTAAAACCAATTTCTGAATGTAACCATATGTCTTGTTGTCATTATAACCTACATTCATTTTTGTTCTCACTGGAGTGAATGTTAATTTATCTTTCCTAATTGCCTTGAAGATCATACCTTGAATCTCGTAACCGAGTTCCCAGCTTGAGCATATTGAGTCTTATTTTCAAGTGGTCTTATCTTATTGATCTAATGTTATTGGATAGGGTATCAACCTTATAATAATCAAAATCTACATCAGTCTCTAATAGGATCTCATAAACCATTGTTAGTAATGAAAATGTGTATCATTACCTAATTAACTCCTAATCATATTCATTCCTTACAGTTAATAATAGGGTACGAGTCTGGGCCTTACAACCCTAAATGATAATGTAACTAATAATACTGATAATATATGTGAAAGATTCATATTAGTTGTTATGTTATCATTGATGTCAAGTCTTAGTTAGACATACATTATGCTAATTTAGTAGAGTGACACATCATTTGATTGATGAAGAGGATTTAGAGAAAATATGTTGATGATGATAGAGTTGATAAGTATTTGTATTCAATAGACACTTGAATGAGTTGGATAGTGATAATGGGGTCAATGCAAGAAGTTGGGTCTCACTTTTGGGAAAAAGGTGGAAGTGTTCTTCCTATTTTTGGAATTTTCTGTCAAATGATGCCAGAATTTGAGGCACTTATAGTTTGAATATCAAAAAAATGCCTGTTTTAGGACCGTACCATAGTCATGTACGAACAACATAATTTGACACAAATAAATGAATTTTTGTGGATCCTTGTAAAGGAAGTTACCTGACACACCAATTATTGATGAGATTATTTTTCCTTAATTTTTTATTGACTAATTTTTTATTAATTTTTAATTGATGATTAAGCTAATTTCCAAAACCTCTCATGTACAGAAACCATGATTTGATCAAAATTTATTCCATTTTTTTTTAAAACTTCAAAATAATTGTGTGAAGATTGATAACATGTAAATTAATGTAAGAAATATGAAAAATTGAAAAAGTTATTGAAGTTTTAGTGAACCTTACATTTTTATGTTTAGGTAAAATTTTTGATTAATAAATAATTTAAAAATAGAAAATAAAATCATAAGAGTATAAAATTTAAATTTATGAAATTGTGATAGTAAGATCTGTAATGGGTTTTTGTTTTGTCAAAAAATTTGACGATGAAGACTCTAATTTTTTTGGTAATGTGTGAAATTGTTGAATAATTGCCTTAGTCAAATTTTAATAGATCAAGGGAAAAGGCTTGGTCTCACCAAGCTTGTACCATTTCTTTCTCCCAGGAAAAACCCAATGGAAATAAAAAATTCCCACCTATGGCTTTAGAATTGGGTGCTCAGTTTGTAAATTCAAAAATTGTAATTTAGCCATTACACAATGCAGGCACCTGATTGTTTAATAAACTAGGTGCCCAATTTGTAAATCATGCACCCAATTCTTAGATAGCCATTGGGGCCCAAAAATAGGTCCATAGGATCCAAAATCAATCATTGCAATCATTCTTCTATAGTCCCAAGATGCAACAACGAAATTGTGGTATATTCTTATGTTTTCTTGTCATCTTTTGCATTTTACAAGCTCTGATTGATTTGAATTCAAAATTGGTGCAAACATGGAATCAAAAAAATGAAGAAAAAAGAAAAATAAATTTCTAATAGAGGAGGAGATTGCTACAAACAAAGAGAAGGAAGAACATCAACAATGAGAGAGAAGACAATGGATTAGAGAGTTGAGCAATGTTGGGTGTTCAATTTCAAATACTATTTCAGAAGAGAAGGATATTGATGGTACCATGATGGACGAAGAGGTCAAAGAAGAGAACCCAAAACTAGGAATTCTAGTGCACATTTTGATCAAATAGTCAATACAAGCGTCTCTTCGACTCTCCACAACCTCAAGTTTATTCTCATAATGAGATTGATGATCTTAAATAATTTAGATTTTCTCAATGAGAATAGATCAATAAATGATCATGCACAATGAAATCCAATTCAAATTCAAGCCACACAATAAATACAAAGAAAAAATGAAAATGAGATTCAAATTCCAATTAACATTGAAAATCAAATGCTAATTAAAAATAACAATATGGATGTAGACATGGAAACACCAACTACTAAAGAAACATGTTTGGATTATATAGAAGTACACAAACATTTCCATTTTTCTTATGATGTTCTAGATAATCTTTGTGGATTGGTTTCATGGAGATAGATTAGGACACATGCTAATAGATTATATAGAAAATTTTATTATTATAAAAAACTTGGGTTTCAATATCAATTAGTGTTGCAACTAATTAAAATACCTAAAATGTGAAAAGTGATGAAAAGGTTAGTAATATATGCAAACCTAAGAATAAAAATGAGTCTTTAAAACAAGTTACCTTAAATGTTATCAGAAAGATAATTCACTTTAAAGATAAGAATACAACACGATGAGCAATAATCACAACTTTAATTAACAAATAAACATATGACAAAATATTGATTAGTGACATAAGTGGATATCTTAATATGAGTCATAAAACTTTAGAAAGAGTTATAAAGAGAATGGTTAAATTTGAATGCGATCCAACAAATAGTTTGTGGACTTCTAGTGGTAGACTCCCAAGATCTGATATGAAACTTAACAGTGAAGTCAAACTTTTGGTTGAATTTTTTTAGCATGATAATACTAGAGTATCACCTAATTTAAGGGATGTTCATAAATTAAGAGTTGGCTCAAAAATACATGATCCACATCCTAAACACCTTTCAGACATGACTCAAACTAAATTGTTTAAAACATTTTTAGATGATAAGGTGTTAACTATTGGCATTAGTCAAAGATCTTTTGAAAAGTGTAAACCTATTGGTATCTCTAACTATTGTTGTCTATAACTGTCAACCACTTAGTAATTTACAAGGTAGAGTTAGATGGTCATACTGTGACTGAGCTACTCTAGATAGGCTAAGTCATGTACATAAGATGTATGTACCAAGAAATTCTATAGAAGTCGAGTAAGTATATGGTCATAGAGTAATTTTCTATATATACTGAGGTCATTAGTGATCGAGTCAATTCCAAGAATATAAGTACCAAGTGATGTAGTATGTGTTAAGCACAATATATTTCAAGCATTAGAAGATTAAAAGAGATCAAGCAACAATAATATTGAGCATCAGAAATAGTAAAGACTGAGCAATGCAAAGTTTACATAAAATTCAAGAATGGAACAAAGTTTTAGGCAAAATGATTATCAAGTTGACTTGGAAGGTTTATTTTAGAACTTAAGAGGTTGTTACAAAATATTTACATGATGTGGATCACATATCCCTATGTGTATGTTTAATGATCAGGATGAAGAGGCAAAATCTAAAACCATCTAGAAAACTTTGTATGGAAATCTTTAAATAGTGATGATCTTAACCTAGATCATATACATGATGAGAAGGTTAGAGAAGAGAAGAGTATATGTGCGAACATGGAGCATTATACGGTGAAAAATTGAGAAGATAAAAAGTCATTCAAGGGTTCTATTATCATCTAACATAGAAAGTGATGTATTCATAAGCAATGACTATCAAATGGAAAGAAAAATGTTATTAGATTAGAGGAGAGGATTAGTTAGTAAGGAGGAGACTCAAAATTATCTTATAGAGAAAACTGAGAGTTAGCTACTAAATCAGTTTATAGATTTGAATCACAATAAATATCTTAATAGAGTGGTCTTAATAGATCTTTGTGAATCTCCTAATAGAGTCCTTACTTAGTTGTAAGTGTCAAATCTTTTAACAAGGGGAAACCTAACAATTTCTTAAATCTTTAATAGGACAAACTCCTCATAGATTAGATCATATTTTATGGTCAAACATTGTAACCTTAACTGGTTAACTTTATTATTGTAGTGGTGAAGATTTGTGGGTGTCATCCCCACCCTAGTTTTACCTTCACCTTGGAGGATTTCTACATAACAAATATTGTGTTATGTGTTATTTCTTTCATGCATGTGATTGAATTGATTTACATAAAAGTTAGGAATGGAACAAAGTTTTAGGCAAAATGATTATCAGGCTGACTTGGAAGGTTTATTTTAGAACTTAAGAGGTTGTTACAAAATATTTACATGATGTGGATCATATATCCCTATGTGTATGTTTAATGATTAGGATGAAGAGGCAAAATCTAGAACCATCTAGAAAACTCTTTATGGAAATCTTTAAATAGTGATGATCTTAACCTAGATCATATACATGATGAGAAGGTTAGAGAAGAGAAGAGTATATGTGCAAACATGGAACATTATATGGTGAAAAATTGAGAAGATCAAAAGTCATTCAAGGGTTCTATTACCATCTAACAAAGAAAGTGACATATTCATAAGCAATGAATGTCAAAGGGAAAGATAAGTGTTATTAGATTAGAGGAGAGGATTAGTTAGTAAGGAGGAGACTCAAAATTATCTTATAGAGAAAACTAAGAGTCAGGTATTGAATCAGTTTACAGACTTGACTCATGGTAAATATCTTAATAGAGTGGTCTTAATAGATCTTTGTAAATCTCCTAACAAAGTTCTTACTTAGTTGTAAGTGTCAAATCCTTTAACAAGGGGAAACCTAACAATTTCTTAAATCTTTAATAGGATAGACTCCTCACATATTAGATCATATTTTATGGTCAAACATTGTAACCTTAACTGGTTAACTTTATTATTGTAGTGGTGAAGATTTGTGGGTGTCATCCCCACCCTAGTTTTACCTTCACCTTGGAGGGTTTCTAGATAACAAATATTGTGTTATCTGTTATTACTTTCATGCATGTGATTGAACTAATTTACGTGTTACAAGAAGGTTTACATTTATAATTTTGCATGCACAAGTCATTATAAGATGTGGATAAATCTATAAAAAGTATAAATTGTTATAGATTCTGATTCACCCCCCTCTTAGTATCTAGTTTACTTCTCCATAAATCAACAATTGGTATCAGAGCACTGGATCTTTAAAAGAAGCTTAAAATATTGGAGATTAGATCTTGGAAGATGTAGGCTTTCAAACTAGACAAGATTATAGACAAGCAAGTGATTGAAATCCAACTAACACTTTTTAAACTTGAAAAGACAAGATAAGATCTGAAGGATTCCCTAAAAAGGAGAAAGGAAATTGCCATCCAGATAAAACAATACTCTTATGAAAAAGTTGAGATTGAAGAACTATTTGAACCAATCAATCATAATGAAAAAGCATCTGCTAAACTAATTGAAAGGAAATAATTTCTCAATAAAGAGATAAGGGCACTACAAAGATAACGTGAAATCTAATCAATGAGACTATGTGAAGTGATTGAAAAAAGAAGACATGACTATGGCAAAAGAAGACAAAATGGTAATAGCTACCAAACTTGAAAAAAGTGTTGGTCTTAGATTGGTTTTGATGATTGAGTGTCAATAGACTTAACCAATTTCTTAGTTGATTGTAGATAGCAGTTTTCCACAATCCATTAGAATTCTTAGCTGTGTTTTCTGGGTAGATTGTGTTACAATTTTTGCATCAACGTTTCAGATCACACTCTGTGATCCATCATCAGGATGAGAGAGCTGAAGGAAAAAAGTGGAAATATTGCAGACCCAATGAGGATAAAAAGGTGGGGAAAGGAAGGGGGGTAGGTGCACCACAATCAAGAATAGTTTGAGGTTCAATACTAAGGTAAAAGAGGGAAGGAGAACCCAAAGAGAATAGATAAAAATATCCAACCACATGAGAGAAAACAACAACAAGAAATAATGATAGATTTACTAATAAAAAACCAATGTGAAAGATATAAATATAACAAATGAGGGTAACCCGAAAGGTGAATAGGAAGGCTGGAAACAAAATAATAACGTAACAATAGATGAATATATACAAATATGCATGATGTTTATTATTACATAAAATTATACACACACACACACACACACACACACACACACACACACACACACACACACAACCTCAAGAAATGCTAAAGAAATTCTAAATAAATAATAACCAAATAATATAATAGAAATTATTATTATATAATAATGGTCATTATTATATAATAATAATCAATATTATATAATAATAATCATTACTATATTATAATAATGAAAATAATAGTAATATAATAAAAAAGACACTAAAAAGGGACTATAAGACAATAACGACATGGATACAACCTAAGAATGCTTAAGTGTGCTTTTGTGTGTGTGTGTCTAACAAGGACACATGTGTAAATACCAAAGAACAAATTTTGACCCACACACACACACACACACATATAGAAGCACTCCTCAACCACTAAACACCACATTTGCCTAGAGAAGGCACAAGTCTTATGCCAAGAAGACAATTTCTTTAGGCGAAAAATTAAAGAGGCCATTGCAATTGGCAACCACCCGTGGAATCTTAATCGAGATGAAGGGTTATTTCTTAGCCATTCTTGGCAACCCCTGTTATCATCTATTAGAAACTTTTCTTGCCACCCCTAATGCTCTCTCTCTCTCTCTCTCTCTCTCTCTCTCTCTCTCTCTCTCTCTCTCTCTCTCTCTCTCTCTCTCTCTCTCTCTCTCTCTCTCTCTCTCTCTCTATCTATCTATCTCTCTCGTCATCCTCCACTCTGCCTCTCTTGCTCTCCCACCCCCCCGCCCCGCATTTTTTTGTTCCAATTTTCACTTAGTTTTATTTTATCTTTTTTTTTTTTTCATATTTTCAGCTTCAAATTATTTTTTTTTCAAAATTTATTTATTATTATTATTTTTAAATTTTTTTAAGTTATTTATTCATTTACTAATTTATTTTCATTTTATTTCATTTTATATGTGTGTGTGTGTGTGTGTGGGTCAAAATTTGTTCGTTGGTGTTTACACGTGTCCTTGTTAGACACACACACACACAAAAGCACACTTAAGTGTTCTTAGGTTGTTTCCATGTCGTTATTGTCTTATAGTCCCTTTCTAGTGTCTTTTTTATTCTATTACTATTATTTTCATTATTATAATATAGTAATGATTATTATTATATAATATTGATTATTATTATACAATATTGATTATTATTATATAATAATAATTTCTATTATATTATTTGGTTATTATTTATTTAGAATTTCTTTAGCATTTCTTGAGGTTGTATATATATATATATAAAAAATTTTATGTAATAATAAATATCATGCATATTTGTATATATTCATCTATTGTTGTGTTATTATTTTGTTTCCAGCCTTCCTATTCACCTTTCGGGTTACCCTCATTTGTTATATTTATATCTTTCACATTGGTTTTTTATTAGTAAATCTATCATTATTTCTTGTTGTTATTTTCTCTCAGGTGGTTGGATATTTTTATCTATTCTCTTTGGGTTCTCCTTTCCTCTTTTACCTTATTGTTGAACCTCAAACTATTCTTGATTGTGGTGCACCTACCCCCCTTCCTTTCCCCACCTTTTTATCCTCATTGGGTTTGCAATCTTTCCACTTTTTTCCTTCAACTCTCTCATCCTGATGATGGATCATAGAGTGTGATCCGAAACGTTGATGCATAAATTGTAACACAATCTACCCAGAAAACACAGCTAAGAATTCTTAGTTGATGCCGAGTATGATATAGATGCTGAGCTATAGTATGTGCTGAGTTAGAGATTTAATAGGTGCTGAGTAAATTTCATGTGCTGAGCAAGTTTCAAGTGGCGAGTGATAAGTGATGCTAAGTCAGTATAGTTGCCAAGAAAAGTATAGATGCCAAGTGAGACAGAGTTACTATAGGAGCCGAGCAAGACATAAATCCTATATGTGCTGAGCATCAACAATCAGTAAGTGCCAAGAAACACAGAATCAACATATGAGTTTGTGCCTTCACAAACTCAGATGTAAACCATTTTTGAGCTAAATCAAGATGAATCTCAAAGGATCTAAAAGATAAGATCAAATCTTTTACATTCCCTATGTAATCAGCATGGAGCCAATAAGAAAAATGGAGAAAGCATGCAACCAATAGGAAAAGTGTAAAGATTTAAGCAAGAAAGATGGATGAATATTGATCATGGACTCATACCTAACCCTAAGTCTTCAAAGCCTTTATAAGGAGGTTGATACCCCATAATTTGTGTGTAAGAGAGGTGTATGGAATGCATGAAAGAATACTAGAAAAGTTCAAAGGGGTGTAAAGACTTAGAGGAAGAGCAGCACTGCAGAATCAAGTTATTCAAAAGAGAGTATCAACAATACGAGTAGAGAGTTATTAGATTAGGAAGGATAAGATTGAGCAGAACAAGGATCTGGAATCAACAATATAAGATTGTAAGTCATCAGGTCAACACATTCTAATACTTTCTAGCCATTGTATTAGGAATGAAAATCCTATGGAGATAGGTTGGTTTAACAACCATGTTGTAAACCTTTCACAAGGTGATAAATCCTTTAATAGGGTGACATTCCAAGTGAATATTTGTAAATCCTTTAACCAGGTCACTTTTAACAGGGTGTAAAGCCTTTAACAGGATAGGCCTTTCATAGGGTAGACCATTGGAAGTGATCAAACTTTGTAACCTTAATCAGTTACATATTGCTATAGTGATAATTTGTGGGTGTCATCCCTACCCCAGGTTTACCTTCTCATTTTGGAGGGTTTCTGGGTAACCAAAATCTTGTGTTATCTATTTTCATCCTTGTCTTTACTTTCATGTTAAGTAGATGTGTTAGATGCATGTGAATGATCTCAATCAAAATTTTTAGAGGTTAAAGTTTGTTACTTCTGATTCACCCCCCCTCTTAGAAGTAAATCTTCCCACTTATAAATTCCAAAAATTGGTATCAGAGCAGAGTTCCCATAAGGAAAAGCCTTATAGCTTGGAGAAAAGATCTAGAAATGGAAGTCTACAAACTTGGGAAGGTCATAGAAAACTAGGTGATTGATATACAACTCAGTCTACATACTTTGGAAGAAGCCATAGAAGAATTGAGGAAATCCTTAAAGAGAAAGAGAGATTGCCATAGATGAGAATGATATATAGTACAAGGAGATTGACACCTCAAAAGTGTTTGTAAATGGATATTCCAAAGAGTTTGATGCAACAATAGTAGACCTAATGGAGAAGAATAGAGCTCAAGAAGAAGAGATCAGAACTGTTAAGCTTGAACAAGAATCACAAGCCATGATGCTTTGTGAAGTGACTGAACAAAAGAAAAAAGCCATTGAAGATAAGGCTATGATAGAAGAGGACAAGAAAAACCTTGCTAACAGGCTAGAAGAAAAGTCAATTGAACCTACAAGAATTTCCAACATTTAGCTAGACACCCTAAGTTAGATGATGAATGCACATCATGAATTGAATGTTAAGGACATTGAGATCTCCACACTAAAGATGCAAAATGAAAAAATGAAAAGTGACTTGAAAAAAGAGAAGAAAATTGTAGAGATCTTCAAAAAACCTAATAAGGCTATCAAGTACTTTGAACAACTACTAAAATAACCAAGAGCCAACAATGATACTTCAGGACTAAGATACACTAGCACTAAAAAGGAGAATCATCCAAGACTACAGAAGAAAGAAGCAACAAAGGTAAGAACACTAAACCTACTTGTCATTTTTGTGGTAAAAAGGGAAATAACTCTAATGTGTGTAGGAGCAAGAATTCCCATTAGCATGAAAAACCTAAGAACATGGGTCACTATCATAAGTGCAACAAGCAAGGACATCAAGCACATGACTACAGGGCTAGAACCATCAGAACACCAAGATTTGAAGGTCACTACTACAATTGCAAAAAGTATGGACATAGAGATTTTGAGTGTAGATAAAAGCCTATGTGGACACCTAATCAA
This sequence comes from Cupressus sempervirens, assembly GCA_028749045.1. NCBI lineage: Eukaryota > Viridiplantae > Streptophyta > Pinopsida > Cupressales > Cupressaceae > Cupressus > Cupressus sempervirens. Next base: position 961,785,812 of record CM053785.1, on the reverse strand, counting down.
CCAACAAGGGGAAATAATCATGGACATCACTACAACTAAAATCACCAAGAGCCAACAATGATACTTTAGGACTAGGATACACCAGCACTGAAAAAGGAGAATCATCCAAGATTGCATAAGAAAGAAGTAACAAAGGTATGAACACTAAACCTACTTGTCATTTTTGTAGTAAAAAGGGACATACCTCTAATGTGTACAGGAGCAAGAATGCCCATCAACATGATAAACCTAAGAACATTGGTCATTGTCATAAGTGCAACAAGTAAGGACATCAAGCACATGACTGCAGGACTAGAACCATTAGAACACGAAGATTTGAAGGTCACTACTACAATTGCAAAAATTATGGACATAGAGATTTTGAGTGTAGATCAAAACCTATGTGGACACCTAATTAACCAGCAAGGGGAAATAATCATGGACATCACTACAATTGGGATTGCAACACCATGTATAGCTATCATTGTTGTTAGGAATATGGAAACATCCCTGAAAATTGCTTAAGAACACATTTCAGTGGAAACTATAGTAGATGGTTAAGCCAAACTACATGCTTCAGTTGTTTGAAGACTAGACATATCAATAAAATTTCCCAACAAGGTCAAAGGCACTTAACTCAGAATACAACAAAGGAAAAAGAAAGACAAATGTCGAACACATCAGAGGAGAAATGAATAAGACATGGAAGAAGAAAGAGGATCACTTCACCCAAAAGGTCAAGTGGTCACACTTCATCTAACTAAGCAAAAGAGGGTATGTGGGACTAATATACAAAGTTATATCATACATCAATTCCAAGACAAGAAAATACTAAAAAAGAGAGATCATCATGAATAGAGATGCAAAGTTAAAATTTTAAGTTTTTATAAGCATTGCCAAGTTGCCTTCATATGCCAAGTAAAGATCTAGTACATGTTGAGTTAGTAGTGGATGCCAAGTGAAGAGAAACTCTAGTTGAAGCTAAGTAAGGGAAACTCCACTGTATGCCGAGTGTTGGAAAGAAAATGGATGCTGAGTAAAGCTTAAATGCTTAAGAAGCTGAGTGCACATTTATAAACACACTAAGCATTAAATGGTATGAAATTAGGGTATATGTTTGCATTTTGACTCTTTTTTCACCATCACAAACAAAGAGAAAGGACAAAGAAGAGAGCATAACAATTTGCAAGTAGAATTTTGAACATTTGAGTAGATTTCTACAAAGATTTAGCACAAATTCTTTGATTCCAAGGTATTTATACTAGTGCCAAGCTATGCAGTTTCAAAATTTCTTCATGTTTAAACCCTAGTTCAAAGAAATGACCTCCAGTTCTAGGAAACCTTAGGAGAAACAATCATTTGAAGTCCAATTAGTGTCAAATGAAGTCAAGCAGCCTAATTTTTGGCCTATCCCTGAAGTTGCCTACAAAAATGACCTAGTCGAAGCCCTATCCATAATTCCTCCTAAGGTAGTAATGGTGCAAGATGTTAGGAGATGTTATAATTGTAAGATAGGAGCCATAGGAGATATGGAAATTAGAGAAGCTTATGATGGATTGTGTGAGAATGTAGTCTTAAAGGAAGAATTCCAAATTGTCAAAAGGAAGGGCTTAACTCGTGCCCTAGAATTCCCTACTATCTTTAAGATCAAATGGATCAAAATTGTATTGAGTAGGATTCATGATGGTAGTTTTTGGTTAGAAGATGGCCTAGTCAAAATATCAAAGAGGATTGTTCATAGAGTAACATGGTATCCAACCCTAAATCATCCAAAAACCCTAAGGAGTGACTCCAAAGAAGCCATTGAGAAGAATATAGGAGCCAAATGGAACAAGAGAGGCATGACCATAGATACCATTCAGGATCCTCTTGTTGATTTTTCTATTAGAGTCATTTCCCACAAGTTTTATCAATCTAGTAGACTCAACAATGTTCCATGCATTGCAATATATGTTGGCTACAAACTTGTCAAAAAGGATCATACTTATGACCTAGAAGAATTGCAATTGTAGCAAATCAATGAGAACTTGGGAGCTATAAGGAGAACTAAGGGAGCCCAATGTAAATTTGGTGCAATTTTGATTTGTATATTTTTCTATGTACAAAATGAATTTCCATCTTTTGGTAAAGTTAGATGGAAGAAAAATAGGTCCATTGTATCCCAGGTAAATGAATATATTGAACAAATGGGGGCAAAATTTGAGACACTTATGACTAGTTATTTTGAAGATTTCAAGAACTCAATGAAGCAGAGACTTAGGATACCTATTTCATTAGTAGAGTAGCATACAAATGATATTTTCTTTCTTGTTGATATTGATTATACTTACATACAAGTAGCCACACTAAGGGTTAGATGGCTTAGACCTCTGGGGTATGAAATAAACATTGATGAAGCATTTGCAGCCATAACAACATTGCTAGTAGAGGAAGTGGATAAGAATGCACCACATTTTGGTACTTATTATGTGGTGAGATCTAAAGTAGATATGGAGTTGAAGACAACTTTTTCACTAAAGAAAAAGGATAAATTAGTAAAGAAGCTCAAGGCCAAATTTGGAGAAGGCACAGAAAAGGCAGAGGAGGTAGAAGAAGATGAAGAGGTAGATGATGATGAAGAGGAAGAGGGGCAAGGACCACTAGCATTAACCCAAGGCATAGGTGAGGATGATGAGGAAGAATAGGTGCTGAGTAGGAAGAACCTAAGGCAGAACCCAAGAAAAGGAAAGCATAGAAACAACCTACTACATAGCCAAAAGGCAAGAAGAAAACAACTAAGCCAAGCCCAACAAAGCCTACCACAATGGTAGATACAAGAGCTACAAAAAAGGTAGCCAAGGAACACGAGAAAAAGAAAGCTATAGAATAGGGAGGGCCTGTAGAGAAAAAGAGAAGAAAATATGTAGCACACCAGATTCAGATGAGGAGAGGATAGAATCTGATAATGAACAATTTAGAGTGGTAAGTCACACCACTAAATCTGACCTAGAAAATGTTTGTGACAATATTAGGGATAATGCAGATTTAACTATATTGAAAACTATTGATTTTAATAAGCTAAGTAGAGAGGAGTAGAACATAGTGGAAGAATCAATCTACACTATGATGGCCAAGTTCAAGAATACTCCACTTGAACAGGATAATACCATGCCCAAGGAGTTATATAACATTGTAGAAAATAAATGGCATTATTGCCTAAAAATGGAGAAAAAAATAAGGGAGTCAACTTTGGCTCGTGTAATGCCTAACCTCACTAAAGGTCAAATAAGCAAGGCTAGCAAGAAACATGTGAGCAAGTTTGCACCCAAATACAAAGCCTTCAGCATAGTACAAAATAAAATTGAAGATGTTGTGAAGTCTGCTCTTATGTGGAAAGTGATTTATGGCCTTCAAACAATAAAGGAAGGATAAGAAGATCCCTTTGAGGGAAGAAATAATGATGAGGAAGAAGAGGAAAATGAAAAGGAGGGAGAAGGAGAGAAGGAAAAAGAAGTACAGTGGAGAAGGAGACATAGAAAGGTGGTGAGGCAACAACTAAGAAGCAACAATAAAAATAGAGTGTCCAAGACACACAATTGCCACCACCTAGTCCTCGACATGCTACACCTACATAAGCAAAAATAATAATTGTGAAGGATGTTCCTAACACCTCTAGTCAGAACATTAACCCATTAACTATAGAGGATCTCAAAAAGATCCTTCACCATACTACTCTGCAAGCACAATTGTGCACAAATCCAGTTCTGGTGAGTGTAGAAGAACTTCAAAAGGTAGTAGTAAAGATTACTAAGGAGAAGGTGAATAGACAAGAATCACCTTCAAAAATTCCAACAACTACAATTGGTCAACCACAAGAGCAAGTAGCACAAGACACATCTGCTAAGGTTGACACTATAGTCATAGTAACTACCAAGGAGCAAATAGGATAGAAGGATATCTTTGCTCCTACAACATAGAGTCAAGGTGCATCTCCTCTGATCACTATAATTGATTAAGGTAGAACTGAAGAAGACAAGGAAGAGGAGAAGACCCCTAAGGAGAGAGAACAAGAGGCAATACAAATGTTAGTCAATTTGCCTACTACAGGGACTCCTACTAAGCAGCCAAGCACTGATGTAGTACCATTGCAAATATCAGCACCAGGCTTGAGCTCTACCAAGGTAGCAAGGGTACTTCATTATGGAGACCTTTCACTTGATGAGGAGATAGTAATACTAAGTTATGAATACAAAACAATGAATATAGCATAGATTAATGAAGTGCAAGAGGCACCAAAGAAGAAGAGAAAGTAGGAGATACTCAGAAATGAGTATAGGTAGAGGCAAACATTGATAGAAATCAAAGACATCTTTCTTGATGCATTCAGCTTGCCAGTACTAGATGAAACAAAACCCATTATAGAGAAACTATCCAACATAGTGGACTAGGTATAAAATGAAGACCTAGATACTAATGTTAAATTACTGGAATGGTCTAAGAAGAAATTTCAAATGAAGGTAAATGAGAAAATATCTGGTGAGATAGCACTATCTCAAGTTGAACTGGCTAAAAAGGTAGAAAAGGTGAAAGCAGTACTTGAGAACATATTCTCATTTTACTCCAAATTGTGTGATTCCTCATATTTCACACAAGAGACTAGCCAAAGGATATTGAGCTTGGAGAGGAACCTCAAGGTATCAAGCACACAACTACCAAAGGATCCAACTCAAAGTGAGAAGCATTTTTCCACAATGCTTCACACCCAAAAGGAATTAGCTATACTCATAGTAGATGAGGCTAACATCAAGGCCAAATTAATATAGATCCAGTCTATCATAACCCCACACATGGAGGTTTTGCATAAAGAAATGGCCTATGCAGAGATTGTTTTCAAGAAAGATCCAAATCTTTCTACATTGAAAGGCCTGGTACACCTTGCAGTAGAGATAGCCATCCAACATAAAACACTAAAAATTGCATTAGAAAATTGGGATGCTTCTCTAAAAATGATTATGGAGGTAAATAAATTTTTTTTGGCTAAATATTCAATTCATTCTTAGGACCCTTTGAAATAAGTGTCAAAAAGGGGGAGATAATAAGAAATGGGGGAGATTTAATAAATTGAATTAGAGATATAATAAGTTGGGAAGATAATACCCAAAGAAGGAGATATACCCAAAAGGGGAGAGATAATAAAATTTTGAGTTTTGAGGAGTGAATAAGGAAATAAAGCCAAAAGATTACAAAAACTACAAGGAAGATGTGTGGAAGGGGGAGTATAAACAGAGCAGAAAGAAAGTAGACAAGGCAAAGATAAAGAGCATCAGAAACATCGGCATGAGACAAATTCAGCATAAGAAATTTTAGATATAGAAATAACACATCAACTCAGGGGGAGTTACAAGTTTTTGAGCTATATAGTCTTCTACAAAATTTTGAACAAGTTTTTGAAGTTTTATACATATGCTGAACACGATGTGTATTATAATCATGGAGATCAAATTCACAATTCTTAGTTACGTGTTTTTGACACTCATGTCAAAGGGGGAGATTGTTGGTCTTAGATTGGTTTTGACAATTGAGTATCAACACACTTAACCAATTTCTTAGTTGATACCGAGTATGATATAGATGCTAAGCTATAGTATGTGCCAAGTTAGAGATACAATAGGTTCTGAGTAAACTTCAAGTGCCAAACAAGTTTCAAGTGCTGAGTGATAAGTGATGTCAAGTCACTATAGGTGTCGAGAAAAGTATAGATGCTTAGTGAGATAGAGTTACTATAGGAGCCGAGCAAGATAGAAATTCTATATGTTCCAAGCATTAGCAAACAGTAAGTGTCGAGTAACACATAATCAACATATGAGTTTGTGTCTTCACAAACTCAAATGTAAACCATTTTTGAGCTGACTCAAGATGAATCTTGAAGGATCTAAAAGATAAGATTGAATCTTTTACATTCCCTATGTAATCAGCATGGAGCCAATCATAAAAATGGAGAAAGCATGCAACCAATAGGAAAAGTGTAAATATTTGAGTGGGAAAGATGGATGAATATTGATCGTGGATTCATACCTAACCCTAAGTCTTCATTTAAAAGGAGGTTGATACCCCATAATTTGTGTATGTAAGAGAGGTGTATGGAATGCATGATAGGATACTTTAGAGGGGTGTAAAGACTTAGAGGAAGAGCAACACTATAGAATCAAGTTGTTCAAAATAGAGTATTAGCAATACAAGCAAAGAGTTATCAGATTAGGAAGGATCAGATTGAGCAAAACAAGGATCTAGAATCAACAATATAAGATTGTAAGTCATCAGGTCAACACATTCTAATACTTTCTAGCCATTGTATTAGGAATGGAATGAAAATCCTATGGAGATAGGTTGGTTTAACAGCCATGTTGTAAACCTTTAACAAGGTGATAAATCCTTTAACAGGGTAACATTCCAAGTGAATGTTTGTAAATTCTTTAACCAGGTCACTTTTAACAGGGTGTAAAGCCTTTAATAGAGTAGGCCTTTCATATGCCAAACCATTGGAAGTGGTAAAACTTTGTAACCTTAATTAGTTACATATTGTTGCAGCGATAATTTGTGGGTGTCATCCCCACCCCAGTTTTACCTTTCTATTTTGGAGGGTTTCTGGGTAACCAAAATATTGTATTATCTATTTTCATGTATGTCTTTACTTTCATGTTAAGTAGATGTGTTAGATGCATGTGAATGATCTTAGTCAAAAGTTTTAGAGTTTAGAGTTTGTTACATCTAATTCACCCCCCATCTCAGAAGTAAATCTTCCTAGTTGTAAATTCAAACAGGAAGTATATTAGATCTGTAGAAGCTCACAAATACATAAATGGATATGATGAATTAACTAATGAATGAAAATAAAAAATTGAATCACAAGGATGTGGATATTGTGAACCTAAAATCTCACAATGAGATATTGAAGAATGAACTAAAGAATGAGAAGGAATCTATGGAGAAATTCAACAAACCCAAGGAAGCAATAAAATATTTTGATGAACTTATGAAGTCATCAAGCTATTCTAATAGGTTAGGACATTCATGCACTGAGAAAGGAGAATCATTCAAGAATGGATAAATGAGAAATGCAAACCCAAAAGACAAATCGACATGCTACCATTGTGAAAAAATTGGTCATACTACAAATATTTGTTGAAGCAAACATGGTATGAAAAATTATAAACCTAATTTTATTGGTTACTACTTTTACTGCAAGAAATAAGGACATCAAATACATGAGTGTAGGTCAAGACTAAGGAATACACATACTACACCTAGATTTAAAGGATACTGCTACAAGTGTCAGAAATATGGGCATAGAGAATTTTACTATAGATTAGAGACAAAACCCTACTAGCCAAATTAGAAGAAGAAGAATAATGTATCTAGCAATATATGTTCCAAGTGCCACAAGTTTGGACATCAAAGAAAGAATTTTAGATTTCAAATACATTCATAAAATGAGACAAAGGACAAAGGCAAAGGCAAAGTAGACAATGAGAAAGTGAGAAATGAAATGAACTAGAAATGGACAAGGAAAATAAAAGATGAAAATAGTAGAGCTAATGGAGTCGAGGTCACCCAATCCAATGGAGAAGGTGATCATGTCATCTCTAACTGAGAAAAAGAGGTATGTATGGAACTGTATGTAGAGCTATGAAGTTAGTATGCAAAAAACATTAACAAAAATTGAAAACATTCACAAACTAGAACAATGCTCACATATAGTTTAGAAAAAAGAGGTACAAAAGAGAGTGCAAACCAACATGAAGAGCACCCAAAAAGCCTCCTTGATCATGTTGATATGTCCTTGGATGGAGATGTCTACTCATTGTTGCACAAGCTTCAATGGAGGAGATGACTCAAAATGTAAGTGTAGATGGATTTTGCCATTATGATGGTATTTTGTTAGTTTTTAGGCTCTCAAAATAGCATGATAACTTTAGCATGGAAGTGGATGATCTTTTGTGAAGGATGAAGGGTTCAATTGATAGGCCAAGGATGTGAGAATGGAGGGTAAAGATGCAAAGATAACAGATGGATAGGATGCAAGGAGAGGGAAGCATATGGATTGTGATTTCTCAATTGCATAGCCGTGACAAGTGTCACAAGGAGAGAGGACGTGAGAAGATGGAAAAAATAGAGGGGAAGTGGGGGGACAATGAAGTTATGAGGGGGATGGTGCATGTAAGATGAATGTATTAGAGTGTAAGGGATGTGTAAGGAGTCATTAATTCTCTGTAAGAGCATTTAATGTATGTGGGTGGGGATGTAAGAGGGGTTTGACTTTGGTTTGGCTTAGGAATTACTAATCTAGGATTAGACTTATGTACATGATTAGGGTGAGGGTTAGGCTTGGATTAGGAGGGGGATTATGATGCAAGTGGGTTAAGTACTCAATTAGGTTTAGTTAGTTGGTTAAACAGGATTAGCATGGGTGAATGGGTTGGATTAAGCTAAGGATGGGGATCTAGGAATAGTTAGGGGTTAGGGATTGATTAATTAAATGAAATATTCAATAAAAGGGGATGTGGAATTAAATAAAATAGGCATAGAGCAATTATTTGATTTAATAGGGGAATAGTGATTTAATTGATAATTAGACTTTGGATTGTCATTTAAATTTATCAATTGGACTATAGCTAATTAAATGAGTTAATTAACAAGGGGATGTCAATAAATTAATTAAATATTAAATACTTAATTAATGATGCCTTAGAAGATGACCAAATAGGATTACTTAAATGATGTAATCAAATTTAGGTCTCTACATTTTGTCCCTCTTTGACATAGTGTTGGGACAACACTATTTTGAGGAAGTTTGAAGATAGATGACATGAAGAAGATTTTTAAAGCAAAAAATTTTCCCCAATCTCGAATAGAAAGAGGAGAGATTGGACTATGTGATGCCCCCTCAAGAAGGTGGTGGGGAGAGAGGATGAGGCCCGTTAGCTTGTTGAAAAGTACAAGAACCTAGGGATAAGTGGGAGGACACAGATTGATTAAGAGAGGGTGAATAGGGAGTCAAATTTTCACTATGGGAGAATGAGACAAAGGGGAACCATGTGCATAGGGATAATCTTGGGTTAAGAGCATGGGCTAGGGATGGGGGGGATTAGCTATTTAAATTGAATCCAGGTGGGATGATGAGGGTGGGATGAAGGGGGTGGTGGAAACTTTTGATATTGTTCGGATTGATAGAGCTGTGGGATCATTATTGTAGGACTGATTTGATTGGATTTGTTGAGCTATCATTTTACATGATGCTAAATGATAGGAATTCTTGCAAACTCCTCTCTTGAAAAGCTGATTTTGTGAATCGACTCCAAGGTTCTGGGTGATCTTGTGACCTACTGGAACCCACTCAATTGAAGATAAATGTGAATGTTCATGAGGAGGCCTTTGTTGGTTCATTTTGAATTTGGATGGAATGTAGAATTTGCACACTATTTCAAAAAATAACACTAAAAGAAAACTATATTTTTGTATTTTATGTATTTTATGAATGCAATCTAACTATGCAACTAGTATGAAATCCTATTTAAATAAGGGGGTTAATAAAGAAAAATAACAAGAACTTGAAGCAAATAGCATGAAATTTAAAGAAAATAATAGGAAATTGAAATCCTAACAGACATAAACTGCAAAAAACAACATGTCTGTAAGTTAAGCTTTTAAAGAAATTGGTGGGTAACCAATGAAAATAGGAGCAATGCTTCCTAGATTCCATTGATGCAATTGTCGATGGGAAATTTCAATAACCGAATGATGTTTCACTCTTCATCAAATCGCAAGGCCACATAAAGTGTGCTCATGTGAGACAAAGAGTTAGTAGGTACAATTTGGTGATTTCTTCTTGAGCTTGATATGTCAGTAGAATTTGTAAATCTATAGCAAACACTATAACAAAAAGATCACACAACTAGAAATAATGCAATAAACCTTTGGATCAATCACAATCTCATGAACAAAATTCACAAAACAATGACACATTTAGGAAAGAATGACTACACTCCAAATGCTAGCACCAAAAGCATAATTGTATTGCATAACAACAGTGGCCCTCACTACATATTACAATAGGGTATTTATAAGAAATCATCTCCTCAATTTGTGTTGAGAGTGAGAGATATTCTTCATGCAATAAAATGCTTTTAATCAATAAAACAAACTAATTATATACAATCTAATAATTAATTTGGTGCTTAGTAGGACTCCATCCATATTTTATTCATTAATTAGATGCATGAGCCTTTACATGTCAAAGAGAAGAAAGAGGAGGAAAACCTTTAGTCAAAGTAGGAGTATCTAGGAGTGCCAAAATTGGAAGCTAGCCCTTTACTAGGCATGTGTCGAAGTTAAACTATTGTCAGAATGCATTTTTAGTGCATAGAAAGTGCTATTTTTGGAATTAGCAATTAACTATTGGTGCACCTCTAAAATTGCAGACCTATGGACCTGCACACCTATGGACCTTGACAGGATCAAAATCTCAAAATTTTACTGAGTGTCAAAATTGAAATTCTGGCATCTGGGTTTTGTTCTTCTTCATCCCAAAGCTATGTTTGGATGTTTACCTTTGAATTTCTCTATAATCTCAGTAATTTTGGCCATATCTGGTAAATCTAAAACTCATATTTATCTTTGACCTTCTATTTGTAATTGTCTACCTCAATTTGGGTGTCAGTAAAATCTCCAAGTTTGGTATCCAATTCTAACAAGGCTTCTTCTATCCTGAAGGCTTGCCAGATATCTTCATCACTAGATGCTTCCTCAAAAGTCTTCTTAAAATTCTCTACTACTACCTGAATAGGCAATAATTTCTCTCATTGCTCATCTTCAAAAATATCCTAGCATGCATCATTGTAGTGTCTCTCTACTTCCAAAATTTGCTCTTGGGCTTGGTCCTTGAGCCGATGGATCTCCTCATGTAATGTTTCCATTACTTTATTTTTATTTGCTATATTTTCTATCCGGTCATAAATAATATCTAATTCTTCTCTGATAGATACATCAATCAAAACCTGATACCTTTGCCCCTTAATGGCTTGTAGAGTTTGAAAATCCTTACTCCAGGTCCATACTTCATCCATAATCCCAAAGTCTTGCTTCAAAATTGCTTAGATTTTATTCACATTCTCTTGCGTAGCATGTAGTAACTTCAAATTCCCTGTAATAATCAAAACTCCTTTCTCCTCAAAAATTTCTCGCCACTGCTGACAGGCTTTCAAAAATGGATCCAGCTATAAACCTCCCCCCTCTCTAAGTATAGTGTTCAAAGCCTACTCGGGGTGCTCAGTATCTAGAGGACCAACTACTTCGGCTAGATATCCCTTTAAGATCTCAACCTACCTTTGAAGTGTTTGGAGTTTAGCCTCATCTTGTTCCATGTTCTTGAGGACCTCTTTGAATCCCATGCTCATCATTAATCAAGCTAAATCCTATTTAGGCCTCCCCAACATAACATCCTTCAATTCATAATCCTTCCCATGGTCATCATTAATCGAGCTAAATCCTATTTAGGCCTCCCCAACATAACATTGTTCAATTCATAATCCTTGAGACCAAGGCTTTCCACATCTATGTCTTCAATAGGGACAACCACTTCTGAAAATAATTCCTGGTTCGATGTGCTAGTGAAAAATGCCAACAAAGTTGCCTCGTGCGATGGAGACTCAGGTTTATTCAAAATCTCTGCAATGTCACAAATGTTTTCTTCTGAAGCACATAATTGAGGCTTAGTACTCCTCATTATTTCCTTCCAGATCCATCTAGGGATGCATTCTACTGAGGACCTAGCTCTTGATGATGAAGGGGTGTGTTCTACAACTTGCTTCCCTTTTTTGCTCCTTCTTAGAGTTGTCTCCTATTGTGAGGGCTCCCCTTCTATAGCCTCAGTCTTTGTGGATCCTCTAGCTTGCACCTCAGTGTCTTGAGAAGGTGGTTGAGAATATTCCACCATTTTTCCCTCCTTTGAAACTTCATCGGTTGCTATTTGTTTTGGTCCCTCCTCCTGTGATGGTTCCTTCTGAACCTACTCTTCTTTTCAACTCTGAGGTGGAGTAATTGAGCCCTTATCTACCACTATAATTTGTGATGGAGATGGGGGAGTAAGATCAGGACCCTGTGTATCTGGTAGCATTTATGTCTAGTCTTCCTATTGAGGTTCACCTGTAGGGGTGTCCCTAATCTTATCCCAAATCAACTCTATACCCACAGGCATAAAATCAAAATTTTAACATTGTAAAAATGTCATTTCCCTCATCACTCTGCTCATCCACCCATTTATGTACTTCATCTTTTGAAGAGGAGAGTTCTAAGGGTTCTACTTGGGTGGATGATGAGGTACCTATGGCACTCTTTCTCCTTTGTAGCTCAGTGGCTCTTGCTAGCTGAGTTTTTCCTTGTACGGGAACTTGTTCCTCTTCCTCTTCTAATTCTTCTTCCTCCTCCTCTTCATCCCCTTCCAGAATGGTTTTGGGAATGGATGGGGAAGGCACCAATCTTCTATTGATCCTTTGCCCCTTTTTCATCTGGATCTTAATCTTCTTCTTTTGTTTCTTGGAGGCAGAAGGAGAAGCTAGCTCTTCTTGCACAAGAGGAATGGAGACTTGTAGAATCTCTCCCTCTTCTAGTTGGCTAGGCACAACGAGAGGCAATTGAGGTTCATCCTAGACTTATGTAGCTCTAGTATCTTGGGACCCTTGTGCACTCTCTTCTTGCTGCTAGGAAGGCACCTGTTCTTTAGCTTATTTTGTTTGAATCCTCAGAGGGGAGGTCCTCTTCCTTTTGTTCTTTCCCTTCCTCTTTGGAGGGTGATAGTATCCAACTAGGCGATCAAGTTGGTATACTGTCTCTGGCTTGATAAGAGACTGGGCTGCAAAGGTAGGAATTGTTACTTTCTTCACTCTACCTCTTTCTAGGTGGGCATGCGCATGGAAGATTATTGTGTTTGGTATTGGATCAAGTGGAAAAGGTTTCTTGATCCAATCCTTCGTCATTTTGATGACATGCCTCATCCAATGATTAATATCATCAACCTCCTCCTTGTCAACCTTAGCATTCATAATGGGCCTTTCTCCTATTTTGTCTAAGTTGAGTAGGGGGTCCAGTATCTCCTTAGAAATCCTGTTGCCTTATCTCCTCTAGGGTGTTCAACTGGAGAGCCTTCTCTACTAGATACAAAGTCATCCTACAATAATCCCTTATGTGGACATCGTAGTCATTTGTTGTGTTCATCTAGTGATCTTCAATAGCATCCTCATGGTGAAACTCTTTTCTTGCTAGACTTTCCACTCTCCTGATATTATCAAAATAGGGTCGGGGAGAGTTGCACTCCTCAAGGGGATAATTCTCTCACTCCCACTCGAATGACAAAATATCTTGTTTCCATTTCACTTGATATGGTCCAATGACCAAGGGCCATGCCCAAAAAGGTCTCTATTGTCTCTTTACCCTCTCATATGTAGATTTAATTTTTCGAGAAATCTCCAATAATATCAATTTGTCACTTGGATATCTTAGGAGCTTCTTAGGATTAATGGAGGCACTAGCTACTCATAGATATGTAAACATTTTAAACTAGATGAAGTAGGCTCCGAGAACTATTATCTGTGCTTTTACTTCATCGAATAACCTCTTTCCATAATCTACCTCAATGAATTGAATGATCACAAAAATGAATGCATCATTCATGATTCTATATTCCTTGCTCTGTGCTAAGAGCTTCTTCTTTACTAGCTAGGGGTAGACTATATATGGCCAGGCATTGGGATCCTGCATACTGCCTCTCTTGTACAAACCAAGGTAGTTTGTTGCCCTTGCTACGAGTAGGTATACCATGTAAGAAGTCATATATAACTTCTTCTTTTCTTTTACTACCCTCAATTGTTCACACAAGTTTTCACTTAGTGTGGTGGCCCAGTCCAGTGGTATCTTTGCTGCTCTGATGGTCTCAATGAAGTTGAGCATAAAAGTGCTGAGGTGGTCTGCTATAGGTAAATCCATGACTCTACTCAAAAGAATGATAGAATAAAAAATATCCTCCTTCATATATCCCTGAGTCATATCAAATTTTTCTATTATCCTTCCCTGAGAAGGCTTCTCAATAAGGTAAGATGTTTGTATGATGTCTATCGCCTCTTGCTGGTGCTCCCTATACCATCTCTCTACTGCTTCGTATGAGAGTCTAATGAATTGATCTGCCCTTGGGAGATGGAAGACCCTCTCAACGTTGTCAGGTCATAGGTCCAATATGAATTCTCCTATGACACTCTTGGCTACTCTCTCTTTAAAAACAAAATGTTGCACCAATGTCATGATCAGTTCTGCCGATTGCATTGACACTAGATGTGAAGCTGCACTCTCCAACCCATAATGAATTAGTGAGGATACTAATGCAGATATCTTTGTTGGTTTGTTTTAGATTCTAAGGAAGTCACCTAGGTTTGTATGTCCTAGGTTGGTATCTCTAGTTTTTGCATGATTGTCATGGAACCTTGATTTTGATGGTACACCTTGAAACTTGAAAATGACAGGCTTGGGTGCCATTCTAGATGTGGATGCCATTTAATCTCTACATGATACAAGAAAAATACTCATTATGTCAATGATAAAACTTGGAAATAAAAAACAAAAATGCATTCAATTTGACTTAACCAAAGATAAGAAAATAAACATAAAGAACAAAATGAAACGCCCAATTTGGGTGCTTTATTTATTTATTTTGAATCTATTTTCACTCTATTTTTTAAAAAATAAAATAAAAAAAATATATAAATTTTTAAATTTAAAATTTCTCTTTTAAAGCTTTTTTGCTTTGGTTAAGGCTCAAGCAAGCGCAATGCCAAATGGCACGTGCACATGAAAGGAAGAGGTGGGTTTTGGGGTTTAGAGCATATGCTATGGATGTAGGTGTATGAAAATGTTTTAGGGCATGCGTGAGGGTAGAGCGGCTCATGAGGGCTACACACAATGGAGTTTTGGCACTGTGGTGGCATTTTGGTGTTGTGAGGAAATGAGTGTGGGCGCGCAAAGAATGATGCACATGGTGGAGAAGCAGTGGGCATGCGGTAGCACCGCACACAATATTTGGCATGAAGGATAAGGGTGCACGATGGAGGCACTACACACGAACCAGAACAGATGAGTGGTCACACAGGCATGCGGGCATAAGTGGCAGATGCTAGCGTCAGGTTTCAAAGGGCACGCAGTGAAGAAGAGGGTGTGCGGTGCCAAGTGTGGGGTGCACAACGCCGAGTAGCAAAGAGCGCACACATGAAAAAATTACCTTTGAGCATGCAAAGAAAATGAAAACTTGGTGAAACTAATGTGAGTTTGAAATGACGGGAGGAGGGTTTTATAATCCCACTCGTTGTGTGACCCTATGCTGGTGCACGGGTGCGTAGTGTACACCTCCCATGCACACATGAGAGATACTTCTTTTTTTTTGAAATTTTTAACTTTTATAATTTTTTTATATTTTTTCAATTTTTTCAATTTTTAGTATTTTAAAAAATTTTCTGACTCTTTAAAAAAAAAATTGATTCTCGAATGATTAATTTGAGAATTCAAAATAAGAGGAGGGGGCCCCCATTCCTTGTAAGGAATGGGGCATGTGTTGTGGGACCACAACATGATTCTTGGATAGATTTTTTGGTTGGATATTCTAGGATTCTGAAAAGTGGCTGGTGTTTTGGTGGAATGAAGGGAGATGGAATCAATTTAAGTTTGAGTATGGGGGTACTCCAAAAGGGAGAACCTCCATGTAGTTGAGCACTAAGTTTGATATAGGAATATTGGAGATATACCAATGTTACAAAAAAATATTGAGGATTTTTTACCAATATTACATAGAATTGACACAAAACAAACATACAAGGATTGCCCCAACATTACACATGAAACCCAGAGGAATCAGAATGGAAATGATAGTGGGTAACCCATAGACAAATTGACATTTCCCAAGTGCACCATGTAACCAGAAGTGGTCATATGTTTAGAATATGCAAGGGTCACATCTGACTGACTCACAAGTAGAAAACCAAAAAAGAAAAAGATCTAATCAGGACCTTTATCTCAAATTTCCCCATTTGTTGCACACCATGATATGAAAGATCATGGAAACTTTAAGGAGGGAACAATCAAATTTCTTGGGAAAGATAATCAAGAACCAAATTTGAAATCCAATATGGAAAGAAAGGGTAAATCAATAGAAAATAACCTTTTACCAAAGAGATCGGTAGGACAGGAGACATATAGACCAAGATCAGATGAGAGGAAAGTTGTATCCTGCAAGGATCTATCGATGATATCTAGAGGGGTGATGTGATTGAGTCAAACTGAAATGTTTAGGACAACACTTTGATGAAAAAGGATCTTACATGAGGAATTTTTGAAACACATAGCTAGGAGAGTTGCAGACCTTGATCAAACACAAAAAATTGAGATATACAATGGTATTAAGCTAAGGAATGACTATGGGGGATGTACAACTAACTAACCATGGCAATTACAATGATCACTATATAAAAGCTCATGATGTGATAGCAGAAATGATTTGATATAGTACAATGTGAAAAAGCTGAGGATGAGGAAATAATAGAATCGATCTGATATAGTACAATGTGAAAAAACTTAGGATGAGGAGATGGAAAAACTAATTTGATATAGTACAAAGAGTATAGTATAGGGGTATGATCCACATAAATGATAGAATGATATGATACATGTGGAACTACCAAGATATGATACATGGATATTGTTACCCATTTTATCACCATGCACAAAATAGATAGGTTGACCAGTCATATTTCTTAGGGTGGTGAGAATGAAATATTTTAACTTATTAAATGCCCATGCAATTAGGGGATACATAAAATATTGACCATGCTTTATCATTATATCCCTAGGTTTTAATCTTTTAAATTTGCATGTCTTATGGTTACGCAAGTTCTATTTTATTATAATCTTTAAAGTTCTACAGATCCCATTTTATGCCACGAAATCAAAAAATCACAAGGGGCCCTTGATCTTCAATAGATCAAGGGTTGTTTCTTTGTTTCTTTGGGGGGTTACAAGGTCATTAGTTATAGAGATAAAGCAACGAGTAGACACGTAGCATGGTGGACCCTCTTTTCCTTAGCTCCCAATAGAGTTTATCGTGCATCTTCTCAGCCATAAGATCTTCCTAGGATTAATGGCCCTTGCTATGTCATTATAAAAGGTTGCAAGAATTTTAATTTATGTGACATAGCAAGCACTTTCCACATGGATTCATGGGTCCAAATTTCTTTAGTGGTCCACTAAGATGGATAGGCTGATGTGTCAGGGTCAAGTTAGTATACGATGGAGCCCCCATTGGCTAAGGTAGTGACATGGAGAATGAAGTTGGTCGCATGTTTTCAGGCCATCATATGTAAGAGGATTGATGATTGTTGCTTCCCTACTTTATGGACTTGCTCAAACTTTAGCGAATGCAGGGAAGCAAGGTCTTGACACATGGATTTTGTGACATCATCTCCCTTGTGGGCTGCAAAAGTGAGCTTGTCAAAATGGCTTAGAGTGATGTCAGGATAGGTTGGTATACAAATGCATTGCCATTGGTCAAATATTTTGAGGGCATGAGGAATATTCAACAATATTTTCCACTGTAGATCTCTAACAGATCTACGGTTATCACTTTCTCGCTAACAAAAACTACAAAATCTTTAGCCATAGTGACAAAGCAAGGAGGTGACATGTGTCTTAGTGGACCTAATTAGCAAGTCAGTGAGGGTAAGTGAATCAATGGTCAACATGTAGCACATTTTTAATAGGAAACAAGGGGTCCACATAGGGTGTCTCCTAATTGTAAGTTCCTAATATCATGATATTGTTGGTCAACTGAGTTAGCACAATAATATATCAATACAAAGACAAAAGGTGGCTAGCCTGACCTATCATGTTGTGATGCATAGGTATGATTTTGTAGTCACCTATTATTTGACCCTAGGGTGGAAAAATATCGATACAAAGATAGAGTAGTGTGGGTTGGCATCAATCAAAGGGATGAGTTGGTGATTCAAACAACCCAGTTTTACTGAATATCTAATTTGTAGTTGACTATGAAGATGATGGAGATAAGATCAGATCATTTCTATGGGACAATGACCAAGAAGATATGATTCTTTCTAGAGGAAGTTGAGTTTTTAATGGCTACGCTTGTAGAGGTGGTTGTGGATCTAATTTTTGGATGCTACAGGAAGTAAAGAGGCAGGTTAAGGCCCTCCTGCAACAAGAAACATTTGGCCTTACCCATTATGGGGAGAGTATAGAACATAAATGTGAATGTAAGATTTTAGAAATATTGGTACTCTTCCAATGAATTTCTAACATGTGCCCCTCCCATATGAAGCTTGTTGTAATCTTGGTCTATTTATGGATTTTTAAGATGTGGAGAAAGGATTGGAATTTTTAAGTTTTATGCAAGATAGTATTGTCAAGATCTCCTAGGAGTCCTTGATGCTTTCCTCTGCAGACTACTTTATTTTTTAGTCTAGATGAATGTTGTTTAATGCACTTTGAAAAATAAATAAAGGAATAGTTCTAGGGCCCTTCTTGTGTATTCTTGCTACTTAAGCTTATAATTTGATAGAAATTCTTAAGATTTACTCTTTAAATCCCTAGGTTCTATCTCATTTGTAACCACAAGTGAGATTTTATTGTTCATGTAGGTTGCAAGTTAAGATACTCTACTCTTTTTCAAATTGTGACATTGTGAATGCTAGAATTCCCTTCAACTCCCTATCTAAAGTACAACCTTCTTGTGAAATATTTATGTGTGAATGAACCTTTGCAATATTGTGTTCTTGTTAGCTACCTAGAAGTGTTTCATCAAGTCAAGCCAACAACATCTTCATCCTACCATTTGATGTATCACCCCATTTTACTTTTTTAGTATTTATTTTCAAGAAATCCTTCTATCTGTTGGTGTTTGAAAATGTTACCCATTTCCAATTACCCTGATGAGAACAAAATGCATCCAGGGGCAGCTAACTCCCATTATCAACACATCCATTCAAACATCAAGCCAACTATAAGTCTATACTCCTTCTGCACTTCAAGCTCTGCAAAACCTAGGCGGGTGGACCTATAGATTCCTTATATGGTACCAGTTGTCAAAACATACATTGAATCTAATACAAAGTAGATAAAAACCCTTATTTCTCCTAAGAACTCATGAAATAACATATATCTGCAGTAGCTAGATGCAAAACAATGAAATTCATAAGTTGAGTGAGGGCATTCTATTTATAGCTCTTCAACATGAAAGACAAATTCATTTGATTAAAGATGTTGATTCAACAAAACCTCAAAAATGCAATAGTATAATCAATGATCCTATAACTGATCAGTGCCTAATCCATTGGGCAATTCCATGAATTCAAAACATACATCTGTGACATCAGGACGTATCTCATATACCCAGACATCAGATCTATCCAACCACCTTGTGATTCAGACATCAGTGTTCATTTAGGTCTCATTCTCACAAAATATCCTTCTCAAACAACCAGTAACCTTGTTTAAACATATCGAGCATTTACTTGGCCCTTTGGTCCAACAGCAAAATACATCAAACATACAACCTGAAAGGGATGCAAATGGGTCTCAAATCTTTGTTCCAAACCACATAAGATTTACAGATTGCTGAGACAGGAGACAAGAACTAGAACGAAACTAGTGAAATTGTTGCTCACATGTATTCATTTCCTTGAAACTATACATTCAGATGCATAAAATTAAAACATGAAACAACCTAATATCTCAGAACTATCTATATTATCTCTACAACTGCTATTCACATGAGAGTTCTGCTGAAGAAAATGGTGTCACAGTCATGGAAACATCTCAAAATACTGGAACCAATGGTCTCACAGTGCAAAAATTGGAATCCCTAATGGTATCACAGCAATGAACTTTTTCTTCCCAGAAACTGGAACCTCTACAATGAAGGAAAGAATGAAAGATATAGGAGAAGATGAAAATCTCGGATCTGATATGCAACTGCCATATGTCCACTTGGAAAACCTTCTCAACAGGTTAAAATAACTCTCTCACCTCTCCCCTCAACTGATGAATCAAATCTTCAATCATTAGGCCTCTACCAACACAAAAATATCTGAAATATCTGATTTGAACAATTAACCGATTTGTTTCCTGATCTGGAATGGCAAAAATTTGCTTAAAATGAACTCAAGAAAGGGAAAAACATCTCCAAAATTCATTTTACGCTTCAACAAACATCAACATACGTCCCCCAACTAATTCTGACACTCCATGCTGAAATATGCTCATTCTACTAAGAATGCCTTTGAAATTTGAAAATCTGCTTATACACTGAACCAGTGAAGACCTGTACATAATCAGACCCCGAATCTGGAAAATTTAGATTCTCCTGGTTCCAATGGTATACTGCACTACACAATTCTAATAAAAATCACCCCTTTTATGGCCATTTGAAAACCTAGTCCTGGGCTAAGAACAAAACATTAAAAATGAAAAATTTAAAAAAATATATAGTCTGAACTATATAAAAATTTAAAATCATTCAAATTTTTTATTTTTTAAAGTATTAGGCATTTAAAATCTTTGAATTTCAATTTAACATTCATTTCCAATCTCCCCATCCTGCAACACCACATGGCGAAACTTGATTTGCTTTGCACCATTTGAGATAGTTTAAATTAATTAATATTTTAATATTAATTAATATCCTTAATTCCACCCCAAATATTTTATTTATATCTCTTATATCCCGTAGCCTCGGAACCTCTAAATTTTTCATTTATGCTTATACAGAGCGAGTCTGCTTTACGCTCTTACGAGCACGAGCGTATCTTCGGGACGTAGCACCCGTCGTAGCACCAGAGGCTTTGAAAAATTGTTTCCCGACCATATGGGAAGCTTACTTCCTCGTATCATCGGGATGAGAATATTTTTAACCTTCCGCTCTCACGCAAGCATTATATCGGAGAATGTTTGAAACTCAATTTATGCTCATACGTGAGCCATTAGCACTTCACGACTCAAAATAAATGTGACCCTTGACCCGCGGGCCCCACACACACAAGGCCTGCGGCTTCCAAAGCCACTATCTTTTTACACCTTCCACTTGACTGGAATCACATTTAAACTCTTTTAATCTTTGTTTCCTAGTAAATGTGGGACAGAATGAATGAAGATATTTCCCTTTCAATGCCTGCGTTTTCCTTTTTCTGTGGAGTGCTAGTGTTTCTCTTTGATTATGCGGCTTTTCCATTTGACTCAGCTCTTTTAATAGGAACTCTGACTGTGGCTCAGACTTCCAAGGCATGAGGGCTCTGTTTTTTTTAATTTAGCACCCACCTTTTTATACATGCTGCTGGTTCTTCAAAAACGTGTATTGCATATTCCTTCATGCATACAAATTCCTCTTTTCACCTCTTGATTTGGCTTCACATTGTTTCTATATGCTTTCTCTGTGGACACCTTGAGTTCTTTAAATGGCGTGGGCTTTTGCTTTTCTAAAATTTGCATCTGGTTAAATTTTTAAACCAAACCATGCTCAACATTTGTTAAAAAAAAAATATTTAAACATCTTCCATTTGGTTGCCGGCTGATTTATCTACTTTCAAAATGTTGACTTCCCCTGCAAAATGTAAATCATCCTTTCAATTTGACTGTGACATTAATTTTCCTCTTCAATGCTGGGCCTCTACAGGATGAGCTCTACCCCTTGCTTGTATATTATCAGCATGAACACTCTACATTCTCAGCAATGTCATTGGTAGATTTTGAACTTCTTTCTTGTCGACATCACAGGTCTTGTTTCCCTTTATGCTAAACCATTTTATTTCATTCTTCATGTGCCAATGCAAGATCCTTTTTTGATGTGGTTGGCCCTGCTAAAACATGGCTTCCTTAGAAAGATGAATGCGTCTGCTGCTATAGACCCTTTGGAACTAACAAATACACTCTATCCAGTGATAAGCAAATACCTCCTTGGCTGCCCATTGAAGATGTGGTGAAAACGCCAACCTGCTCCATGTGCCCCTCTTTTTTTTTGTCATTTCTTTATTACTCAAGAATAAAGTTTCTTGCAGTGCCTTGTTCTAAGATATTTTGTGTTCATTAGAGCTAGAGAGTATATATATGTTTAGTTGTTCCCTTACTTGGCATGGTTTTGATCGGTTCTTATACAAAAAGAGTCATAAATTGCTAAGTCATAATTGTATCATAATATCATACTCTCCCTTTAATCTCTCTAATGATATTAGCTTTTCTTTTCCTTATGCCAATTTATTCTTGGCCAGCTCCTTTTTATAATTATATGAATGCCTCATTTCCTTTAAAATGTGGGCAGACTTCTAAAACAATTAAAATTAAAAATCTCCCCTCCTTTGATAACTTGTGGCTTCCATTTTCATTTGGTGAAAAAGAGAAAACAATACTGGGCTTAATCAACACTTGCCTTCTAAAACCTTTCAAAATGTTTTGTTCCATTTTATCCGACTTCTTTTAATAAAATCTGGAAGTTGTGGATTTGTGTCTGGAGGCTTGCCAGCTGGCCTTAAAATTTGATCTAATCAAATAACTAGGTCTTGAAAATTGGCCTGAGTGTTCAATCCTACACACTCTATCATACTGCAAATTCTTAGCCCACAAAAAATTTCCAACCAAAAGATTTTAATTGTCGAACATCCATACTTCAATTACCTTGCAGGCAAACAATGTTAAAATACATAAACTGGGCTCGGGTTTGGCATTATAAAACGGGGTTATTGATCACTTAGGGTTCTGAAAACTAGGATATAAGTTCTTTGCCATGAAGAGAATATAATTCTATGGTTTGGGCTCATGATGAATCGTCAGACGCATTTGGCGAATTTTCGAAAACAGGCACTTGGAAATTTTAAACTGGCAAATATGTCAAAAAGTAGTTTTTTGTAAATGGACGGACATATGAAAGTATGCAAATGGATTTGTCATGACTCGAGAACTGGCATACTTCAAGAATTTTTAGGAGATAACACAATGATATAATCCATTTAGGCTCACCAATCACAGGATCAAAGTTATAATGTGTTGAACAGGGGTACGAATCAACCTGGATACCTTAGTCATAACAAAACAATGTAAACTAGGTTTTTGATCATGTTAGCAAACTGATCAAATGGATTCGACATGATCTCAAAATTGGAACATATGAAGTGTCTTACCACTGGAACACAATGCAAAAATAATTTTTTCATTTGGGTCAACTGGGTTAAAGATATGATTGGTTGAACAGGGCTTCCCAGAATTGTGAACAACTAGTCAAATGCACAAAACAGTAAATGACCAACTTTGCGGGGTGCAAAACCTAGTCAAACAGATTCAAAATGACTTGAAAAATTAAACATAGATTCTTTATTATGGACACTAAACACTCCCAAAGTGGCTAGTCATGACACATTTCTGGGTAAAAGATATTCAAATGAAAACTGGGCCTCTGGTCGCTATTTGACACTCGGGCAGAATTGCAAATTTTGACACTAGCTCAAAATGGGACTTCACATAATGGTTCAAAATGTCAGTTTAACTTCATAGAAAACATAGACACACTAAATTAAAGGTGTTAGAAACATTAAACACCATTTATGCATTAACTCAATAGCGGGGTATATAAGCTTCATAAGGCATTTATAGGCCTGAAATTTCTCAATGGTGCTCAAAATCGGGAAGGCAATTTTGAGCGCCAACACTATCCATTTCCCTCTAAAGTTTATTTTCCTATTTGAAGAAGTAAATTAGTAAAGCATCATAAGGATCTAACCTATAATCCAAAGATTCACTCCTCATTTAGGTACTTCCCACTACCTAGGAGTGTTTCCATGTTACTCAAAGTGACTGAACCCTAGAAATTGTAGTTTCAGTCTAGGCACAACTTTTAGAGATAAAAAATATGATACATGTACTACAATGGTGATGTTGGAACATCTAGGGAACATGGGGAGATTGATGAGTGTACCGGGTGAGAGGGTGGATAGGTGTGGATTGCTAATAGATAATGGAAGGTTAAGTACACATGGTGCTTATTGCTAGGTTTTCACCAAGGTACCTATCCAAAGTGCTTGAATTGCCAAGATTTCACCATTGGATGCTTATTTTACTTTGTTTCTTTTACTTTTTTGGCTATTTTGTTTGTTTGTTTGCTTTTTTTGTTTTTCAGGACTTTTAAAGATTTTTAATTTTTTTTTACAATTAGCAAGATACATGGAGGGGCTTAGGCATAAAACATCTTAAGGTGAATGATGTTGGTGGGATCATTTAGAGTTTCACCTTCTAATGTTGATAATTGATATGCTCTCGAGCCAAAAGATGATGTGACAACATATGGACCAAGCCATGTAGGCTCAAACTTGCCCCTCTTCTCTCGATCTTCCTGGACTTTCATGTTTTCTTTGAGGATGATGTCACGAACCTAAATTTTTTATAGGTGAACCTTTTTGTCGATGTTGTGCTTGAGTTGATTTTGGTAGACTATGAGGTGGTCATAGGCTTGTTGGCTCCTTTCATCTAGTAGATCCAACTATGTGAGTAGATCCAAGTATTTGAGTTTGGAAACTCTATAGTCCTCATCTGATATTTGTCCTTGCAAAGATATGAACAATGAGGAGAGTTTGAAATTAATAAGTAGTACTACTTCAACTATTAAAAATATTATGATAGGCTAAGTTAGTGAGAGGGGAGGGGTGAATTAGTAACTTATAAAACTTAATCCTTAATTAGCAATTAATCCTTTACGTATATTCTGATCTAATTGCATGCATGAGAAACTGAAAACATTAAATCATACATAACAATTTTAACACACAATTTGGTGACCCAAAAACCTTCAAAATAGAAAGTAAAACTAGGTGGGGATGATACCCACAAGCTTTAGTACTGCAGTATAAAAATGGCCTATTAAGTCTTATAATGATCACTTCTAATGATGTACCCTGTTAGGAGAAATAAGGACTACTAGGTCCACCTTGCAAAAGGATTTACAAATATACAATGAAGTATACATTCGGTAAAGAGATTTACATAAGACTATTAGGTCTACCTTGTTAAAGGATTTGACTGATCCACCTACTAGGATGAAATAGTAGTTGATCTTTGATCTGCAACTTGGTTTGTTGAATTAGATTCCTCTGAGTGTAGAAATCACCTTGCTATGATAGATAAATCTTTGCTACTCCTTATGCTGCTATAGCCTTTGTAATTTTCTCTTCTATCTTATCTTCTTTTTATATTATATTATTCCATCTCATCATCATATTGGATGTGATACAATATGTACATATATACCAATCCAATTTACAAATTACAAAGTCAGCCATAATACAAGTTTATACAAAATATACAAAGTCAGCCATAATGAAGAAACTCAGATTCTGAAGACTAGCTTGGTGAGGTTTTGATACTCGACATCCATTATCAATGCACAACATCATCGTGCACTTGGTAGACATAGAAGCTTAGTCCATATTGATCACTTCCAAGTAGTTTTGAACTTGGTTTGCACTGGTGACTCGAACAAATATTGTGAAATTCAACATATAAATTGAATCACTCAATTTACACTATATAGCTCAATCAATGTTATCACTATGAGCTTGGTATAAAATGAGTCACTTGGTTAACACTGAGTAGCTTGGTTAACACTAGACTCACATCATATCAACTACGAACTTAGTAAGAACTACACAACTTGATTTGCACTGATAAACTTGACATATACTGTAATGCTCAATTTACACTACTGATCAACAATTTTGTAGTAACTACTCGACACAAACTGAATACTATTTGAAGGACTTGGTAGCAACTATAGAACTTGATAGAAACTAAAATGATTGGTTAACACTATTAACTATATAATATGCTCGATAGATACTTACAAGCTGAATAAGTGTATGTCACTAATAACAAACATGACTGAAATGTCAACAATCTTCCTCTTTGGCATTAGTGAAAAAAACACTTATTAGTCAAAACTGAATTCAAGAATGTTCAAGAACACCTTTATTCATCACCGTATGTCTCCAACTTGGTAGAGTATACTATTTTTGAGATTTTTCAAAATTGGTTTTGTAAGAGATGTATTTCTGTACATGAATAGTAATGCTCCCCCATACATAATATACAATATACTTTACATCTTTTTGTATATTTTGTCCTTTTCACAATACATCTATATAGATCTTCTCCCCCTTTATACAATATACATCTTTTCTACAATCCTCTATCTTCTCCCCCTTTTTGACATTAATTCTAAAGATTTATACTATATATACTATATAGTAATGCCAAAATGTGACAAGAAATCTGAATGTACCTTCAAGATAAGTGCCAAAGTCTTGTCCCAATTTTCTTGCAACACCTTGGATGTATGCAATACTATTTGCACTTCTGCTGATAGTTCTATCATATGGTCTACAATGGAGAAGTTGTTGTCATGGATGAGCATTTTTGCATGTGGAATGTGTTTTCGCAATGCATCCATGTTTAGAAGAATCATATTCTATATATCTATCAATGTAGCTCTTATTCTTTCCTCTTCTCTCAACAATTCTACCTGCATACTAGTTAGGAATATGATTTTGGTGTAATGGGCAGAGTTGTAGCTTGGATCAAGTTACAACTACTGTGCACTTGCCTTTAGACCCTCATCAATCTTTAACAGTTTATCCTTTATTTATGTAGGTGTTTTTCAACTATTAAGCAACAAAATACTCAATATCAAGATAATAAACATCACAATAACCTAAGAATCAACTACTTTCTATAAAAAGTTACTTGTTCTTCAAATTTAGATCCAACTTTAACAAAATCATAAGAGATTTTCTACTCTTTAGGCTCTGCAAAGCTAACGTGGATGCATCTAAGGGATGAAAGACTTTCAAATTGATATTTCACACATATTTCATTGATTCCATGACACTTCACAATAATATACATCCCTTATAGAAGATTTTGTCAGAATTCTTCTCAGATTTATAAATAATTTTGGGCAATAGCAACTAACTAAAACACAAGGATTAAATGCAAACTAGTGCTAACCAACATTGGCATTCTTCAAATAGTAAAGTAAAATTGATTTTGAATTTAAGATTGATTCTTGTTCATGATTTTTCCATTTGCAGACTGAATCAATAGATCAGTGCCTCATCCATTGGGAGTTAGAGTCCATTCAATTTCTAGATCTAATTGATTGCATTACAATCAATATTATCAACAATTCTTACTAAAAATAATTCTTATAGACATCCTTCCTATTACCATGGAAACCCTATCAATCTCATTGAAGCATTTACTTAATTCATTGAATTAAAAGCAATAGTGATTTGACATACAACTTGATTTAATTGCATTCAATTGAATAAGCTTTGCTCATTCAACTTCAAAATGACCAGCTAATAAAAATGGAGACAAAATTCAACTAGAACAGATATGGGGATAGTTCATCTTTGTATTAATTTTGTTTGAAAATTGTATACAATTGGAACAAAATTCAGAATGACTCAAAATAAGACATTAAAATCTTGTAAGATTAATGTATTCTCATATATTTGCAAAGAAACATGTCATAAAGTGTACATCAAGAAATTAGACCGAACAAAACTTAGCAAGAACTAAAATTATGTAATAACTCAGACCCTTTCTCTAGCCCCGAAATCTCACTTATATAGTGTGAGATTCAACAAGCTTTAGGCATAGAGAACTGATAGCTATCCTTTAGAAAAAATATATTTATAATTTTTATTGTCATAAAAGAAATTTTTTTGTGCAACAAAAGAAACTTTACATCATAATATTCTCTTTTGGCGGACCTATTTTCTATTACATTTTTAAATGCTACAAATTCCATGATTGCCTCTTTTATTATTCTAACCCCTTAGAGTATGTAGCCATTAGGTTTTCAAAATGATGTGTCTGGCTTTGATTCATGCAGCTTCACTTCAACTCGAGGCTCTGCACTTTCATCATCATGAACTGTTAAAACAACAATTATTTTTGAATCCTTAGTTGCCACATCATCAGTTGGGACTACTGTGCTTTCCTCTTGAGTTGGTTGTTCTTCTCTATCTTCCTTTGCATGTACTAATGTGTCACCTATTTTATCTTCATTAGGGTCCATATCCTCTCTCTGTTTCTATATGTTCTAAAGACACAAAGTCTATTACAAGCTAGAGTTGCCATTGCACCAAAAGACTAACCTATTAATGCCCGATACAACCACTAGACTTATAGAACGCAAGAGACAATTAAACCATGTCTCGAATATCAAAGGGGAAGGCTGGTGGTTAGTCGAACAATTACCCCCTTAACATTACCCAAGGATATTCAAACCTATGACCAAGCTCTGATACCACTTGTTACAAGCTAGAGTTGTCATTACTCCAAAATATTGATCTTTTAATGCCCAATACAACCACTAGACTTATAGAACATAGGAGGCAGTTAAGCCATGTCTCAAATCTCAAAGGGGAAGGCTAGCAATTAGTCCAACAAAGTCTTCCCTCCATTTTTTGAAAATAGTATCATTAGGCCAATCAAAATTTAGGATTTCACGTTGCTTTTTGATTACAAAGCCTCCTATTTTTTCTATTTCAAAAAATTCTTTTCTGATGGCATTGTAGAATAGTTTTACTTTGACATATTCTTTACTAGTCATTACCCACAATGCATGTCCCTTTTCATTTATAACTTCATTCATTCTATGGCCAAGTAAATCATCCAATTCCTTCCCCCCACTCTTCCTTTTCTTTTTTCTTATCAATCTTTTTGAGTGCATTGGGGAAAAGATCAAATTTATCTCTTATATATTTAGAAAAACAAATCATTATTCTCTTTTGAATAGAAACCCTTTTCTCATCAAATTCTATCAAATTATTGGTTATATCAAAAGTTTTCTCTATTTGTTCACAAGATAAATGGATAACTGAGATACACATAAGACTAATATATTTATCTCTCTCACTCCATTTTTACACAATGGGCTTCAAAGTGTCTTTAACACTTCTTATTTCATTCCACATATCAAGGATCCCCACCAATTGGTCATAGAATGTTGGTTAGTCAATCTTATCTACTAAGTATAAGATTGTTTTTCTAAGTTTTTCCTCATATTGATTATTCAACTCAACCTATAATTACCATAACTTATTCTTCTCTTCTTCAAACTCATATGCAATATAAATTTTTGGCCTTTTTGGGGTGTTAGGCAATTCTACAATCGAAGTAGACTTGAATGGCTCAACAGGGGGCAAGGGTATACAATTCTAGGCCTACTAGATTCTCCCACTTTCCTCTTTCCTAGTTATTTATCCATTTGGGATACTTGATCCTCTAGCAACTATATTTTATTTCCTCTTTCCACATATGCCTTTATTATTTCTTCAAACTTGGCATTGAGTTCTAAGAATCTACTTTTTTCTTTGCTAGCAACCACAGTCCCAAAACTCACCATTTCTTGAGTCATTTTACTTATCTCTTCACTATCCACTTCATTTTCCCTATATACTATGAGAGTACCAATATGCTCTACATGTGAAATCTCTTGTATTCTGGTTTTATCTCTTTTTTCAATAGACCAAATCACCAATTCTTGGTGGTCATTGCTGTATTTCAATCCTCTATGTGCTTGCAAGATTTCTTCCTTAGTCATATATTGCACATCTTTTTCCTTTCTAATAGAATAAAAAATCATAACATTAGCCATGTCTGATTCAGGTAAAATCAAAACTCTTGACTCTTTTACTAGCTGTCTTCTAGCTTTAGGTGTTAATTGGGCAAAGTCCTTCAAAAATTTGGCTTTAACCTCCTCCTCAACCTCAGAGTCCAACTTATTTGGTTGCTCTGATTTTATTGTTTTGCATTTAGCCTCAAAATTTCCAATATTTCTCCTCCATAAAAATTGTGCAACAGCTCTAGACTTTACAAAATTTTCGTCATCAATGAATTTTTTAGAAGCTTGTTAAATTATAGGGTCAATCTCCCTATCTCTGTAGTCAGAAATAGTAAGGTCAAAGGATGGCATAGGAGGCTCTTCAGGCACTCCTCTTTCAATATTAGTAGTTGTAACAACTATGTCTCCCTCCCCTTCGATTTGCCTCAGTTGTTCTCTTAGAGATGCCTCATCATGCATTTTGAGTGAAGTTTGGGAACGTAAACATTCTCCTACTTGAGAAGATGACCCTTGTTCCAACTTTTCTTTCTTGGGAGCACTAATGTCAGATGGGCTCTTTGATCTTGGCCTTTTATAAGGGGGGATGTACTATACATTTTGAGCTACAAAATATCCAACCCTTTCTTGTAGTGTATGCTATCCTGGATTCATAACCATTTTTCTATTTATTCTCCTTTCCACCTTAGCAAATCTATCTAGGTGTGCTCTTGCCAAGATATCCTCCTTCTCATTTAAAGTCTGCATTATTCCAAGAAAATTATTCATCAACATATTCATTTTGACTCCCCAATATTTCTTATCTGCCAGAGGGTCATACTTGGGCTCAAAAGCATTGATGAAATCCAAAATTTGCTATAAACTACCCATTTTTCTTTTCTAATTTCCCGCTCTTGTAATGAAAATATATTTATGATTATATCCTTAGAGAAATATACACTTTGTATGTGAGCCTTAGCCTTAGTTCTTTCCCTAAGGAGGTCATAAAATCCCTTTGGATCAATATAATAGGCATGGGATTGGGCCATTTGATATCTATCTAGAATTTTTTCCAAATTTCTCCACCCTTTCTTAATAAATACAAATTCATGCACAACTGTAACAACTGGGAAGAATGTTCCTTTGGATTTCCCTAATAAATCCCTTTCATCAATTGTACTAATCTACCATAAAAATTCTATAATTCCTACTATTATCACTTAGGTTTGCACCCTTGTCCAAAGCCTATGCATGAGGACAACCTAGTGAAACATGGAAACAACCTCCAAGATGTGGGACTTGAATTGTGAGGTTGAGTCTCTGGAGAAGGCTGGCTTCCTCTTACTATCAAGATGCACCTAACTACTCTTGGAGAGGAAAAGGGAGAAGGAGAGCATGAAATCAAATCTACCTAATCTAATCTAAAGAGGTGATGCACCAAAATAGAGTGTTCGGACCAAACTCTGCCCATATATGCACTATTGAACTAGAATGAAACTAGGGATATACACATTCGAACTTGCTTTAATCTAATAATCACATACAGATCAGAAGACCAAGATGAATGACACAAGGAAAGAGAAATCCACTTATATTATCATTCATAGGCCAAGGAGATATAGTCATGCAGATCATAGATACCTACAAAACACCAGTAAGAGGCAAAGAGTTCTTGCACTTTCATACCAATGGCTAAAGAGATAAGACAAAAAATCATGAGGTTTAGAGGCATAGGGGAATTTACATTGAGAGTCTACAGAGCAATAACACAAAAAACAGAGAAAGGTCCACCCTACAAAAATCATAAAAATTTGCTTTTATAGCTTAGGCATAACTGGGATGTCCTCCAACTATAATTACTTTGCAACAACCTGCCATTAAGTCCTACAAAGAACAATCATGGGGACCCAAAAGAAAATTTGATCTAAATATAGCTTTTTGGTACCATGAAGTCTAATTTTTAACTAAAATAGGGCCTCAAACAGATAGAAACGACAACATAACTATGCTCTGACCAGGTAGATAGGTTGGATCGGGGGGTAGAGTGTTCCTCTGCATGCTTCACATTCACTTCTGGTGGTTGGAACTGATCATGAAGATTAGATTCTTGTAAAACCTTGATTTCTTATTATTTTTCGATGCATGAATCAATAGAGTCAGCGAGTCAGCCAAATCACACAATGAAAATGTACCATGTGGACCAATAGTCTCATTTCTTTATGCCACCTTACGGGTCTCCCCAAATTTGACTAGATATTCAAACTAACTGTGCCACCTTGCAAGCGCTGACCATGACAGTCACATTAACTACTGGCCACTAACCATCAATGCCTCCATCAAACCCATTGGGACATGTGTCACTGAGGTGCTATGTCGCTATGCGTATCCTCTGGGCAATTTCCCATAGTGAGATAGTGCCCACTATGGATTTAGACTGATCTGATGATCGTGAAGACTCTCCATATTACTGCGCTATCTCCTTAAAACTTTTGGGCTCACTAACAATTGGCAACCACCTGGCACAACTTGGCATCCTCATCTTGGCGAGACCTGGCCCTACTGATCCATGTGGCACAATGGCGCTATGTCGGTATGGGTAATATCCTCGTAGCTTTCAATAGCAAGATAGCACCCACCATTGATCTGGACTGATCTGAGGGTGAGGAAATCTTCATGCATTCAAAAGGGGCATGGGTCTAGGCTACTGTTGATATCAACGAACTGCCCAGCTAGTGACGAATCAAAGCCTCATTTCAAGCACATTCATCCTTCCACGCTACCTGAGGTCCCACTGTGTGTGCCAAATTTCATCACTGATATCTGATGGGGTAGGCTTGGGACCCACCTTTTGTAGTAACACTTTCCCCTGGGCACTATTTTGCTAACGATGAGGAACACATATTTTCTAATAGTGCCATAGCGCCCTTCGGTGATCTATCAAAACTTAGCACCGATGAAACAACAAGGAAAGGGAGGACCCACCTAGCACGCGGCCAAAAGGTGCTATGTTGCTATGGCAAAACAACATACAACTTCCCATAGTGAGATAGCGCCAACTACTGATCTTCCTTAGATCTGATGATGGGGACTTGCAGGACTGCAGAAACATTAAAATGCGCAGGGAAAGAAATATAATAAGGTTAACATAAAGTATTTTGTGCCCTTTTGAATATTTGAATATTTAAAACTTATGAATGTTAATACATTGAATTCAAATGTGGTGATTTTTGCGAGAAGGCAAAAATGACCAACACCTACGTTTAAAGGCACCTGGTAGGGTAGCACATGAGGTTTTCCCAAAAAGCCATAGACTTTGAAAATAGTGGAAACAGGATGACATCCCCCCAATTATGACTAACCAACAACCCCTTGGCATGATCCTTAAGTCTTATCAATTTTAATAAGGGATGGGGAATTCTAGGGCTATCCCCTCTTAGTAGCAATTGAAGCCTTGATGCAAAATATTTGTCAAATCTAACAAAGTGGGCATCTGTGACCTCCCATGTCATGTCAGTGCTCCACAACTAAATTGGGAGTTTCTCCCCTTCTCTCTCTAGTTCCAATTTCGTTTCTTTGGATAAAAAGGTAACTCCTTTCTATAAACATATGTAAATCAATAAAGAGTATAAGAAAAAAGGCCTATTAACCTTACTTTGAGCTATTTCAATCAGACCATTGTGAATTTCCTCAGCTAAGTAGGTGGTAAAATCAAGAATTGAGCTCACCCCAAACTGCATAGTTTGAGCTATGATAAAAAAAATAGAGCCTTGAATATAATCTTGCTCATCCATTCAAAATATTTTTTAGAGAGAAAAGTATAAGGCCTATGCCCTAGGATTAAAATACTTCTTCATCAAGGGCTCTGGGGTATTTGGTGTGACGAAAGGTAGTGACCCAATTTTGACAAAATGTTGTTGCAATGATCCTCCCCTTAATTATACCCTCTATGAATCATATCTAGATTGGAATTCCTCCATATCAATTTTTTCATGGATGACATGGTTGGGGTTGAGCTTGAATACTTCTTTGATCAATGCAAGTGAAACCCTAAAAAGGTTATTCCCTACATGGCTTTTCACAATTTTGGTAATTGGATCATATTTTTTAGCCATGTCTGCTAACAAGTCACTGTCAAAAAATACTCTAGGAATGATCAGTTTTCATATATCAAACTCTCACACATTACTGATTGGGGTATCCAAATTTCATTTTGCAAACCATTTTAAAAATAATTCTAAACTACCTACTAAAACTTTTGCATCCCTTAAATAATCAGCCTTGTCGTAAAAACCCTCACTGACCAACAACCTAGGCTTTTTAGGGATGAAATCTCTACCCTTTGTCAATTCATTTATAGATGGAGGCATTTGTTCAAGAAAATCATCATGAACATATATTTTTAAATAATGCACCTCACTAGAAAATTCCTTACAAGGTAGCATTTTTCTCAATTTAACCTAGTACAATTACAATTTCTCAATTATCAGAAGTTTCAGACAACCTACCCGTGCTTTCCTACTTATTTTCTTAGTGAATTATCCTATAAATTTCTAAAAACCTTGAAGAATTTGATGCCATAGCTCTAAAAATTCTTGTGCTCTGTTAATTTTTTGCAATTTTGTGGCTCAATAATGGTGAATTTCAAAATATATTATAGAATTACACTCACACAAAGTAGCATTGAATAGAATTAATGCTTTCTTAGTCACAAATTTTGTGCCATTGGATAAATTTGAATTCTAATAATTGATTCTTTAGCATTGGATGACCTTCTTTAAAATAAAAATGTTGCATTAAAGCCTTATGAAAATTTTCACACGTCAAATAGGCAAATTACCACATTACTTAAAACTTGAGCATTTTCATAATGCGGTGAAGTGCTGATCGTTGATCTTCGAAAGATCGATGATCACAAAAAATCATTATAACTTTGCAAATAAAACCTTTAAAAATGCTGTCCCATGGATACACTCATCTCTAGCTTAATAGGTACATCTCATACTTTACCAATTACTATGCTCCAATTCATCATACTTTTCCACCTTGACCTGACTTGACAGTTTTCTTTACAAAAGGTCCCACCTTGACACATGGCGTGCAGGTGCTTCCTCGCTTTGCTTAAAGTTCAATCATTTTCATAATGTGGGTAAGCACTTCTTGTTGATCTTACCAAGATCAATGGTGTTATAAAATTATATCCTTTTAAGATCCAGTCAGCCAGACTAACCAATAAAAATGCTTCCTTTTACACCAGCGTGTTTGACAACTACCAATAGTACAGATTACATTATACCTTTTAAAAGAAGTGGGTCTATGACATCATCATATGCCATATGTTAAAGAGGCACTTGAATTATTTAGTTAAATTCCTTGCACCTCCATGAAGTGGTGAAGCACCGATCGTTGATCTTCCAAAGATTGATGACTAAATGATGTGACATCAAAAGGGAACCCCACTACCTTTCTTTAACCAATGACATTACTAGAAAATCAAACATGCTCTGACCTTTTACTGATAGCTTTGAAAAATATTTGATGATGTACTAACAAGCTCTAACAAGATTTAGTCTTTGCAGTGCAGTCATAACCCGATGTCACCAAGTGCTACATGGCGCAAAGGCGCTTGCTCGTTTCACTTAAAAACCATGCATCTTCACATTGCAAGCATGTGCTCACCACCGATCTTGGAGAGATCAATAACTAATCAAAACAAATCATCACAATTAAGATGTTTTGTAGAAAGTTCTAAATAAAACAACCATGGTTAGGGTATATTTAAAATAGAAAACGCAAACTTTGCAGAAAGTAATAAAGTAACCATTGGAAAAATAAAAACTTAGGATAAGTGTGTCTTGCATAGTTTTATTTGAAAATTATATTTAATTACTTTAGATTATTTTGAGGGCTAGGGCTTCAAAACAAGGGTTTATTAAATTTTAGAAGATTTCATCTAAGGTTTTAAGAAAATTTCACAATATTTTTAGAATACAACACTAGGGTTTTTCACTACTAGGTGCAATAAAATATAAATGGTGAAAAACTAGGCCAACAATTTACTCAGTGAAAATTGATATATCACATAGTTTACCAAATAGTAAAGATACCTTGTTGCAAGAGGTCTCCAGTGAGCCTAGAATAGTAGATAATTCTACTTTATGGATAGAAATTTGTTGAGCAATAAGTTCTAAAACTTTATTCTCAAATTTCTTCTCAACTCTCTGCAACAATTTGTCTTGTCCATTCAAATCATTATTGAACTTTTTGACTACCTTTGCTAACTGGTTCAAAATTGGTTGAGAAGTATCAACCTCTATGTTTTATGCCTCTGCAAGGGTATTCTTAGCATCCTTAATTATCTAGAATTCCTTATTCCTTTCTTCTCTACGCCTCTACTGCTTAGCTTTCTTTTGAAGAATTTCTCCAAAAATATGCATCTGATTAGGATTGAGATTTGAGATGTCCCAATTAGAAATAACAATCTCCTCATCAAAATCTATGTCTTCTTTTTCTTTTCCTTTACCCAAAAATCTTGTGCTTCATTGAGGTTTGGTATCAACTATCTTTGCACTTATTAATTGCATGCTTGGAATGGAAATAATTGTAGAAGTAGTAGGAATCGCTGAAAATGTAGATATTGCACTTATTACTAAAATATTAATAGTAGAAGTACCTAGAGTTAAAAAAATGATGTAGGGGAAGTGATGGCTACTTGGTAGATGAAGTGCTTATCACTTCTGTCAATGTGGTGCTGAGCTAGATGGGTGTAGAAATTGATTGAGTTCTTGTGCCAACTATATTTGTCATATTCAATCCTATTGAAGCTTTCTCCAGGCTTGATATTTTTAGTTTTTTTCTTGGAGAATGAAGAAGTGATGCTATGACTGCTAAACAATTTTCACTAGGTCAATCTCCTCAGTATCTTGTGCATCTTCCTCAATATCTTCCTGCCCTTGTTCCTCTTCCTCATCATCTACATTATCAAAATGTGTAACTTCTTTAGCATCAGTCTCTTCATCCTTTTTTGGTTCATTATCATCATCTTCTTTGTCACTAACACTAACTAAAAAATCACTTGGTTTTTGAAGAAGATAAACATTCTTTTATGTGTTTGTAGCATTCTTTACTACATGCTCAATGTCATTCAATAGTACAAGACAAGTGTTGAATCTCAAAGTGAGCTTTTATTTTTTATTTTTTATAGAGATTCCTTTACCTCCTTGTCATCTAAATTTGGCATGAGTTGCCTTAGGGTCTACTCATATATGTCTTTTTCTATCTTCATAGCATTCTCCCATCTTGGCTTTACCTTCTCCATTAGAACATTTAGAATCTACTGAGCACACTAGTCTGGGGAGTACTTACCCATTTTAGTTATTAAAATATCTTCTATTTTATTTTGCTCTTCTAAAATCCTAGATTCATACTTAAGTGCCTTGAAATTTGTTATACCAGATCTTGATTCTAATTCTTTCATCTTTTCCTCAAAAATAGGTGGAGGCCTCTTGAAGATTACATCTCCTCCTTCATTATCTACTTTCTTCCTAGATGACCTTATGGTAAAAATAGTAGTAGATGCCTTGGTAGGCTTGGTATTACCTTACCTTTCTTCTTCAGTGGCTCTTCATCCTCTAATTTCTCTTCATCTTCTCCTTTTCCTTCAGTCAATAGAAGAGTGGAACTAGTTTTTAGTTTGGCAATTCTCTTCTTTCCTTTGTTGACTGCATGAGGGAGTCTAATTTCTAATTCAATTCTAGCCTTTGCCTCCTCATAAGTGCTAAAGTATGCAACTTTAGGGTCAACTAGCTCATTAATCAATGCCTCAATAATATCCTTGGTTTTATCTATGTTTACCTCACAACCTAGGGTTTTACCCATACTATCCTTGGTATTACTACCTAAATGTATACTTTGTCACTATCGACCATGAAACAAACATAATTTATGTAGTCTTCAACTAGTTTCTTAGGAATCTTGAATCTACTATTCATCTTTTCTTTGAATGCATCAAAGTAGATATCCATAATACTTGCATAGTTTTATCCCATTTCAACAATATACTCATTAATCTGATAAAGATCAAGTACATCTTTCCTCCAAACTACTATACCTAACCTTCTGGTAAACATAGTAGTAGATGTCTTGGTAGGCTTGGTAATAATTACCTTACCTTTCTTCTTTAGTGACTCTTCATCCTTTGATTTCTCTTCATCTTCTCCTTTTCCTTCAGTAAATAGAAGAGTGGAACTAATTTTTAGTTTGGAAATTCTCTTCTTTCCTTTGTTGACTACACGAGGGAGTCTAATTTCTAATTCAATTCTAGCCTTGCCTCCTCATAAGTGCCAAAGTATGCAACTTTAGGGTCAACTGGCTCATTAATCAATTCCTCAATAATATCCTTGGTTTTATCTATGTTTACCTCACAACCTAGGGTTTTACCCATACTATCCTTGGTCTAACTACCTAAATGTATACTTTGTCACTATCGACCATGAAAAAAAAATAATTTATGTAGTCTTCAACTAGTTTCTTAGGAATCTTGAATCTATTATTCATCTTTTCTTTGAATGCATCAAAGTAGTTATCCATAATACTTGCATAGTTTTATCCCATTTCAACAATATACTCATTAATCTGATAAATATTAGGTACATCTTTCCTCCAAACTACTATACCTTTTGATGAAAAAAACTATTGAACATAGAAAAATAGATGAGTCTAAAGTGAACTAAAATTACATGGATTGTTCTTGGAAGTTCTTATACTTTCTATGTTCTTGTTGAACTAGTTTAGCATCAACTCAGCAAGGTAAAGTGATAGGTTATTTGTGACTACCTTGTAAGCCAAGTCCACTGCTTCACATGATGCATTGTTTAATCTGCTCGAACTATATATCTTGTGAGTGATGACATGTATCCTGAACTTGATTTCCATGTCAGTAACACAACTAATCTTCATTCCCTTTCCATCCCATTCAACAAGGGTTTTCTTCTCCAATTCAACTCGACTTAGGGTTTTAGTCATTTTCACTTTTTTTAACATGGGAAGACTAGTGATCTTGTGGATCACCTTCTTGGTTATCAAAATGGGTTTTTGCAACCATAGTTAACCATTGTGCACATGAATGAGAATATATCTTATCCATTTTACTTGGAATTCTCGTGGCATATGCAAAATGTGAGTTAAACCTTTGGTTTCAAGATGTTGGTGCTCATATTTCAACACACCATTAATGCATAAATCTTTCAATGATTTGTCCATCTCCAATGTTCCAATGTCTTGAATAGTACATTTGAAATGTGAATGAATATCATTGATTAACAGTACCTTTGGTGGAATTTGTGATTATGCTCTACTTGGATCTAGGGTTTTTGCAATGGCAAGAGTCAACTTAAAGTCTGATGCCCTCTATTCTATGCTTCAATCTAGCATGTCTAAACCTTTCTTTGATTTTCTATTGGCGGTGCCATCTTTGCTTGGTAGGGTTTGAGAATACAAAAATCTTCAATATCAATTTGCTAAAATCACTTGAATGCTCTTAAAATCACTCTACACAGATAGCTCTCAAAAATTTGTAGTGAGAAATGACTTTGATTTCACCCCTTTTATCAAAATTTTTCATAAATTCTTGGTATGATTATTTGCTCAAATGATAGACTGTCATCCACTTTACTTGTATTGAATGCTCAGTAACCACATATAACTTAGTTACTCACAACCTTGCTCAGTAGGGTCTACAACCTGACCTTACTCAATAAGACAGTAACCTGATCTCACTTAGTAATGACTGACATCTTTTACTTAGTGATCCCTTTGAATCTTGAATGTTAATTTGGATCATTCAACCTACTAACTGGAACTGATGTGAGATGCTTCCTTCAAAATCCTAGTTCTAGTTCTCCATGAAAGATCAAGTGGAAATGGTGGAGTCACTCAATTCTAGAGTGACATCTTCATTAGTTCTTGAACTTATATTTTTAGAAGACTTTGGAACCCATTGTTGTCTCATCTGCTTTCTGATGTTGTCAACTTTTTCCTTCTTTTCATCTTCAATTCTTCTAGTATTCATATAGTTCTTTGCAAGATGACCAAGTTCTATACAAATGAAACATCTTCTAGTAGTATCTCTCATTCTCATATGATGTTTTACACAATTCATTCCAATGTGTCCAAATTCTCCACAATAATGACATCTGCACCAAGTGTTATAGTCCCAACCAAATATAGCTTTTACAATTTCCTCTACTAGATTCAATATCTTAGTTTTTCATTCTGATGACTTGTG
Source organism: Cupressus sempervirens (assembly GCA_028749045.1). NCBI lineage: Eukaryota > Viridiplantae > Streptophyta > Pinopsida > Cupressales > Cupressaceae > Cupressus > Cupressus sempervirens. Next base: position 961,745,826 of record CM053785.1, on the reverse strand, counting down.
CCCATGCTTCTTCAATCTGTGACATTTTCCTTCAAATTTAGGTTTCTCTTTGCATTCATTAGCCCTATGTCCATGCTAATTACAATTGTAGCATTTTCTATTAAATTTTTCTTTCCCATTGCTCCAACAGTTGTTTGATGTATGACCTATCTTACCTGTAATGTCTCGCCCGGAGATCCTTGGAAACAAGGACGAAATACAAGCCAGAATTTCTTTTTTTACAAGTATGAATGCACATGAAAACATCATACAGGGATCACAAAGATCGCAATGGAAGACTTCACCACAATCCCAGCAACCAACAAATCTCCGAATGCCACAACCAACTGACACACGTGAACAAAAGTCAACAACCACCACAACAAGATGAGGGCTCAAGAAATGACCACTCATCAAAAAAACACCAAGCTGGGGTAACATGTAGAATCCTAAAATTTGGCTAAGCCTAAAATCTCAAAGCCCTAAAAAATGGCTAAGTTTGGATTTTTGAAGTCCTAAAATTTCCTAGAATCTTTAACTTATCTCTGAGAGGTCTGAAACCTATCTGAAAAGATTGGTCGCATATATTAAAATATATCTTAAGTATAAGAAATTATACTTAAATGATATATTTTAAACCCCAAGAGACTGACTACAGAAACACACACAATGGAAATAAAAAAGCCACACCAAGGGATTGAAGAACACCTAAGAGGGTACCTCGAACCATCCCTAAAAAGTTTTGAATAGATCGAAAAGTGCCTGCTGCCCACTTGTGCAAGTTTCATAAAAATCGTACGACACTTTATCAACACTATGCGATACTTTACCAGTGTCATACGATATTTCTCCATAAGGAGGGTGACACAATCAGGGGTTGGGCGATACTGGAAGTGTATCATACGACATTTCTTCTGAGGGTGTACGATACTATAAAGTATCGTACAACATTCCTCAAATGGGCGTGTGACACAATATTGTATCACACCATGTTGACACATTGTTGCCTAGGGAAAAAGAAAGAAAAATCCAAAAGAAGAATGACAAGCTAAAACATAGATAAAAACCTCCACACCGGGGAGTACCAAATCCATGCAAATCGAGGAGTGAACACTCGAGTGCATAAACAACAAGATGCCAAGAAGGAGATACATCTATCCATCTAAAACTATAGTAGAAAAGAATGAAAGGAACATCACAATGAACATAAGCAACATCGCAATGAACTAAACAAACAAACTAAGTATGTGGTTCCTCCCAACCATCAATAGCATCATAAGACCATCATGGATCCTAGCCATCCCCCGCACGTAACATCCCAAGTCACTGATCAGATCATCGGTACTGTTGTAATAGGGATGTCACTACTAAACATGAAAATAACCAAAAGCATAAGGAAATCTAACATGCTATTAGAAAAGCATAAGATAATCCTACAGTAGATAACATCACCTATCACATGCTTAACATCAATAAGCAATAGATATGCTACTACAAAAATTCACATCATCTAATCATATGCTAAACATCATAATATGGGAATGCATAAAATAAACTAACATCATCTAAACATGATATCCAAGCATTCCAATTAAAGCATAATCATAAGAAAGCATACTTCGGAATCTGAAGTACCAAGTGAAAACATCCAGCAACGGTTGCACTAGGACAGAAGATCATCTCTGTACACTGGTCCCTAGTAGTGATGAAGGTAGCTACGCCTCCCAACCATGTGGAACCCATAGGTCCACACCCACCATGCTGATGGAGATAAAGATCCAACCATAAAACACACAAAACAACATCCATGGCTAACACTCATGCCAGACAGTATGATGGCTGCAACCAAGAACCTAAGACAATGCAAGGAGTACAGGTCCTAGTTAGACACTCAAAAGGCTACTAAGTAGGGGCTGACATCATGGAGAGTTAGTTGGCATTGACAAGCCCAAGCTCGGATCTGTATAGCTCAACTCCCTCAATAGAAGGCCAATACACCATGTAGCTCAACTCCCTCAACAAAAGGCCAATACACAAAAGTACCATTTTATTATCTTAAGTTTTATTACCAGTCACACATTTTCTTTAATTATCACTTATTTAAAACTTCTTCTACCAACCCTATGGGACTGAGGTCACCAAGGCTGCAAGATAGAAGCCACCTCCATATGCTACCCTACCCTACCCATGCTCATCCTATGACAAGTGCCTGTGGGAATGCATACTCCCATCCCAACCCCAATGATCATAACTTCTAAAAAATCCATGAAATATCAGGACTCACAAGTCACCCAACAAATGTACGCGCATGTACTCGTGTGTGGCGCACCACCATCATGAAGATCATAACACAAGGATGAGAATGAGAAAACAATGCAAAGAAAACACCCAACTGAAAGCAACATGGGAAAGATGGATTCTATACAAATCCCAAAGCCAATAAAACCATACATCATAAAATCACTCAACCGGCCTCAATTCAAGAGTATGGATTCTACATGAATCCTAATGATGTAACAAGACCAAAAGTCATGAACTTACTCAACTGGCCTCAATCCAAGAGTATGGATTCTACACGAATCCTAATGCTCATGAAACAAAAGCAAAGGTCCAACAGAAACCATAACAACAGGTATGAAATCACTCAACCGAACACAAAGTCAGAAGTACAGATGCGACATGCATCCCAAAGAAACAAAAAGTATAGAAGTGGTCTAACTAATATCCAAATGGATCATCCAAGTCCACAACCCACATTGTGCCAAGAAAACTCAAGAAAATAGGGTGACACGCAAAATGAGGTTAAAACCTCAAAATTTGGAAAACTTCAAAATTAAAATCCATTTGGCCTTTGGGTTCAAAAACCCCAAAAATCCAAAAATAAAAGAAATCAGACATCGTATGCAAAAATGACCAGTATAACGGTGTAAAATCCTCAAAACCTCATCTTGAAAATAGGAAAATGTTTGTACCCACCCAACCGGGTAGAACTAACATATAGAAACAGAGGGGAACACTAGTTCTCAGCCTCCAAACAAATGGCTACCAAAAATAGAAGCAGAAATAGAGCAGAAACAATAAAACAGGAAAGCCCTACCTCACAGCCAAAAGGGCAAAATGGGAATCTTAACCATAAAATAATTATCTTGCAGATGTAGCTGAAAATCATGGCAATCGAAGGTTTTCCTGAGCTGGATCCAACGAGCCCAACCTCGCAATGATCCCTCGCCCGTAGCTCCCACAACGAACAAAATAGTAAATCCTCATGAAGAGGATTTTGGGTTTTACTCTCCAACTTTCTAATTCAAAAGTGAGAAGTGAGGAATTAAATTCCTTTTTGGATACTTATTCAATTTTCGAGTGAATAATTGATTAGGGCAAATAACCAACCAACCTAGTTAAACCTTGAATCGACCCAAATGAAAATAGGCTATTCTTATAAATAGGAATTCATCTATGGAAAAGCTGCTAGAAATTAAAATAAATCAATTAAAAGCCCGAAAACTCAAAAACACAGAAATCTCCTTAACAACTTTCGCGATAATGTGAAACTCTAAATGCACAGACACGCTCATTGGTCTAATCACATAATGCAAATGAGTTCAGATTTAATAATCACCAAAAGGTTTAAATTAAACATTTAATTAAGGATACGTTGACCATATAAGGATGACATTGGTAAAATATGAATGGCTGAATCACTAACTCCATGTGCCACTGCCAGGGATATAAATCCTGCACACTAAACAACACGATCAAGTGCAATTGCATATAATAACATAGCCAAAGCAATAAATGCATTAAATCACCTAATTTAACAATTTATTTAATTATATTAAAATAATCTATTTACATCACTCACGTTCGCATAAAGAATAACAACGTAGGAATGAAGTAAATAACCATAGCATTAAATCCATCACATAACATAATCAAAGGTATATCCAAATACTAGATAACCATATATCATCATAAAACACACTGTCATCTCAAAATGGCATTGTCATGCAATATGATCAACTGAACAACATAGTAGTCTAAAATCTATGATACTGAAATCAAAGTATACCACTTGACCCTCGGGTCATCTCAAATGTAAACATAACATGAGTAACATATATCTCATAGATCAAAATATAACAAGGTAAATGTCTGTAGCACATAACCAAATAATCCAACATGAATAGTCCATTCTACTTACTTAAGCATTTAATAATGATTAATTACTCTGCATTAAAAAGGCATTTAAAACACATAAACAACCATAGTCATAAACATGACTAACTACTGCTACATGAACCTAGTCCAGTGTAGCATGGTAATAATACATAGTGCAATCTCTGCACACATCTCAAGGTAATCACGGAACAACCTCATGATACCACATCACTCCTAGTAACCACTGGCACAAACCTCAGTGAACCAAAAATCACCACATAATCTCAAAGATCAATCAAAAGCATAATCAAAGCCACTGATACATAAACATAAATCCAAACACCTAAACAATGTAGACCACTCATGGTCGCAATCATGATCCATCACAATAAAAGATCAACATGGTTGCACCCATCAAGATGACTTACAAAAGTCAAATGGGAGAGGCACTACATTACCATTGTAAGTGCAAACATGTCTTTGATTCTTTTGAGCTCCTTGCTTGGATGATTCATCTTCTTTTGTATATCCAATTCCTACTTTTCCCTTTTGTCTGTAATGACTTTGCTTGTTCAACTGATTCATGTCTGCTTGAGATCTCGTCATCCTCTCATTGGTTTGCCTTTAGTGTTTAGATTATTCTACAATATTTTATTTTTTGATCTTAGATTCATGATTTCTTTGTAGTGCCTCTCGTGTTTGTAGTCTGTACCTTGTCCATTTTGATTTGAGAGATACTTGATACTCTTATTTTGTACCTTATGTTGATTTGAGGGTCAGACGTTATACTTTGATTTAGTACCATAGATGCTTTCCTTCTATACTATTCAGTTTATCATATTTTCATGTTGATGCTATTTTGTAGACGACAGTAGATCTATAATGATATTTGGTTATATGATGTATTGGACATATTTTTTGATTATGTTATGAGATGGACTTTATGCTATGGGTATTTACTTCATTTATGTTCTTTATGATTTCTGCGAATTTGAGTGATGTAAATGGATTAATTAGTTAATTAATGTTTAAATTGCTTCGGCTATTATATTATATGCAATTGCACTTGATCGTGTGTTCTAGTGTGCAAGAATTATGTCCCTAGTAGTGGCCTATGGAGTTAGTGATTCAACTATTCATAATTACCAATTTCATCCCTGTATGGTCAGCATATCCTTATTTTAGTTATGTTAATTAAAACCTTTCAGTGATTAGTAAATTTGAACTAATCTGCATTATGTAAATAGACCAGTGAGCATGTCTGTGCTTTTAGAAGTTCACATTAGTCACGAAAGTGTTAAGTGATTTTATGTGATTTTGGGTTTTAAATCTTTTCGAATTTAATTTCTTGCAGCTTTGCCTTAGGTGAATTTTCATTAGGGATAATAACCTATTTTCGTTTGGGTTGATTCAGAGTTTAACTACTCTAGCTAGCTATTTTCCATAATCACTATTCACTCAAAATGAATAAGTATTAGAAAAGTGAATTCATTATTCACCTCTCACATTTTGGAAATTGAATTTGGAGAGCAAATTTGGAAATCATCTTCTGAAGGATTATTGTTTTGTTTGTTGTGGGAGCTATGAGCGTGGGATCTTTGTGAGGTTGGTCTCATTAGATTCATCTTGAGGAGTTCTTGCTTTGCCATCAGTTTCAGCAATTTTGACAGATTGTTTATTTTATTTTGCAAGTTTCAGTTTCGGCCCCTTTTGCTGTTAGGTAGAGCCTTCCCATTTTAATGTTTTTGCTCCGTTTCTGCTTTTGTTTCTTGTAACAATATGTTAGGAGGTTGAGAACTAGTGTTCCCCTCTATTTCTGTTTGCTAGTTCTGCCTGATTGGTTAGGTATGAATGTTTTCCCTATTTTTGGGATGGGGGTTTGAGATTTTGAGCTATAATGCTGGCCATTTTTGCATACGGTGTTTGATTTCTTTTATTTTTGGATTTTTGGGGTTTTTGCACCCAAAGGCCAAATGGGTTTTAATTTTGGATTTTTTTTGAAATTTGGGGGTTCTAACCTTGTTTTGTGTGTCGTTCTATTTTCTTGAGTTTTCTTGACACATTGTGGTTCATGGACTTGGATGATTTGTTTGGATATTAGTTAGACCACTTTTGCATCTTTTGTTGCATTGAGATGCATAACGCACCCATCCTCTTCATTCTATTTCGATTGAGGGATTTTTTGCTTTGTGTTCTCATCCATTCCTTTGGTTTGATCTTCGTGATGGTGGTGTACCACACATGAGTACATTTTTTGGGTGACTTGCTGGCCTGATCTTCCGTGGTACTTCCAGAAGTTGTGATCATTTGGGATGGGTTGGGAATTTGCATGCCTACGGGCACTCATCATTGGATGAGCATGGGTAGGGTAGGGTAGCATATGGAGGGGGATTCTACCTCATAGCTTGGTGATCATTGTGCCTCGAGGGTTGGCGAAGGAAGCTTTAATTAAGTGATAATTAAATAAAATACTAGGTTGTAATAATCTTAAGATAATAAAATGTTTGGGGTGCTAGAGCCTTTCCGTTGAGGGATGTTGAATCTGCACAAGTCCTAGCTTGGGCTTTTGATGTAAAGTGAATCTCCATGATGTTAGTCCCTATATGATAGCCTTTGAGATGTTTGACTAGGACCTATAGTTATGCATTGTCGGTGTCTTGGGTTCAGTCATCATACTACGTGACGTGAGTATTAGCCATGGATGTTTGTTTTACGTGTGTGTGTGGTTGGATCATTATCTCCATCAGCATGATGGGTGTGGACCTATGGGTGCCACATGGTTGGGAGGTGTAGCTACCTTCACCAATGCTAGTGACTGGCACACAAAGACGATCTTGTATCCTAGTGCGACCATTGCTGGAGGTGTCACTTGGTACTTCAGTTTACGAAGTATGCTTTCTTGTGATTTATGCTTTCATTGGAATGTTGTTTATCATGTTTAATTGATGTAGATTTTACACATTCCTTATTATGATGTTTAGCATGTGGTAGGTGATGTTATCTCCTTACAGATTTATCTTATGCTTACTACTAGCATGTTAAATTTTCTTTGTTATATTGTAGCATGTTTAGTAGTGGCGTTCCTATCATGATAGCATCGATGATTTGATTGGTGGCTTGGGATGTTATGTGTGGGGGATGGCTAGGGCCCATGATGGTCTTATGATGCCATTAACGGATGGGAGGAATGATGTACTTAGTTTGTTTGTTTTGTACTTTATGATGTTAATTAGGTTTAATTGTGATATTGCTTTTAGTACACTGTGATGTTCCTTCTGTTCTTTCCCTTCGATGTATGATTTAGATGGTTAGATTTTGGCTTTTCATCTTTCAGTTTGTTGAGTGTTTTTGCCTCGAGATTTGGATTTGGTACTCTCCAGTGTGGAGGTTTTTATCTATGTTTTTTCTTGTTGTTTGTCCTTAGAGTTTTCTTACTTTTTCCCTAGGTGACCATGTGTTAGCATGGTGTGATACAATATAGTGTCACATGCCCATTTGATAAATGTCGTACGATACTTTAAAGTATCACACACCCTCAAAATAAATGTCATATGATACACTTCCAATATCACATGCCCTTTGGAGAAGTATCACCCAACCCTTAATTATGTCACCCTCCTTTTGGAGAAATATTGTGCGATACTAGCAAAGTATCGCATAGTGTTGATAAAGTGTCACATGATTTTTATGAAACTTGTGTGGGTGGGAAGCGGGTACTTTTTGGTCTGATTCAAACTTTTCAGGGATGGCTCGTGGTACCCTCTTAGGTGTTCTTCAATCCCTTGGTGGCACAATTTGGAATTTTGTTGTCTTTTTCGTAGTTCGTTCTTCGGGGTTTAAAATATATTATTTAAGTATAAGTTAATTCCTTATACTTAAGATATATTTTAATATATGTGACAATTCATTTGAGATGGGTTTGAGACCTCTATGGGCTAAGATAAAGATTCTAGAAAATTTTAGGGCTTCATAATTCAGACTTAGCCAATTTTGATCTTTTAGCTTGGTTGATCTCTTATGTTTTCTTGTTTGTATTTTTGGTGAGTAGTGGCATTTGGGGATCCATTGGTGGTTGGATGTTTTTTAAGTATTTTTTTGTGATCTTTGTGATCTATGTATGTTGTTTTCATGTGCACTTACACTTGTTTAAAAAAAAAAAAATTCTGGCTTGTATTTTCATCCTTATTTCCAAGGATCTCCGGGCAGGGCATTACATCTGGTATCAGAGCCCATGTTGCAACATTGGGATCTCTGTGTTATGCTTCCACTATGGTTTTGTTTGATGTTGTGGGTTGCTATGTTATGTTTTATTATTTGATATCTTGTTCGTTCATGGTTTTAACTCTTATGCTCGTGATCAGATTGTTCTGACCCTATCTTGTTTTTCCTATAGGGATACCTCTTGCATGTAGACCTGGTGGCCATGGTGGTAACCATAGTGGTAACTATGGAAATGAACACCATGAAGAGGAATTTCAAGGAGGAGGGGGATAATAGGGTAATAATGCTAATCAGGATGGCGTGGGGGTATTGATGCCAGTACTCTAGGAGATTCTTGCTAGGTTGGGCCCTCATGTTGAGGAGTGCCAGCATGATCAGAATCAGGAAGAGGGATCTCATCATGGATATTCCCATCACTCTGGGCATAGAGAGGAGGAATGTGAACATTCTCTTACTCCACCTGGTGGCAGAGGACACCATCGAGGTGGTCAAGATCGTGGCAATGAGGATTCCATCAAATTGGATATCATGAAGTCCCTTCAGAGTTCCATACCACCATCATTTGATGGCAAAGGAAGTGGCCTCAAGGCTGAGACTTGGTTGTTGGACATGGAGTGCTGCTTCACCATGTATCCATATTCAACCAACATGAGGGCCTGTTGTGCAATTATGTAGTTGAGGGACCACACATCTATTTGGTGGAATATTGAGCATCAGAAGCTTTAGGTTAGCATTGTAGATCTCACCTAGGAGATCTTTGAGGAGAGGTTCTAAGAGAGATTCTTATCTCCTCAGTTTAGAGAGGCCCATGCTGATGAATTGCATGCAATTTGATAGGGAAACATGACCATGGATTAGTACGAGATCTAGTTCTTTGAACTTAGGCAGTGTTCATGTTACAACAATGATGATTTTCTCTTAGTGCATCATTTTATCCGAGGCCTAGATTCCCTCATTGGAGAAGTTTGCATGCATCAGCCTAGGACTCTTGTGCTCGCAGTAGAGTAGGCATGTATTGCAGAGGAAAATATGGCTAGAGGCTATAGTGGAAAATTTGGTTCTCAAAACCAAAGTGCTCAAAATTTGGGACAAGATGCTCAGTTCACTCAATCCTCAGACAAGGGCCAATCCCAATCAGAACCGTCTGAAGGTGGTCCTTCCTGTAAGAATAGGAAGAAGTTTTGGGGCAAGGGTGGACAAGATTCTAGTACCTCAGGTAAGAAAGGAGATAATTAGAATAGAGGACATAAATCTCAACAGGATCGTCTTCCTTAGAACAGTCAACATAATTCTAGTAGAGGTAGTGCACCATATCCTAGTGCTACTTAGAGTGGTCATGGGACAGGACCCAACTTTTTTAGGAATTGTTATTTTTGTGGCCAATCTGGCCATAAATCTTATGATTATTCCATCAAACTATCTATAGGACTTGGTAAGGGCGCAGTAAGATCTGAGCCTACTGTAGGAGATGCGGGTCAGAATTACAAAGTCTTTGCGGTGGTTGACAACCATCAAGCTGAGCATCTAGGTATGATAGTCGAGGCTATAGGTATGTTACATGGTATTTCAACTTTAATTTTTTTTGACTCTGGTGCTTTAGATTCTTTCATTTCACCATCTCTCATTCAATGATGTGGGTTAGTGGCAATGCGTCAGGTTGATAGGTGGCAATTTGAGTTAGCCACAGGTTCCAAGGTGGATGTTGACTCGTTGGTTAGGAGTTGTTGTTTGAATTTGGGAACCTTTACCACCATAGTGGATCTACGCATTCTACCTCTAGGATCGTATGACATTGTGTTGGGCATGGATTGGTTAGCTGCTCATCAAGGAAATATCAATTGCCATTGTAAGGTGGTACAATGTGTTGATGACATAGGTGGGTAGGTGGAACTTTTGGGAGTTCAGAGACCAGTCTCACTTTGTATGATCTCAGCTAATCAGTTGAAGCAAAGTATGCAAAAAGGTTGCCAGTTGTTTCTTGTGTCTCTCAGTGATTTTGAGGAAGCTGAGAGCTATACAGTGACACTTGATGATCACCCACTCCTTAGTGAGTGTGCCGATGTGTTTCTTGAGGAGATTCCTGGTATGCCCCCAAAGCATGACATTGATTTTTAGATTGATCTTATACCAGGGGCAAAGCCAATTTCGTAAGCTCCTTGTCGCATGACTACTCAGGAGTTGAGTGAGCTCAAATTATAGTTGGAGGAATTATTGGCCAAGGGCCATATTCATCCTAATGTATCCTCATGGGGTGCACCAGTCATCTTTGTGAAGAAGAAGGATGGTTCTTTGTGTTTGTGCATTGACTACCGACAATTGAATAAGGTGATGGTGAAGAACTGTTATCCTTTGTCAAGGATAGATGACTTGTTTGATCATATGAAGGGAGCACAAGTGTTCTCAAAGATTGATCTGAAGTTAGGATACCATCAGATTTGTATCTAAGAGCCTGATATTCATCAAACAACATTTTGTACATGATATGGGCATTATGAGTTCATAGTTGCACCTTTTGGGTTAAACAATGTGCCATCAGTGTTCATGAGTTTGATGAATGAGGTATTTCACATGTACCTCGATCAATGTGTCATTGTATTTTTGGATAACATATTGATCTATTCGAAGACTGAGGAGGAGCATGAAGTCCATTTACATCAGGTATTGCAGTGCTTGAGAGACCATCAGTTGTATGGCAACTTGAGTAAATGTGGGTTCTTCTAGTTAGAGGTGAAGTATTTGGGACATATCATCATTGGTGATGGGATTGCTGTGTATCTGAAGAAGATTTGTGCTATCATGGATTGGCCGGTATCCATGAATATCTTAGAAGTCCATAGTTTTATGGGACTGGCGAGTTACTACCATTGCTTTGTGAAGGATTTCTCATGAGTAGCTCATCCCATCACTTCTCTTCAGTGGAAAGGGAAGAAGTTTGTTTGGTCAGACTAGTGCGAGGCAAAATTTGTTACTCTTAATGAGTGTTTAACCAGTGCACCAATCCTTATAGTGCCTAATCTTGTAGGTGATTTCATGGTTTGCACAGATGTGTCATTGGAAGGTGTGGGTGTGGTGTTGATGCAGGATGGTCGAGTGATTACATATGAGTCTAGGAAACTCAAGGACCATGAGCTTAACTACCCTACTCATGATTTGGAATTTGCAACCATAGTGCATGCCCTTGTCTGTTGGAGGCATTTTCTTTTGGGACACAGGTTTGAGTTGCATAGTGATCATAGGAGCTTGCAGTATATCAACTTGAATGCATGACAATGTCATTGGATGGAGTTCCTATGCGAGTATGACTTTGATGTTCATTACATCAAAGGGAAGGAGAATGTCATCGCAGATGCGTTGAGTAGGAGGTGACATGAGGTATCAGTGATGTCATTGGGAGTGGATTTGCAAAGCTGTATTTTGGAGGCTTGGCCTAATGACACTTGGTATCAGGAGGTGAGGGCGGAGATTGAGTCTAGACATACCCTTGAGGGGAGATTTTCAGGTTATATGCTTGAGTTTGATGGACTATTGTGACACTCAGGGCATATTTATGTACCCTTGTCAGGTGATCTTCATACCTTGGTTTTGTCGAAAGCGCATTGTACACCGTATTCTACACATCTTGGAGTCAAGAAGATGCATGTTGATCTCAAATAGTTGTACTTTTGGGCAGGGATGAGATGCGATGTTGCTGATTTTGTTGCTAGATGTCTTGAGTGCTAGAGAGTGAAGGAAGAGCATCAACATTCGATGGGTCTTTTGTAGCCACATACCATTATGGAGTGGAAGTGGGATACAATATCTATTGATTTTATCACAGGCTTGCCTATGTCATCATAGAGACATGATTGTATCATGGTGATAGTGGACAAGTTGTCCAAGGTAGCACATTTTTTTCCCATGAGAGCATCATACACAACTTCTTCGATAGCACATGTTTTCTTGGAAAATATTATTGTTTTGCATGGGATTCCTCATCAAATTATTTTAGATAGAGATCTAGTGTTTACTTCTGCACTATAGACATCTCTCTAGCATGCTTTGGGTGCACAACTCAATTTTAGTTGGGCTTATCACCCAGAAACTGATGATCAAACTAAGAGAGTAAATTAGGTTATGGAGGATATGCTTCACATGTATGTTATGGATAGGTAGATGAAGTGGGAGGAATATTTGTACCTTGGTGAGTTTGCATACAATAATGGGTATCATAGTTCTCTTGGTATGTCACCTTTTTAGGCCTTGTACTGTAGACCATGCCATACACCTTTGAGTTGGGATTGTTTAGAGGAACAACTTCTTTTGAGTCTAGAGATGCTTCAGGATATGGAGTAGCAGGTTGTTCACATTAGAGAGCATTTGGTTTCAGCTCAGGACAGGCAAAAGAAGTATGCAGATGCCCATAGGTTGGATCGTCACTTTTTTATTGGTGACAGAGTGTTTTTGAGAGTGCGTCTGAGGAAGAGCCCCATCCATTATGGGAAAGGCTCTAAGTTGGTGCCACATTTTGTCAGTTTCTTATTGACTAGCGTTGCCACCTAGCCTATTGTGCATTCATGATGTTTTCCATGTTTCTGTGTTGAGATAGTATATTCCAGATGTGACCCATGTTCTTGATTGGGATGCTTTGCAGGTAGTGGACAGACAACTTACTTTGGAGCCCATTCATATCCTACAGCACCAGAGGTTGACATTGTGAGGTTAGGACATAGAGCATGAAAGGGTCCAATGGCACCTGAGCGGCTCTGTGACTTGGAAAGATGCTACACAACTGAGGGGATTGTACCCCTATCTTTTTGCTGGCTTCCAGGAGTAAGCCTATGCTAGTGGGGGAGGATGTAGTGCCTCTCGTGTTTGCAATCTGTACCTTGTCTATTTTGATTCGAGAGATACTTGATACTCTTATTTTGTACCTTATGTTGATCTGAGGGTTAGACGTTATACTTTGATTCAATACCATAGATGCTTTCCTTCTATACTGTTCAGTTTATCATATTTGCATGTTGATGCTATTTTGAGATGACAATAGATCTATAATGATATCTAGTTATATGATGTATTGGACATATTTTTTGATTATACTATGAGATGGATTTTATGCTATGGATATTTACTTCATTTATGTTCTTTATGCTTTCTGCGAATGTGAGTGATGTAAATAGATTAATTAGTTAATTAATGTTTAAATTGCTTTAGCTATTATATTATATGCAATTGCACTTGATCATGTGTTCTAGTATGCAGGAATTATATCCTTGGCAGTGGCCTATGGAGTTAGTGATTTAGCTATTCATAATTACCAATGTCATCCCTGTATGGTCGACATATCCTTATTTTAGTTATGTTAATTAAAACCTTTCAATGATTAGTAAATCCGAACTCACCTACATTATGTGATTAGACTAGTGAGTGTGTCTGTGCATTTAGAAGTTTGCATTTGTTGCGAAAGTGTTGAGTGATTTTTTGTGATTTTGGGTTTTTGGGTTTTAAATCTCTTCGGATTTAATTTCTAGAAACTTTTCCTTAGGTGAATTTCCATTATGGATAATAACATGTTTTTGTTTGGGTTGATTCAGAGTTTAAATATTCCATCTAGCTATTTTTCATAATCAACTATTCACTCAAAATGAATAAGTATTGGAAAAGTGAATTCATTATTCACCTCTCACATTTTGGAAATTGAATTTGGAGAGCAAATTTGGAAATCCTCTTTTGAAGGATTATTGTTTTGTTTTTTTTGGGAGCTGTGAGGGTGGGATCTTTGCGAGGTTGGTCTCATTGGATTCAGCTCAAGCAGTTCTTGCTTTGTCGTCAGTTTTAGAAGTTTTGGCGGATTGTTTATTTTATTTTGTGGGTTTTAGTTTCAACCCCTTTTGCTGTGAGGTAGGGCCTTCTGGTTTTAATGTTTTTTCTTTGTTTTTGCTTCCGTTTCTTGTAGCAATATGTTGGGAGGTTGAGAACTAGTGTTCTCCTTCGTTTCTGTTTGCTAGTTCTGCCCGGTTGTTCAGGTATGAACGTTTTCCCTATTTTTGGGATGGGGGTTTGAGATTTTGAGCTGTTATGCTGGCCATTTTTACATATGGTGTTCGATTTCTTTTATTTTTAGATTTTTGGGGTTTTTTCACCCAAAGGCCAAATGGGTTTTAATTTTGGAATTTTTCCAAAATTTGGAGTTTTTACCTCATTTTGCGTGTTGCCCTATTTTCTTAGGTTTTCTTGACACATTGTGGTTCATGGACTAGGATGATTCATTTGGATATCAGTCAGACCACTTTTGCATCTTTTATTTTATTGGGATGCGTGATGCACCCATCCTCCTCATTTTGTTTCGATTGAGGGATTTTCTTCTTTGTGTTCTCATCTAGTCCTTTGGTTTGATCTTCGTGATGGTGGTGTGCCACACACCAGTACATTTTTTGGGTGAGCTACAGGGCTCGATCTTCGTGGTACTTCTAAAAGTTGTGATCATTTGGGATGGGTTGGGAATTTGCATGCCTATGGGAACTCATCATTGGATGAGCATGGGTAGGGTAGGGTAGCATATGGAGGGGGCTTCTACCTCACAACCTAGTGATCATTGTACCCCAAGGGTTGGCGAAGGAAGCTTTAATTAAGTGATAATTAAATAAAATACTAGGTTGTAATAATCTTAAGATAATAAAATGTTTGGTGTGCTAGAGCCTTTCCATTGAGGGATGTTGAATCTGCACAAGTCCCAGCTTGGGCTTTTGATGCCAAGCGACTCTCCATGATGTTAGTCCCTACAGGGTAGCCTTTGAGATGTTTGACTAGGACCTATAGTTATGCATTGTCGGTGTCTTTGATTCAGTCATCATACTGCCTGGCGTGAGTGTTAAGCATGGATGTTTGTTTTGCGTGCGTGTGTGGTTGGATCATTATCTCCATTAGCATGATGAGTGTGGACCTATGGGTGCCATGTGGTTGGGAGGCATAGCTACCTTCACCATTGCTAGGGACTAGCACACAAAGACGGTCTTATATCCTAGTGTGACTATTGCTAGAGGTGTCACTTGGTACTTTGATTTACAGAGTATGCTTTCTTGTGATTTATGCTTTCATTAGAATGTTGTTTATCATATTTAATTGATGTAGATTTAATGCATTCCTTATTATGATGTTTAGCATGTGGTAGGTGATGTTATCTTCTTATAGATTTATCTTATGCTTACTACTAGCATGTTATATTTTCTTTGTTATATTGTAGCATGTTTAGTAGTGGTGTTCCTATCATGATAGCACCGATGATTTAATTAGTGGCTTGGGATGTTACGCATGGGGGATGGCTAGGGCCCATGATGGTCTTATGATGCCATTAACGGATGGGAGGAACAACACACTTAGTTTGTTTTTTTTGTACTTTACGATTTTAATTAAGTTTAATTGTGATATTACTTTCAGTACACTGTGATGTTCCTTTTGTTCTTTCCCTTCGATGTAGGATTTAGATGGTTAGATTTTGACATTTTGTCTTTCAATTTTTTGAATGTTTTTTCCTCGAGATGTGGATCCAGTACTCCCTGGTGTGGAGGTTTTTATCTATGTTTTTGCTTGTTGTTTGTCCTTAGAGTTTTCTTGCTTTTTCCCTAAGCGACCATGTGTTAGCATGGTGCAATACAATATAGTGTCGCACACCCATTTGAGAAATGCATATGATACTTTAAAGTATCACACACACTCAGAAGAAATGTCGTACGATACACTTCTAGTATCACATGCCCTTTGGAGAAGTATCGCCTAAGCCCTGATTGTGTCACCCTCCTTCTGGAGAAATGTCATACGATATTGGTAAAGTATCACATAGTGCTGATAAAGTGTCACACAAGTTTTATGTGCAAGTGGGCAGCGAGCACTTTTTGGTCTGATCCAAACTTTTCAGGGATGGTTCGGGGTACTCTCTTAGTTGTTCTTCAATCTCTTGGCGGCACAATTTGGAATTTTATTTTGTCTTTTTTGCAGTTCATTCTTTGGGGTTTAAAATATATCATTTAAGTAGAAGTTAATTCCTTATACTTAAGATATATTTTAATAAATGCGATGATTCATTTGAGATGGGTTTCAGACCTCTACAGGGTAAGATAAAGATTCTAAGAAATTTTAGGGCTTCAAAATTCAGACTTAGCCAATTTTTAGGAGTCTATTTTGATCTTTTAGCTTGGTCAATCTCTTATGTTTTCTTTTTTGTATTTTTGGTGAGTAGTGGCATTTGGGGATCCGTTGGTGGTTGGATGTTTGTTAAGTCTTCCATTTCGATCTTTGTGATCTGTGTATGTTTTTGTCATGTGCATTTACACTTGTTTTAAAAAAAAAATTCTGGCTTGTATTTTCATCCTTGTTTCCAAGGATCTCTAGGCGGGGCATTACATTCTTCATTTGCATTGGTGAGTTAATCAATGAAGTTTGTTTGCTGAAGGGATAGGTGTTAAATTTCATTGTTCTTTCCTTCTATCTCTTATTTTATCTTATTTTTCTCTTCTAAGACTTCACACAATCTTATTGATTGAATTTATCGCTCTCTTTTTAGTTGTCTCACTTCATCTTGAAGAGTATTATTCTTTTCAAGTAGTTCTTTGATTGCTTGATCAACTTCATTTGAATTATTTGAGTGGATGTCTTCAATTATTTCTTCAATGTAGAGTTGGTCATTCATCTGGATTGTAAGATCTTTTCTTCTTTTCAGGGTTTGAGAGAGCTACTCTTTTTCTTTCTTGAGTTGTCCAATTGCCAATTCCAAATCTAGCTCTCATTGTCAATAGCCTTATCAAGTCTGAATACCTCCATAGCCTTTGATCTTTGCTCAAGATGTTTAAACTTTTCTTTGAGAACCACAAAGCTCTAATACCAATTGTTGGAAATATTGTGACAAACTAAGTTACTAAGAGGGGAGGGGTGAATTATTAACTTATAAAACTTAATAGTTAATTAGAAATTAATCCTTCATGTATATTCTAATCTAATTGCATGCACGAGAAACTAAAAATATTAAAGCATACATAACAATTTTAACACACAATTTGGTGACCTAGAAACATTCCAAATATAAAGTTAAACTAGGGTGGATATGATACCCACAAGCTTTAGTATTGTAGTATAAAGTTGGCCTGTTAAGGCTTACAATGATCACTTCTGATGATCTACCTTGTTAGGAGCAACAAGGACTTCTAGGTCCACCTTACAAAAGGAATTACAAATATACAATGAAGTATGAACTCAGTAAAGAGATTTACATAAGACTATTAGGTTTACCTTGTTAAAGGATTTGACTAATCCACCTGCTAGGATGAAATAGTAGCTGATCTCTGATCTACAACTTGGTTTGCTAAATGAGATTCCTCTGAGTGTAGAAATCACCTTGCTATGATAGATAAATCTTTGCTGCTCCTTATTTTGTTGTAGCCTTTTTAATTTATTCTTCTCTCTTATCTTCTTTTTATATTACATTATTCCATCTCATCATCATATGGATGTGATACAATATGTTACATATGTACCAATCCAATTTACAAATTACAAAGTTGGTCATAATACAAGTTGACGCAAAATACATAAAGTCAACCATTATGAAGAAAATTAGGTTATGAAGACTAGCTTAGTGAGGTTTTGATACTCAATGTCCATTGTCAATTCTTAGCATCATTATACACTTAGTAGATGTAGAAGCTCGGTCCATACTGATCACTTCCAAGTAGTCTTGAACTAAGTCTGCACTGGTGACTTGGTCAATATTGTGAAACTCAACATATAAACTGAATCACTCAATTCACACTACATAACTCAGTCAATGCTATCACTACGAGCTCGATATAAATTGAGTCACTTGGTTAACTCCAAGTAGCTTAGTTAACACTAGATTCACATCAAATCAACTACGAACTCAGTAAGCACCGAATGACTCAGTTTGCATTGATAAACTTGGCATAGACTATGATGCTCTGTTTACACTACTAATCAACAACTTTGTAGTAACTTCTTAGCACAAATTGAATATTGTCCAAAGGACTCTCTAGCAATTGTAGAACTTGGTAGGAACTAAAATGGTTGGTTAACATTGCTAACTATACAATATGATTTGTAGATACTTACAATTTGAATAAATGTATGTCACTAATAACAAACATGACTCAAATGCCAACAATTGGAAATATAAGAGGAGCAACTGAGAGGGGAGGGATGAATCAATTTCTACTAAAATAAATTGTAGATCCCTTTAGATATTAACACAAAATAAACTTTGAAAACTGAATATTGCTGATGCTCGGTAAACATACATAAAATTTTGTAACTTGGTAAACACTGATTATGAAAATATTTAAATGTTATCTATGATTACCATTATCTTAACTTAGATGCAAAAATATAAAAGAAAATATCATGAACACATTTGACACCATGATTTAATGTGGAAACCCAATTTGGGAAAAACCACAAATTGCAACTAGTTATTATTTTGCTCTTCCATAGTGAGCTTTTTTAGGAGCCAACCCTATTATAGGTTACAAAACACAATGTTAGGTGTGACCCTATTAAAGGATTTAATCACCCTATTAGGAGTGGCCTTGTTAGAGGTCTTTAGACAATTCAACAGAACTACCACCTTGTTTAGAGGTTTTACAAATATCTATTAAGCCAACTTTGTTAAGAGATTTAGATCATTGCTACAATGGTTAGAGAGTAACAATGAGATGACCTAATTTTAATGCAACTAAATTGCTGATTACAAATCTTGATTCTGGCTTTACTTGATCCTTCTTGATCGAATATATCTTTTCTACTTCACAATGATATTATGCTTATCCTTCTGATTTGCTACCTTACTGCATCATTAGATCTTCAAAATCATTGATGCATTCACATTCTTCAACTTGACCTTATACTTATATCATTCACATTGTCAAGTTGGCTCATATACAACTTAGAATAATTAATATTCATCTCCTCAGTAGGCTAGAACCAATAGATAAATCAATTAAACTCAATGTATCAAAATAAGAACATTTTTCATTAGTCGACCCAACTCGGTAGACACTAACTCAAAAATGATTTCCTATGTTAACCAATAGAAGCTTGGTTAACACTACAAACTTGCAAAGATCCTTTGGTAACCAAGTGAACTTGGTTAACACTCATCTTTTGCAAACTTTCTTTTGATGCCCGAGTCAACTCGATAGACACTGCCTTCTGAACTAGGAAAACATAGGAATGCTTAGTAGACATAGAAAATTATCTTTACTGCCTAAGTGAGCTCAACATACACTAGCTGATAATGATATGAAATTTTTGTAACATCAAAGA
This sequence comes from Cupressus sempervirens, assembly GCA_028749045.1. Lineage (NCBI taxonomy): Eukaryota > Viridiplantae > Streptophyta > Pinopsida > Cupressales > Cupressaceae > Cupressus > Cupressus sempervirens. The sequence continues at coordinate 961,726,161 of CM053785.1, read as the reverse complement.
AACTACACAATTAATTAATTATATCCAACAATCCCCCTCTTTGGCATTGATGGCAACACAATATGTCATAACACAATGAAATTTTGGAAAAAGGAATAAAGTAATGAGCATATCCTTAGTTTCATTCTGATGAACTCTCTCCATCAGTGTGAGCTTTTTATTTCACTAGTTTCTCCCTCTTTCTACAACAACTTCTACCAAGTTCATTTTCTCTTTTAGACATCTCTATTATAGCATGCTTCTCTCTCTTACAAAAAACTTCTTCTCTTTGTAAAAACAAAAATTTCTATGAGATATGACAATAAACTTCTCCCTCTTTGACAACACATTCCAAAGACAAATTTTGTTGGTATCAATGTACCTTAAGTAATGATTCATTTCCAATATGCCCTTATTGAATTTTGCACCAACTGATTGATCGTCAATAGGTTTCGGTTGATGCATCACTAAACTTCATTTAGTGACCTTCATATAAGGGAATGACCCCTAGCTTACCTCTTAGATATAGAAATGCATCCTTAGATAATGGCTTGGTGAATATGTCTACTATTTGTTCTTTTGTATTTACACATTTCAATCTGACTTTTTTATCTTGCACCAATTCTCTTAAGAAGTGATATTTTATAGCAATGTGCTTTGTTTTGATATGTATCACTGAATTCTTTGATATATTGATTGCACTGGTGTTATCATAGTATATGACTACTGAATCTCTAATCTTTATCTTTATTCCTTCTAATAGTTGTTTGAACCAAACAATAATAGAAAAATTAACTATTTCTGCCACATATTCTTCTTCTAGCATAGATTGAGAGATGTAATTTTGTTTCTTGCTTATCCAAGACACTAGTCTTTTACCAATAAAGAATGCTCCACCACTAGTGTTTTTTCTGTCATCAAGACTTTCTGCCCAATCAACATTAGTGAACACATTTAAGTCCAGATTGCCTCTAAGTTTATACCATAAGCCATAATCTTTAGTAGCTTTTATATATCTCATGAACCTTTTGATTGCCATCATGTAACTTTCTTTGGGATTTGCTGAGAATTTTGCCACCATACCAACTACTAATGCAATATCAGGCATTGTATGCACTACATACCACAATTTTCCAATCATTGATCTATATGTGGTCTGATCTACTTCTTTGGAATCATCATTTTTGGAAAATTTATGTCCAGTAGACATAGGGGTTCCAACTGGTCTTGAATCTTCCATTACAAACTTCTTTAGTATCTCCTTGATTTATTTAGATTGAGTGATGTAGATATCATTTTTATTCTGCTGTATCTACAACCCAACAAAGAATTTTATCTCACCAAACATGGACATTTCAAATTCTTTACTTATTTCTTCTAAAAATGCTTTGCAAAAGTCATCATTTCCTATGAATAAAGTATCATCAACAAATATTTTTGCTAACAAAATCTTCTTGTCTGGTCCTTCTTTGATATACAAACTACTGTTATCATTTGTTCTTTGAAAGCCAATTTGTATAAGGTAATTATGAAGTCTTTCATACCAAGCTCTGGGAGCTTGCTTGAGACCATATAATGATTTGTGTAATTTCCAAACCATGTATCTTTTGCTACATCCTACAAAACCTTCTGGTTGTTCAATGTAGATTTCCTCATCAAGAATGCAGATTTAACATCCATTTGATACACATTAAATCCTCTGTGTGCTGCACATGCTAGTAAAGTTCTAACACCTTCTAATCTTGAAACAAGAGCAAAAGTTTTACCCTAATAAATACCTTTTTCTTGAGAATAACCTTTACATACTAGTGTTGCTTTATTTTTGGAAACTTTTCCATCTTTATTCAACTTATTTCTAAGCACCCACTTTGTGCTAATTACATTTTTATCCTTGGGTCTAGGAACAAAAGTCTAAGTTTTATTCTTTTATATTTGTTATATTTCTTCATTCATTTCTTCAACTCAAGTTTCATTATCCAAAGCATATTTAACATTTCTTGGTTCAAATTCGGCAAGTAAACATGTACTTTTTAATTTGCTTCTTGTCATTATTCCATCAGATTTGTCTCCAATGATCTGATTAGGTACATGTTCCCTTCTGAAATATCTTGGTAACATAGGTTCTTTGGATTTGGAATGAGTTCCATTGATTTCATCATGAACTTTAGTATCATACTTGGGTCCCATTGTCTATGACTCAAGTCCATCAGACTCAATTTCAACTAGCTCAGTAGCCTCTGATTGCGACTTGGGTCCTTTAGAATATGACTCAGGTTGTATTGTTTGCAACTCGATAACTATTGGATATTTTGGGGACTTGGGAGATGAAGTCTCCTTTCTTTTAGATAGGTTTGACAAGGTATCAAGTTTATAGTAAACAAATCTTCTATAATCCTCTGGCTCCTTGCTGCTTTCTTCTTCACTCTTTTCAACAAACTCATTAATTCTCACATGTGCACTTTCTATGATTTTATGAGTAGATAGATTTAAACATTTGTATCCTTTACTTCTATAGGAGTATCCTAGAAATATGCCTTTATCACCTTTTACATCAAATTTTCCTTTTCTAGATTCTTTCAAAATATAACATGTGTTACCAAATACTCTCAAGTAACTTATATTTGGTTTGTAGCCATACCATAGGTCATAAGGAGTTTTATTTGAGTCTTTCTTCAATTGAACTCTATTTAAGGTATGGAATAAAATATTGATAGCTTTCTTCTAGTATTTTATTGCAACATTCTTTTCTATCATTAATGTTCTTACACAATCCATGATGGATCTGTTTCTTCTTTCAGCTATACCATTCTGCTATGGAGTACTAGGGGCTGATACTTGTCTTTCGATCCCTCTTCCAATGTAAAAATTATTGAATTCATTGGAGATGAATTCATCACCTCTATCTGATCTTAAACATTTCAATCTCTTTTTAGTTTCTTTTTCTACTCTTTCTAGATACCATTTGAACTTTTGAAAAACTTTTGATTTTTCTTTTAGATACATTATAGTCATCATTCTAGAATAGTCATCAACAAACACAAGGAAATTTTTTTCTCCATTGAAGTTCTCTATTCCAATAGGTCCACATAAGTCTATATGAACAATTTCTAAAGCTTCTTCTAACTGATAATTTTTTCTTTTGAAACTAGTATTTCCCATCTTACCAATTTGGCAATTCTTGCATAAACCCATATCGTGTTTCTTCAAACTAGGAATACCTCTTACTCTTCTATGTTTTCTTATCTTAACCAGATTATCAAAGTTTACATGACATAGTCTTTTCTACCATAACCAACTTTCTTCTACTTGAGCAATAAAACATGCATATTCACAAAGATCAAGATAAAATAGATTACCTTTTGTTTGCTTGCTAGATCCAACCGGATTTCCTTTTCCATCTAGTAGTTTGGCCTTTCCATTCATGAATTCTTCCTTGGATCCAATGTTATTCAACTGTGCCACACTTAGTAGATTATCCTTTAACACAATAAGAATTGTCACATACATATTCTTTAGTCAATGAAATACATCCTTTTCCTTTTATGTTACAAGGTTCATTGTTTCCAAATCTCATACTACCTCCATCATAAATATTCCATGAGCTCAGATTTTATTTTGTCTCCAGTCATATGATGTGAAAAACCATTGTGAATAATCCATATATCATTTTTGTTGACATGAGAGATAAGTACCATCTTATCTCCTTCATCATCAGATTCATTTTTTACAATAATATATACCATTTCATCTTCACTGTTGTCAAAATCTTTAGCTATAAAACAAGATTTCTTACCTTAGTCCTCATATTTTTTGTGGTTCTTGGAATTCTTCTTGCCTTTGTGCTTATTTCTTTTCTTTTCATCTTTGTTTTTTGTATTTGGAGACCTTGCAACAATGTGACCAACTTCTTGGCAAGAAAAGAAGATCAGAGGAACTTTACCTTTGTACTTTCCTCTACCTTTGGAATACTTTCTTGCAAGTAGGGCTTCAAAAACTTCAAGATCACTGCCTAAAATTTCTTCTATTTCTTCGTCCTCACTTCTTGATTGACTAGACTTTGATTTCTTACCCTTTTTCTTGAGTGAGAGTTTAGCTTCAAATGTAGACTCAATACCTTTTGAGCTAGGAACATAGTTATCAAAGTTATCTAACTCAAAAGCTACCAATCTTCCAACTAGAGCATCCAAAGTTATTTTATTATTTGGATCACATCTCATCTCTTGAATAGTAGATACTCTAATTGCATAAATAGGAAGAAGAGTTCTAAGTACCTTGCTTACAACTATTTTTCTCTTCAATGTCTCCTCTAAATGCTTTGATTGCACTTACACTTGCTTTGATTCTTTCCACATATTTTGCAATGTTCTCATCTTCTCTCATTTTCATCTGATTAAAATGACCTCTAAGACTTTCAGCCTTAGCTCTTCTTACATTATCATCTCCTCCATATATGTCTTTTAGTCTGGTCCACATATCATGAGCTATTTTGGAGTCTTTAACTTCATCAAATTTAGCATAACTTAGAGCAGATGCAATATTAATCATCATGATGTTATGATTCTTCTTTTCAACAATATCTTCAACTGATAATGTTCTAGTAGGAGTCTTGTATTTAGTATCAAGATATTTTCACCTTGAATCACTAATAATAGCTAGATGTAACCTCATGAGCCCATGCTACAATTTTTTTTTTGTTTATCTTGGGAATCTCTTTTATGTAAGACATCTTGATCTTTAGCTTATGTCATTAAAACCTTCTCTGCAAGCACAAAAAGCTCTGATACAAATTGTTGGAAATATAAGAGGAGTAACTAAAAGGGGAGGGGTGAATCAATTACTATTAAAATAAATCCTAGAAACCTTTAAATGTCAGTACAAAATAAACTATGAAAACTGAATATTGCTGATGTTCGGTAAACACACATAAAATGTTGTAACTTGGTAAATACTGATTATGCAAATCTTTAAATGTTATTTGTGATTACCATTATCTAAACTTAGATGCAAACACAAAAGAAAATGTCATGAACACATTTGACACCATGATTTAATGTGGAAACCTAATTTGGAAAAAACCACCAATTGTAACTAGTTACTATTTTCACTCTTCTAAAGTGAGCCCTGTTAGGAGCTAACCCTATTAAATGTTACAAAAGATATTATTAGGTGTGACCTTGTTAAAGGATTTAATCACCCTATTAGGAGTGGCCTTGTTAGAGGTCTTTAGACAATTCAACAAAATTACCACCTTGTTAGAGGTTTTACAAATAGCTATTAAGACAACTTTGTTAAGATATTTAGATCACTGCTATAATGGTTAGAGAGTAAAAATGAGATGACTTGATTTGAATACAACTAAATTGATGATTATGGATCTTGATTCTGGCTTTACTTGATCCTTCTTGATCAAATATATCTTTTTTTCTTCACAATGATATTCTAATTACCCTTCTAATTTGGTACCTTACTGCATCATTAGTTCTTAAAAATCATCTATGCATTCATATTCTTCCACACTTTGAAATTCTCAACTTGAACTTATACTTATATCATTAATATTGTCAAGTCAACTCATATACAACTTAGAACAATTAATATTCATCTCCTCAGCCGGCTAGAACCAATAGATAAATCAATTAAACTCAATATGCCAAAATAAGAAAATCCTTTCTTAGCCGACCCAAATCGATAGACACTAACTCATAAAAAATTTCTTACTTTCCTTTGATGCCCGAGTGAACTCATTAAACACTACCTTCTAAACTAGGCAAACACATGAACGCTCAGTAGACACAAAAAATTGTCTTTACTACCCAAGTGAGCTTGACATATACTAACTGATAATGATATGACATTTGTGTAACATCAAAGACAATACACAATTAATTGATTATATCTAACACTACTTCAACACCATAGACCTAGGAGTATGGAGTTGTGCGCATGGAGGTATGAAATTATGTACAGTAAGCCCACAAGGTTGGGTTGATCTATAAATGCCAATCACGACTAAAATCATTGACAACTTTCTTGAAGATTTTGAGAAGAGTTTTATTAGTTGCATTATCCTAGCCATTACCTTGTGGAAAGTAGGGGCTGGAGAAATGGTGATGAATGTGGAGGGAGGTGCACAACTCTTCCATATTGAAGCTTTCAAAGTTACCTCCATGGTCTGTAAAATAGTAGCAAGTATACCAAAGTGACATATAATGTGATAGAGGATGAATTTGGAAACTTTAACTCCTATGGTAGTGACAAGTGGAATTTCCTCCACCCACTTGGTGAAATAATTTGTAGCCGTGATAATCCATTTGTGGCCTTCTAAAGATAGGGGTGCAATAACACTGACAAGGTCAAACACCCAGTATGTAAATAGCCATGGTGGTGCAATGGACTGGAGATCTTGAGTTGGAGCTCATATACAATTTTGTATGTTGTTGGCAAGGTAGACACCTTTTGATAAATTCATAAGCATCATGTTTGATAGTAGGTCAATAGTAGCCCACTCTCAGGATTTTTTGTGCTAGGGCTATACCGCTCATGTGAGCACTACAAAATCTGAAATATACCTATTTTAATGCCATGGTGGCCTCATTTTGGTCTAAACACCTAGAGAGAGTACCATGACAACCTCAACAATATAGGGTGTTGGCTATGATAGTGTAGTGAGATGCTCTACAAATGAGGTTTTGGCATTAGTTTTGTGTGAGATGAGGGGATATGATAACATTTTTTAGATAAGCATTAATTTCATGGTACCATGAGGATCATGGACCAACCAAGACACATACTCATTTAGATTCATCATTCTTGTACGTAGGCTTGTGTAGTTGTTCGACTAAGAACTCGTACTATATAGCTACCTAAGAGATTTCCAAGAGGGAACCGATGGTGACCATTGCATCTACAACCTTGTTTTGAAACCTTGGTACTTATGTGAATTGGATTGTGGTGAAATTTTTCTTTAACTAGTTGACCAATTCTTTGTAGTGAAGCATGTTGTCATCCTTTGTTTGGTATTCATCAAGGACCTGCTTGATAATGAGTTGTGAGCCTCCAAAGACATGTAGCTTTGTTATATGCCATTCAACTATTGTCTTGATCCTTGCTATAAGACCTTCATACTTTGAGATGTCATTGGTGCATTGGAATTATAGCTTGAATGCTTTGGGAATGTAGTCACCTTGAGGAGTAACTAACAATATTCTAGCTCCTAATCCATGAGATATATAAGTTCCATCAAAATATAGCTTCCATGGTGGTTGTTCTTCTATCATCTAGAGATGTTCATCTAGAAACTCCATAACAAGAGGAAAATCATTAATAATTGTGCATCAGCCAAATGGTTTGCTATAGCCTGTCCCTTGATTGCCTTTCAATCAACATATTAGATGTCAAATTCATTGAGGAGAATGAACCATTTTGTGAGACAACCTAAGAGTGTTTTCCTTGAGAGCATATATTTTAAAGGATCGATCTTTGATATGAGCTTGAGGTTATGACTAAGCATGTATTGAAAAAGCTTCTGAGTTGCAAAAACTACTACTAAATAGGATTTTTCCATAGGAGTGTAGTTAAGTTTGTAGCTAACAAGAGTGTGACTGATATAGTAGATGGTTCTTTCTCTTCCATTATCATCAAGTTGGGCCAAGAGTGCTCCTAGTGTAGTTGGTGTAGCTGATATGTACAAGAGCAATAGTCTCCTAGAAAATAGTGGTACCAAGATGGGTGGATTTGCTAGATATTTCTTGACTTGATCAAATCTGCATTGACAAATACAATCCCATTTGAAATTTTGGTCCTTCTTGAGAAAATATGTGAATGGCTAACATTTATCTGCTTGTTGTGAAATGAATCTCCTTACTGATTACAACTTACCCTAAAGAGAATAGAGTTGTTGCAATGTCTTAGGTGGAGACATGTCCATGATGGCCTTGAATTTCTATGGGTCAATCTTGATGCCACACCATGATACAATAAAACCTAGGAGCTTTCTTGATGTGATGCCAAAAATACATTTTTTGGGATTAAGCATGAGGTGGTACTTTTCTAACTAAGAAAATACTTCTTCAAGGTGAGTCAAGTGACCCAAGGCATCAATAGATTTGACCAAGATGTCATCTACATAACCTTAAAGGGTTTTGTGGATGAGGTCATGGAAGATGACTATCATAGTTCACCGATAGGTTGCCCCTGTATTCTTTAACCCAAATGGCATCATGTTGTAGCAAAAGGTCCCCCAAGGGGTAGTGAACACCATCTTACATTGATCCTCTTCTATTATCCATATTTTATTGTACCTAGAGAAACCATCCATGAGAGATAGTAGTTCATGGCCAACTGTGAGATCCATAATCATGTCAATATTTGGCAGTGGGAAATCATCTTTGGGGAAAGCCTTATTGAGGTCCCTGAAATTGATATAGATCCTGATATGACTAGAGGGTTTTGTGATTGGTACCATTTTGGAAATCCACTCTGAGTAGTCAATTGGATAGATGACCTTTTCTTCCAACATCTTTTCTAACTCTGCCTTTACTAGTAAGGTGACCTTGGGATGCATTTTTTGGAGTTTCTACTTGATTGGCTTGATTGTTGGATCCATTACTAAATGATGTAAAACTAGATTAGGATCATGGCCTAGCATGTCCTGGTATGACCATGTGAATTGACCAATGTTTTCTCGAAGTACCTCAATGAGAATTTTTGCTTGGTCTAGTGACAAAGATGCTATGATATATGTGATCTTGGGTGTCTCTATCAGACTGATGTTGACTAATCTCATTTCTTTGATTAGGATAGATGATACTTTTAGCCTGTGATCTTGTGGGGGAAGGAATAAATCTCCATCTTCAAGCTTAGAGAGGTTTTCATCATCAGATGTATCCTTTATTTCTCTTTTATTTTTTGATTTATTCGATGGTGCTCCAAAGGAGTTTTCAATAGGGGATAGCTTTTTTGTTCCTTTTTAAATTTTTATTAATTTTTTCCTCATCATTTTTACAATTGGAATTTTTTTCCTCCCTGAAGTAGCCCTATGGGTCCAATTTCTAGACATAAGCTGATGGCAATTTTGGTTTCTTGTGTGGTATCTCTACCCCCATGAATCTGAAAAGCACTTCCTTAGTAGGGAACTCATCAACATGGAGTACACTTGGTTGGTCCCAATCAATGAGTTGTAGATGAGTGAGGGGTAGGTTGATGAGGTTAATGGATAGTTTGTAGAGCACAGAGTCTCCTAGGGAAATATCAATGTCATGGATATCTTCATAGGCTCTCTTGTCTACTTCCTCATGGATGTGATTGACCTCTACAAGTTTATTGTGGAAATTTAAGAAGGCATGAACATGTTTACTAGTTCCCCTAGTTGTTGGGCATCCAAATCTAAGGCCTTTCTTCTTTTCTTCTTTGTATGCTTCTATAGGTTTTCTAATGCTTGACTCTTCTTTTCCTAGGCCACCTCCTTGATAATCCCATTGTTTAGTTGCAAATTGATGTGAGTGGGGATATTTCTATTTGAAGTAGTCTAGAAGATCTTTTCCTTTTAGAAGTGGATCTTTGTGTAGCCATGTGTTGATGTCAGTGGGCATTTCTTCTCCATCAAGGATCCCATTTGCAACAAATGTGGTGGCCCCGAATTGCTTGAGCTAAGGGATGCCCCTAAGTGTGTGGGTCAAGAGGAAAGGCACCAACAAAAAATGCATCTGAGAGACTACGTTCACCACAACCTTGGTGGTTAATCTTAATGGTGGAGAGTGTGGAGGCTAAGATGGTGTTAGGGTCATGGTAGGTACCAGAAGATCTGGCGATGGTGGTGCTAATCTCAATGCTTGGGCAATGATTATCATAGGATGTTTTGACCACATTGCAATATGAAAAGGGCTTTGGATTAGAACAGATGGTTATCTTAGTGTCGTGATGTGGAAATTTCATGGACTGATGATAAGTGGACGGAACAACTTTCATGGCATGAATCCATTGTTGACTGAGTAGGATGCTGAAAGGTAGGTTAAGATCAATCACATGGAACACTATTTCTTGATTAGTAGGGTCGACTTTGATGGGCAACAAGATATTTCCCTCTATAGTTCTTTCCAAGTTTTCATAGGCTTTGATAGTGATGACCTCATTTATAGTGTCTGCCTTAGTGTACCCTACTTTTTTAATGAACCTTAAAGTACATAGGTTCAAGGCAGACCCATTATCTATCATGACCCTTTTAACAGTGAAGTTGGAGACCATGATGACAATGTATAGTGGAAGGATATGATCTAGTTGAATTTTTGGGACATCAGATGGTTTGAAGCATAATACAAATGAGGTGGAGAGGTGTCCCACTATATTTTTGAATTCTATGACATTGATATTAGTGGGGACACATGATTCATGGAGGGAATTGTTAAGGATTTCTCAATAAAGTGAGCTTGTGTGGAGTAAATCTAGGATGGAGATTTGGGCTGGCATGTTTCCAAGACATTCCAAAATATTATATTGCATTGCTGAAGGAGCAAGTGTAGGTGCAGCTAGCTCGATATTTTGTCAAGTTCATCATGTTGTGACTGCACAGTGATTTTCTGGGACTTTGATATTTAGTACATTAATAGAAGGTTAATCTTGGGATATATATCTAATCAAATTACCATAGTCAAGGGAAATTGAAGTGTAGTCTTGTGATTTGTCATGATTGTCACCTTGCTTGGCTTGGGCATTGTTCATTCTATTGTTGTTGGTATTGTTGTGTTGTTAGGTGCCTTGCTTGCATTTTTGTTGTTGTGTGGTGGGAAGGCATTTTGATAGATCAATAGACCTACATTTGGGGAGGCTTGTGCTATCAAAATGATTTCCTTGAGATCAATTAGGTCTTGCACAAAATCTTTGAGTTTCATACATCTGAGGGTGGGATGCCCTTTCACATAGTGAAATTTTTCAGAACTCATTCTCTCTATACCTTGGTGTTTTGAGTATATTTGGGTCTAGCAGTTATGTTTGTGGGTATTGGATAAGATTTTCATGGACCAATTTGTTGAAGATAGAATTGAGTAGTTCCATCAAGGGAGTATATACATGGGGTGTCTTTGGGACCCTTAGTTTTTGTCTAGCTACAATGGTGATAACATTAGTCTGATTTGTTGGTCCTTGATAATTATTTGTTGGTGTGTGGCGATAATATTGATGTCATAGAGGTTTTTGGTATGTTTCTTGGTAGAATGTGTTTGATTGATATGATGGTTGTTGTTGGAACATCTATTATTGAGGGATGCTTGATGTTGTGGGTGCGACACTGACCACATAGACATATTGAAAATCAGTGACACAATATGTTATTGTCTTTCTTGTTTTTGTTCCAATATTGTGGTTTATCATTGGAGTTTCCTCTATTGTGGTGATTTTATTTGTGGAGCTTGATGATTCCATCATTAATAAGCCCTTGCTCAAGACCCATGCCTTTTTCCTTGATCTCTTTGTATGTTTGTAGGCAGTTAATGACCATGTGGTGAGAGAGTCTAGGGTGTGCATTGTCAATGAACATTTTGACAAGGTGATGCTCTAGTATGTTTTAAGAGATTTACATTGTGAGGGTTTTCCACCTTTTCAAGTAATCAATGAGGATTTTATCCTATTTTTATTTAGTGTGAACTAGATTGATCACAAATCACTCAGTTTCAACTAGATGGGTGTATTGTACCAAAAAGGCTTCTAAAAGATTAGCAAAGGTGTTAATTGTGCCCTGAGGTATTTGATAAAACTATTCTAGAGTGGGACCTCCTAAAATTTTAGGAAAGAGGTGCATGAGGAATATGTCATTGTAGGCCACTTCTTGGCAATGCATGTAAAATTCTTTGATGTGTGTGATTGGATCCCCTTTCCCTCTAAATTTATCAAATTTTGGGATCTCAAAGTGTTTGGGGAAGGGTAACATGGTGATAGATCTATCAAATGGGTAAGGAAAAACCTCTTCAAATTTTAAGGTCTTGGAATTAGTGCCATCTTTGAGAACTTTCAGAGCATTCTTCATCTTTTCCCACTCAGTAGTGATAGGTGTCATTGTTGGTGCCCCTATTCCCGATGCCCCTAGTGTAAGGTATGTATTAGATGGAGTAGGTGAATATGTATAGTTTTTATGGGTGTATTGTGGTGGATGGATTTGATATATTAGTTTTTGGGGTGATGGTTAGGCTTAGGGGGTGAATTTTTGGTATTACAGTTGTTGCTGGGGCGGAAAGGTGTAGGATTGTTGAGAAAATGGGTGATTTGGTATGGGTGCTTACGCATACTATTGCTATGGTGGCTGTTGATGAATGGGTGGTAGATATGTCAGTGCTATGCTTTGGTGTTGCATATTTTACCAATTTAGGCTAGTTGCACTCCTATTTGAGAAGACAATTGGGTGCTAAAGGGTGCCAAATAGTTGATGTGGGGAAGTTTCCCCAATGTTGGTTGTTGTTGTGGTATTGTTTGGCTACTTCATAAGGGTGGCATGGTGAAATAGTTGGTGATGGGTGGTACTGGATTGATGGGAGGTGGTGGTTGTTGCACTTGGAAGGTTGGCATAAATGAGATACTAATTGGGAGACTTGTGGTCTACTCTTGTGATTGCTCAAAATTCCAAGGACCCAGTGGATATGAAGCAGTGGTGTTTGACATAGATGTAAATGGACTAGGGGTGATGAGAGGTTGGTGTTGACATATAAGTCAAGTTTGTTATTAGTGACACACACTTATTCAGATTTTGTATGGTTACCGAGCTCATTGAATAATCTATGGTGTTTTCCATGTAATTCAATAGCCACCGAGCTCTATAGTTGCAATCGAGTCTTCTAGAATAATTCCAAGTGGCCATCGAACATTCTAGTGGTTACTAAGGGAATTCAATTAGTGTGAAGTGTAATAGTTCAAACTGAGCAAAATCAGGTAGTGTGAAGTCTAGCAGTTCAACTTAAGCACTTTATTGGTTATTGAGCTTTGCAGTTTCTACTGATCTAGTAGTTCATGTGATGTGAAGCTAGTGTTAACTGAGCCATTTATGAAGTTAGTGTTTATCGAGTGAAGTCATGGTAAACTAGTAATTCAGTTTATGCCAAGTCACATAGTATCTATCAAGTCACTAATGCATACCAAGTTCAAGACTACTTTGAGGTGATTAGTATGGATTGAGCTTCTACTTCTACTGAGTGCATGACGATGTTGAGTAATGATAGTGGGTGTCGAGTATCAGAACTTCACCAAGTTAGTCTTCAGAACCTGAGTGTCTTCATATGGGTTGACTTTGTAATATTGGTATTAACTTGTATAATGGCTGACTTTTTTATTATGTAAATTAGATTGGTATATATGTAATGTATTGTATCATATCCAATGTGTGTGAAATATGCAATTCATGAACATAAGTGTGTAAGAATGCGAATGTGATCAAGCAATAGATAAAGTATACATTGAAGGTGATATTAGAAAAGGAGTAGTAGAGACATATCCATCATAAAAGGTGATTAGTACTTCAAGGAATCTCTATCAGCAATTTAGTTGTAAGTCAAAGATCTACTATTTCATTCTAATAGTTAAATTAGTCTAAATCCTTTAACAAGGTAGACTTAACAATCTTTCTCAAAATCTCTTTACTGTGCATACTTTATTGTGTGTTTGTAAATCCTTTAATAAGGTGGACCTAGTAATCCTAATTGTTCCTAACAGGGCAGATCATTAGAAGTGATCAATGTAAGCCTTAACAGGCCAACTTTATGCTGTAGTATTGAAGTTTTGTGGGTATAATCCCCACCCTAGTTTTACTTTCTATTTGGAAGGTTTCTGGGTCACCAAATTATTGTGTTCAAGTGTTATGAATATTTTATGTTTTCAATTTCTCATGCATGCAATTAGATCAATAAAATGATAATTGGAATATTGTTATAAAGTGTTGAAATTGATAAAGTTTTAGAGGTTATTGATTCAACCCTCCCCTCTTAGTAACCTGGCATAGTCTTGAATATATCCAAAAATTGGTATTAGAGCTTTGTGGTTTTGAGGAGAAAGTTTAATAGCTTGAGCAAAGATGAAGGATATGGAGATATTTAGACTTGATAAGGCAATTGACAATGAAAAGTTGGATCTAGAAATGGCCATTGCACAACTCAAAAAGGCTAAGGAGCATTTTTCCCAATCCTTGAAAAGAAGAAATGAACTTGCAAATCAAATGAGTGACCATCTCTACATTGAATAAAGAATTGAAGACTTTTTCCCTTCAAGTAGTTTAGATGAAGTAAATGATGCAATCAAAGAACTCCTAGAGAAGAATGGTTCCCTACAAAAATAAGTAAGAAAGTTGAAAAGAGAAAAAGAAATTTAGTTAGCGAGGCTATGTGAAATCTTGGAATAGAGGAACAAGATAAAAGAAGAAATGGATGAAAGAAACAATGAAATCTAGAACAAATACCTTCCACATGTAGATCTTATGGAAAAAATCTCCAATGCAAATGAGGAAATCATGAGCCAAAGATAGATCAATGAAAGATTAAAAAATGATTTAAATTTGGAAAGATAAATCAATAAAAAAATAAGAAATGAGCCGAGGTTTGAAAATCAAATCAGTGAAAGATTGAAAAATGACCTAAACACTAAAAAGAAAATCAATGAAAGAATGATGAAATCCCAAGAAAACATGAATCAATTAAATCAACTGAATGAGCAGAATCTCTATAGACAAAATGGTAAAGTAGGAATTGGATACAAAGAAGAAGGTGAATCCTCTGAACAAGGTGCTCAAAGGAATCAAAGACCTACTTGCAATCACTATGGTAAGGTAGGTCATACATCAAACAAATGTTTGAGTAATGGTAAAGAAAAATTTAATGGAAAATACTACAATTGCAATCAATATGATCACAAGGTTAAAGAATGCAAAGAGAAACCAAAATTTGAGGGCAAGTGTCACAAATACAAGAAACAAGGTCACAAGGCATCAGATTGTAAAATTAAGTCATTCAATCTAGTAGAGCAAATTGTGAAAGCAATATTTGGTTAGGACTACAACACTTGGTGTAGATGTCATTACTATGGTGAATTTGGACACATTGGCATGAGTTGTGTTAAATGTCACATGAGAAGAAAAGATACCACCATAAGATGTTTTACTTGTATCAAACTTGGTCATCTAGCCAAGAATTGCATGAATACAAGTAGAGTTGAAGATGAAAAGAAAGCAAAAGCAGATAACATTCGAAAGCATATGAGACAAAAATGGATTCCTAAATCTACTAAGGATGCTAGTTCAAGTAATGATGGTAATGTCACTCAAGAAGTGGGTGACTCCACTATTTTCAACTAGGTTTCCAAAGGATAACTAGAACTGTGTTATCAAGATCACATTCAAATAGTTCCAATTGAAAGGTGACAAATATCCAAATTAGTATTCAAGATACAAAAGGATCACTAAGGAAGATCAGAATCAGTTATCACCAAGTTACCTTCTCTACCGAGTAAGGTCAGGTCATAGACTCTAGCAAGCAAGGTTAGGAGTAACAAGACACACATGGTTACCGAGTCATGAAACCTTTATCAAGAAATCAATAGAATAGTTTATGATAGGCTGTCAAGCATGATGTCAACTTAGCTACCTTCGTACTGAGCATTAATGGAAAAGCTTTAACAAAAGCATGAAATCAAATTCATTTTTCACTATGAAATCTAATTGCTATTGTGAAGAAGTGAATTCTAGTGTGATTAAGTGACTTTAAGAAAATTTTCAGAAAGTTATCAAGGTTTTCATAATTTACTGAGTAAAATGGCATCAAGTAGCAACAAAGTGAAGAAAGGGTTTGAGATGTTGGTTTGAGGAGTTGAGTGGAAAGCACCAAATTTTAAACTTGTGCTTGTGATTGCAGAAACTCTTAACTCAGCTAGAGCTCAATCATAAATTCCTCCAAAGGTACTCCTTATTAATGGTATTTGTACTCATTTCAAGTGTTCTATTCAAGAAATTAGAACCCTAGAAATGAATGATGCCCTAGGTGAATTGTGTGTTACTGGAGTTCTCAAATCCAAGCATAAACATTTGAAAGACAAATGTTTGACCCACATTCCTCACATGCCCCAAGGTTTTCAAATCAAATGGATCATATACATTCTAAGCTGAGTGCATAATGGTCAGCTATGGTTTGAGCAACCTATTATGACTACAAAGAAAATGATTCATCACATCATTGATTCTTCTACAATTTTGAGTTCTTCGCAATAAGTACTTCAGTTTTGAATACTACAATTTTGTCTAATTCAGTTTTGGATTCAACAAGTGTTCCTATTAATATTCCATTGATTAGTACTATATCAATTTTTTCTATAAGTCCTAGTATATCTACAATTGTTTCCATTCCAAATACAAAGGCATTAAGTACAAGGATAGTTGAACCTAAGGCTCAACCGAGTACAAGATTTTTGAGTAGAGGCAAGGAGATAGAAGAGGATATAGACCTAGATGAGGAAATCAAAATTCCCAAATGGGACTTTTATAATCTTACTGCGGATCAAATGCATGTAGTTGGTGAACTCCTCCAGAAGAAGGAAAAGCAACAAAAATTGAGAGAAGAAAGTGATAGAGAGTATAAGATTATTGATGATGCTAAAAACATTTTGTCTGAGGAAATAGGTATTGAGGTAGATTCTTCTCAACCTATTTTGTTGCAATTAGTAGAGGCAATCCAAAAATTTAATGAGGACACTAGTGGTCAAGATAAGTTAATTGAGAAAGTAGAAAATAAATTTGACAATAAAGTGCTTGAGCACATTACTCGGAAAATTTCTATCCATCAAGTTGAGCTTTCCTCAATTTTGATCAATCTTGAAGCCTCTGTCAATAATGTGACATTAATTTTTGGAAAGTTGTGTGATGTTACCGAGTTCACAAAGGAGATAAAGAGAAAACTGACAAAGATTGATGAGGATCTGAAAGCTAGTGCATAACAATTGTAGCTTGACTCTAGTTCAAGCTCTACACATCATATGAAGATCATATTTCTATCAGACATGTAGACAAAGTTGTTGAGAGAAAAAGTAAGGATCTGGTCTACATTGATAGATATTCATAATATGATCCTTCCTATCATGGATACAATGCAAAAACATATTGTTTACTCAAAAACCTTGATCCATGACAATAACTTCTCTATTGCAGATCACATGATAGAGCTCTCTACATAAGTACAAATTGCTCTACATACATGCAAAATTTTGCAAGAAATTGGGATAAAACCCTATCACTTATTCTTAAGGTGCATTCTGAGTTTCTATCTCATTTTGGTCTCTCCATGTAAATAAGTTTTCAATAAATCTTTGGCATTATTGTCAAAAAGGGAGATAGATTATTTATAGTGAGATAATATGTATATTGTATGGGGGAGAATCATGCAAAGGGAGAAAATGTATATAGTAGAGGAGAATTTTGCAGATATTTTGTATAGTATACTATATATACTTACAAAGACAAATTTTGAAAAATCTCAAAACAGTATACCCTACCGAGCCAATATCACATGGTGATGTATATAAGTTTTAGATGATAAGTGTTTTTGTAACTAATGCCAAAGGGGGAGATTGTTGAAATATCAGTCAAGTTTGTAATTAGTGACACACAATTATTTAGATTTTGTATTGTTACCAAGCTCATTGAACAATCTACAGTGTTTTCCATGTAATTTAGTAGCCACCAAGCTCTACAGTTGCTACTGAGTCTTCTAGACTAATTGCAAGTGGCCATTGAGCATTATAGTGGTTACTAAGGGAATTTAGTTAGTGTGAAGTGCAATAGTTCAAACTGACCAAAATCAAGTAGTGTGAAGTTTAGTAGTTTAGCTTGAGCACTTCAGTCATTACCGAGCTTTGTAGTTCCTACTGAGTTAGCAGTTCAGGTGATGTGAAGCTAGTGTTAACTGAGCCATTTATGAAGTTAGTGTTTAGTAAGTGAAGTCATGGTAAACTAGTAATTTAGTTTATGCCAAGTGACATAGTATCTATCAAGTCACCAGTGTAGACCAAGATCAAGACTACTTTGAGGTAATTAGTATGGACTGAGCTTCTACTTCTATCAAGTACATGACAATGTCGAGTAATGATAGTGGGTGCCGAGTATTAAAACTTCACCAAGTTAGTCTTTAGAACCTGAATGTCTTCATATGGGTTGACTTTGTAATATTGGTGTTAACTTGTATAATGACCAAATTTGTTATTATGTAAATTGAATTGGTATATATGTAATGCATTGTATCATATCTAATGTGTGTGAAATATGCAATTCATGAACATAAGTGTGTAAGAATGTGAATGTGATCAAGCAACAAATTAAGTATACATTGAGGGCCATACCAGAAAAGGAGTAGCAAAGACATATCCATCACAAAAGGTGATTAGTACTTCAAGGAATCTCTATCTACAATTCAGTTGTAAGTTAGAGATCTACTATTTCATTCTAATAGGTGAATCAGTCTAAATCCTTTAACAAGGCAGACTTAACAGTCTTTCTCAAAATCTCTTTACCAAGTGCATACTTTATTGTGTGTTTGTAAATCCTTTAACAAGGTGGACCTAGAAGTCCTAATTTCTCCTAACAGGGAAGATCATTAGAAGTGATCAATGTAAGCCTTAACATGCCAACTTTATGCTGCAGCATTGAAGTTTTGTGGGTATCATCCCCACCCTAGTTTTACTTTCTATTTGAAAGGTTTCTAGGTCACCAAATTATTGTGTTCAAGTGTTATGAACATTTTATGTTTTTAGTTTCTCATGCATACAATTAGATCAATAAAATGATAATTGTAATATTGCTATAAAGTGTTGAAATTGATAAAGTTTTAGAGGTTACTATTTCACCCCTCCCCTCTTGGTAACCTAGCATAGTCTTGAATATTTTCAATAGTTGGTTGGTAGGCCTTGGCGGCGACATCCCTGTAGTGAATTATAATGCAGATTAGGTGTTTTGTTGGAATATGTTGGGTGCACTACTAATGGGTAGATATGAAGTGGAATTAGTAGTTTGGGAGGTGGAAGGTCTTGCAATATTAAATGGAATGGATGTGGGTTGCAAAGTGGCAATAGTAGTGGTGATGGAAGTGGTGTTGAGTGTGGGTTGTGATGGTAGATTGTTTTTGTGTAGTGTGGACCAATGACTGTGGATTGGTGGGTTGGTTACTTTGTGGGATGGGAGAATTGAGTTGGGTGGAGGGTATATTTGGGTCCATGATTTCTGGTATCATTGTTTGATGTCCTCTTCCAAATATGAAAAAGGGGTCATTTGGATCAGAGGGACCAATGGGTGGTGGAAGCCTTTCAAAAAATTGATGTGTAGGATCTAATATGTCCAAAGGTGGTAGCCTCCAAAGGAAAAAGGAACCGATATTATCTCTCTAAAAATTAGCCATGTGGTTTCTCTATTTTTCTCTATGATGGCATTGATAAGGGTCACATTCCCTAATTGATTCATGAAAGAATCTATGTATGATAGTCAAGGACCCAAATCTTCTAGATTGTGTTGTGGTGGGTCATGTGTGATCATAGATATCATCGGGTCTAGTTGTGTGCTAATTGAGCCTCCACTAAGACTAGAGTCCATGTCCTTCTTCTTCCTTTTGTTCTTGCCAAAGCATGTGGTTTGTGGCATGAAATGATAATGCTCTAAAGGATGAGATGCAATATGGTATGAAAATGAGTGCAAAGTATGCAGGGGAAGATTTCCAAGCATCTTAAGGATGTGCTCTCTATGATGCAAGGATTTCCTAGAAAGTATGATAGATGCAAAGGATGATGATGGAGGATCTTACTTGTGAAGATATGGTATCTAGGAGACCTAAAGGATTAGCTACAGTGGTGTCAAAGTAAAAGAGATGTTTTTCCTATGTGTAAGCTCAAGATGTGGTGATAATGTCAACCTTAGGATAGACTTATGAACCTTTGGAAGACAAGTGATGATCAAGTGTGGAGCCCAACCTTTAGCTCAAGGTGATGAGGGACACAAGTGACAAAGATAGACCACCCTAGATAATTCTTTAGTCAAAGGGATAATATTAATAGTATGATGGATGTAAGATGTAGGATAGATAACTCTAACAAAGTGACACAAAATGCTCAAGAATGATGTTTGATCTATGATATGAATGAGATGGGGATGGATTTCTAAGGAATCATCTAAGGATGATGGATCTAAAAATTCCTAAGGGGAAAACGGTCTATATGATAACCCTAAGGATCAAATCTATGATATGATAAGTGCAAAGTGTGTGTGGAAGAAGGACCTAATCAAAGTGATTATAGCTAGTGTAGTTAATGAGGCATTAATTGACCCCATGTCTTAAGGTCACCTTTTAAAATTTTTGATCCCACTCAGTTTGTAGAGTAACCTCAATAATTTCTTTCTCAATTTGATCTAGTTTGGCAATTCTTGGATTTGGCGTGTGTTTCTTTCATTCAGCTTCAATTTCTCTATAGACTACTAGTTGCTTGAGTTTTACCTTTTTGATCTTGGGTTCTAGTTGTTCTGACATGGGGTTTCCATTGATTTGGCCCTAGGGTTTATCTCAACATTGGTTCAAGATAGTGACTATGCTAAGTATGCCTTTTACTTTGGTTGGAAAACATGAATCTTTGGATAACAAATGAGTTTAAGTGGGCAAAAAATGATTTACCAATGGATCTTTCAAGATATAAAGTAGAGAAAATTAGACTTTAGGTTGTTGTGAATGGTCTTGCTAACAAGCATTTTTGAAACAACAAGGATAAGGATCTTTGGTAAGTAGATATTATGTATTGTGAACAAACAATCTCCCAAAGGACAAAGCAACTTTGAGAGAGATAGATAAGTGATCTCTTTAGAAAAAGGATTTGATAGTAACCAATGTGTGTGTTTTACAATTTTTTTCATGAGGTCTTTGCACAAATAAGACAATTCAAGAACACTTTATCCTTAAGGTCAAATTTGGTTGCAATATGTCATTCAACGATCCACAACTTGATGTCTCCTAATTTTAGTGCAATATGTCCCTCTAATAGAAGAGGTGAGTCAATACAAGATTCAATCAAAAAATGGCACACATCAAAGAATCTTCGAGTCATGACAAATAGAAGTCCCCCTTTTGCGGGGACAACGACTCTTGGAGATGAAACCTAAGTAGCCTTATGCCTCTACCAAGGGAGCATGATGGTGAGTAATCTTGAGGGATTTTGTTTCCCTTGAACTATGAATTAACATACCAAGGATAAAATCATGATAACTAAATTGGGTTGTAAATAGGTCCATGGAGATAGAGAATCAATTGTTACGTATATGATCCACTTAAGGATCTATTCTAGACATGCTAAAATCATGGGAAAGTTTCCCCACCTCAGGCTACCCCTAGAAACACACCACCTAAACTTGCCGAATGGAGCAAGAAAGTTTACCCTTCCCCTCATTTATATATTAGCTAAATTTTTACTAGTTTGAGCTTCTCACCAAAGGGGATGCGCTTCCCAGAGGTGGATGAAATTTCTAGAAGCACTCCTAGGTTGTTGCGAATGGTCTTGCTAATAAATTTCAATACATGTGTCACATATTTAAAGGGTTCTATTTTGCAAAAAATTAAGATAGCTTACAAATGTGTTGAAAAATACATCTTAAAATACACAAGACACATGATTCATTCCACTTTTGATGCTTGTAGATTCTCTATCTTATGACTTGAAGACACTCTTGATTAGCATGCAAAGTTCTTTCCAACTTGATGACGATGGTCAACAAAATTAAATCAAGTCAACAAAAGTAAAGTGTATGTGAAAGCTTTAAAAATGAGGGAATAAGAATGTTTTCACTTTAAAGCATTCAAGATTAAATGAAGTTATTTTTAAGCTCCAAAGTTGAAGTGTGTCGATTTTCAATGTTCTTTAATACCCAAAATAAAATGTTTATAGCAGTTTTAACATTCATTCCATGAAATATTTCAAATCCCTTAAGGCACTCAATTGTGTGTTTGAGACATCCATTCCATAATTTTTTTTGTTCATTTGATTATGCATTCAAGATTGGATTTGTTTGTTTTAGCTTTAGTCATTCAAGAGTTTTTTCAATTTATCCAATAATGTGCAACATGCATTCAAAGACAAGTTTTTAAGCATAAGTTCATTTCCCAAAAGCAATAAAACTTTAAGAAAAAATGCAAGAAAACAAGGTTAGGTGTTTCTCAAAAGCTCCTACCCGCAATGTTACAAAAGGAATCAACTTGATTAGTCACCCAAAAATCCCCAAAATGAAAGCTTAACTATGGGAAAAAATTTTAAACTTTTTTTTGTTATTTTTCATATGCGTAAAAATGCTTAGAATAACCCTTATCCTATGGTACCACTAAAGTCAATTTTTTAATTTTTTTAATATATTTTATGTTTTACCAAAAAACACACAGACAAAAATTATTAGGCACAGATGCCAAAACTTAGAATCATTAGAAAAATGCAAGGGTTACCAAACCACAAAGATGACA
Source organism: Cupressus sempervirens (assembly GCA_028749045.1). Taxonomy (NCBI): domain Eukaryota; kingdom Viridiplantae; phylum Streptophyta; class Pinopsida; order Cupressales; family Cupressaceae; genus Cupressus; species Cupressus sempervirens. The sequence continues at coordinate 961,703,695 of CM053785.1, read as the reverse complement.
AAATAGTAGAGATAATGAAAATCAAAGATGCCGAAAAAATGCAGATGCCAAAATAGACGTCATTGTGAAATCACAGACGCTAAAATAGAGGTCACTATGAAGTTTGTAGAGACAAAATTTAAGCAAAGATGACAATATAGATGCCAGAGACAACAACCCACAATGAAGATGCCAGTTTAAAGGTAGAGACAATAGAATAAGGTTGGAGACAATGATTGATAAGTGCAAATGCCAGAACATGGGGATGATGATAAAATGTGCACATGATACTACAGAGATACAAAAACTCAGGGACAATAGTTCAGAGATGAAAAAACAATGAAGACAACAATGCATCTACTAGATGACACTATGCGTAAACAAAACTAATAGTCATGAGTTTTTCCAAAAAAATTCCTTTTTTTTCCAGTATTTTTGGATGCCTTCTTCCCAAATGAGTCCTTCAACATGCACAAACAACCAACACATATTGCAACAAACTTAAACAATAAGAAATGTTAGATTATTAGTGTAAAATAGATTGAAATAGATTGTAATGGATGGAAATGGATGAATGAATGACCCATAGTAGGGTCCCACCAGGCATGTCAAAATGTAGACTTGTGAAGTTAGTATGCAAAGAACATTAACAAAAATTGAAAACATTAACAAACCAAAACAATTCTCACATATAGTTTAGAAAAAAGAGGTGCAAAAGAGAGTGTAAACCAATAGGAAGAGCACCCAACAAGCCTCCTTGATCATGTTGATATGTCCTTGGATGGAGATGTGTGCTCAAATGTTACTCAAGCTTCAATGGAGGAGATGACTCAAAATGTAAGTGTAGATGGATTTTTTCATTATGATGGTATTTTGGTATTTTTTAGGCTCTCAAAATAGCTTGATAACTTTAGCATGGAAATGGATGATCTTTTGTGAAGGATGAAGGGTTCAATTTATAGGCCAAAGATGTGAAGATGGAGGGTCAAAATGCGAAGATGAGGTATGGATAGGATGCAAGGAAAGGGAAGCACATGGATTGTGCTTTCTCAAATCCATAGCCTTGTGACAAGTGTCAAAAGGAGAGAGAATGTAAGAAGATGGGAAAAATGGAGGGAAAGTGGGGGGACAATGGAGTTATGAGGGGGATGGTGTGTGTAAGAGGAATGTAAGGGATGTGTAAGGAGTCATTGATTATCCATAAGAGCATTAATGCATGTGGGTGGGGCTGTAAGAGAGGTTTGACTTTGGTTTGGCTTAGGAATTATTAATCTAGGATTAGAGTTGTGTACATGATTAGGGTGAGGATTAGGCTTAAATTAGAGGGGGGATTAGGATGCAAGTGGGTTAAGAACTCAATTAGGTTTAATTAGTTGGTTAAACAGGATTAACATGGGTGAATGTGTTGGATTAAGCCAAGGATGGGGATTTATGAATAGTTAGGGGTTAGGGATTGATTTATTAAATGAAATATTTAATAAAGGGGGATTTGGGATTAAATTAAATAGGTATAGTGCAATTATTTAATTTAATAGGAGAATAGTGATTTAATAGATAATTAGACTTTGGATTGTCATTTAAATTTATCAATTGGACTATAGTTAATTAAATGAGTAAATTAAGTAGGGGATGACAATAAATTAATTAAATATTAAATACTTAATTAATGATGCCTTAGGAGATGACTAAATAAGATTACTTAAATGATGTAATCAGATTTAGGTGTCTACACTGTATAGCTAAATGATATATCATATATTAGTTCGTTACATAAATGTGTGCCAAAAATTCATATTTGTATATATAGGATGCATGAGAAAAAAGTTTGTGAAAGATTGCTGAGTATTAGTAAATTATCTATGTTGATTGAGTGTTGCAACATAGATCGAACACTTCAACAGAGACTGAGTTGTTGTGCTAGTTGGGTTCCAATAAATGAAGTACACAACATTAATTGTGAACCTAATTAATCAAAAGAGAGCTATATAACAAATTTTGAATGCATTCATTCATAACTTGCATCTAGATTTTTGAAGAGCTCAAAGCGATTACAAGAATTCAAGAAAACAACAAAGATTTCAAGGAGCCGATCAAGAAGATTGATCAAGTAAGTGCTAAATTTTTTGAGTCAAATGTGAAACTAATGGACTAGTCAACAAGAATAATTGAGAGCAAGGTCGTGGACAAAGTTTTCATAACTATAGTTGAGCAGAAAGTGCTATTGCAAGAGAAAACACAAATAATGATGAATCTTATATAGAGAGTACAACATGTGTACAAATTTTTTTTAGATGTGCCAAAATTTATAGGTGATATTTAGGCATAGATAGATAAGACTTAGGCTGAGATGAAGGCATCCAACAATATAATATCAAAGTTAGCAAGATCTAGCACTGATCACTACAATACTTTGTTGAATGATCAAGGAACATTGGTTGAGCTTCAAGAAATTGACAACATCATGAGATCCAAATTGATCTCAATTTTGGAAATGATGATACCTCATTTGGAGGTAATACAGAGAGAACTAAAGAAAACCCAAAATCTTGTTACTAAAGATCATAACTTACCAGTGGCTAGGAGTTTAATTGATTTAGCTACCAAACTACAACTATAGAATCAAATTTTGGAGGCAAAAAGAATCGCATGGAATCATGCACTGACCATGATTATTAGATTTCACAAGGATTTCGTTGAAACATATGGATTACTTGACCTCTTTTATCTCAAACAACAACGACATAAAGTGTTAAAAAATAGGGGGAAATGTATGTAAGGGAGAAATATTTATGGAAAAGGGAGTGTATCAAATAAAAGAGGATATATAGGTATACTATAAAGGCTATAATGAATTTATTCATTATTCATAAGTCATAAGACTTAGGGGGAGAGCTCATTTTATCAGATTATATTGATATGTCAAAGTGATGTAAAAATGGAAAATTGTTTTTTCCTCTAATGACAAAGGGGGAGATTGTTGGTGTCTTTAACCATTAATGTCTATTAGTGTCAACCAATAAGTCATTTACAAGGAAGATTAAGATGGTCATCACTGCAACTGAGCTACTCTACATAGGCCGAGTCATGTACATAAGATAATATGTACCGAGCAATTCTATAGAAGCTAAATAAGTATATAGTCACAAAGTAATTCTCTATATGTACCAAGCTCATCAACGATAGAGTGAGTTATCAACGACCAAGTAAATTCTAAGTATACAAGTATTGAGTGATGTAGTATGTGCTGAGCACAATATATGCTAAGCATTAGAAGATTAACAAAGGACAAGAAACAACAATGCTGAGCATCAAAAATAGTAAAGACCAAGAAATGTAGAGTTTACATAAAAGTCAGGAATGGAACAAAGTTTTAGGCAGAATGATTATCAAGCCAACTTGGAAGGTTTATTTAATATTTGAACAAGTTTTTATAGAACATTTACATGATGTGGATCACATATCCCTATGTATATGTTCAATGATTAGGATGAAGATGCAAAACCTAGAACCATCTAGAAAAGTCTTTATGCAAATATTTAAATAGTGATGATCTTAACCTAGATCATAAACATGACAAGAAGGTTAGAGAACATAAGTGTATGTGTGCAAACATGGACCATTATACTGTCAAGGATTGAGAATATTAGAAGTCATTCAAGGGTTCTATTATTATCTAACATAGCAAGTGACCTATTCATAAGAAATGAATGTGAAAGGGAAAGACAAGTGTTATTAGATTAGAGGAGAGGATCAGTTAGTAAAGAGGAGACTCGAAATCAACTTGTAGAGAAAACTAAGACTTAGGTAATAAATCAATTTTAACAAAACTGAATAAGGGAAAATCTCTTAACAAAGTGGTCTTAATAGATCTTTGTAAATATCGTAATAGAGTCCTTACTTATTTGTAAGTGTAAAATAATTTAACAAGGTGAAACCTAATGGTTTCTTAAGTCTTTAATAGGACACACTCCTCATAGAGTAGATCATATTTTATGGTCAAACATTGTAACCTTAACTGGTTAACTTATTGTTGTAGTAGTGAAGATTTGTGGGTGTCATCCCCACCCCAGTTTTATCTTCACCTTGGAGGGTTTTTGAGTAGGAGGGGTTTTTGAGTAACAAATATTGTGTTATGTGTTATTACATTTATGGATGTTATTGAATTGATTTACATGTTACAAGAAAGTTTACATTTATAGTTTTGCATTCACAAGTCATTATAAGATTTGGTTGAATCTGCAAAAAGGATAAAGTGTTTTAGATTTTGATTCACCCCCATCTCAGTGTCTAGTTTACTCCTTTATAAATCAACAAAACCATGGTATGTAAGGATTAACAAGGAAAGTATCACATGTTGTTGTAAAACTCAAGTTCAATTTTGTTATCATTATGATGTATTTTGATCTATATATAGTACCATGCATACTAATGAAATGTTACATTAATGTGGTATAAAAATACCACCTCAAACTATAAAGAATTTCATATAAGGTTTGTTTTGTAAGCCACCTAATGAGAAATAATTTCTTTTCAATGCATGTCTTTTTGGTACATGTGATATGTGTGGCAATCCTTCTTTGTTAGATGAATGTTTTCATGAAAATTCTTTTATTGATTTTGGACAATAATTATTTGATGTAAAAAGATTCAAAATTATTAAATATCCATTAAAGGATGGGAAGGTTGGAAGAAGGTGTGATCTAGTTACAGAAAAAGTTAGTTGTCATGCATTTATGAATGAGCGTAAGAATATAATCATACCAAAATATGCTAAACACTCTCAATATGCTAGATGGCTTGATGAGAAATTTTGCATATGTAAGAATAAGTCTCTGATTGGTAGTATACTTATAGTCATTGACTTTACAAAGAATGACACACTTGCACCCCAAGATGAGGTACAATTACAATATTACAATTTAGTGGAAGTAGCAATTTTTGTTCATATACTTTATACGCATGCACCTGATAGTACATAAAAGGATTGAAAATATTGAGAGTAAAATTTCTATATGAGTGATAATAAACTTCATTCATCCAAGTTTTTCTAGTATTTCTCCATGGTCTTTTATGATAATTTAAGAGAGAAAAATTCAAATAACACAAAATCTAATATAGTTAGATAATTGTATAGGACAATTCAAGAATGCTAGAATGTTCTATTGGTTGAGTATGACAGAGAGGCAAACTTATATCCAAGATATGTGAAGTTTTTTTTTGAGGCTAGACATGGTAAAGGAGAACATAATGGTGCTGGTGCATGCATGAAGAGAGCCCTTTGTAGAGATAAATTAAAGTTTGATAAAAAATCCAAATTAAAAAATGCACATGACATTGTGGAATGGTGTAACAAATATTTATACATAGGATCAAGTCAAAACTCTACAACCAAACATTTATTTTGGCTAGTTGAAGAGAAAAATATCCTTTCAAGATATGACTATAATACAATTAGTGGGTAAGATAACTGGCATTCATTTAGGAATTATGAGTCTAACACTTGGAGTATATGGACTAGGGAGCTTGCATGTTTTTGTTAGTTTTGTCTTGCAAGTGAATGGGAAGAATGTGAGAATACGAAATGGGTTGAAGAATGACAACATAAATCATTAGCACCTACTAAGACACACATTGAGGATGATATAATAAATGAAAGCCCAAATGTTACATTTGCATCAGAGGACTATGATTGTGTTTCATAGCTCATACAACCTGGTATATGCTCTTTAATTTAATTTTTTGTGATTGTGCTTCAATTTATATTATTTATTTATGAATGTCATAAATATAATTCAAATACATGGATGTTTAGTTTATCTTATCTTATAGGACATGTTTATGCTATTATTACACCTGATGATAAAGATGAATAGACTAAGTACTGGCTAGCTAAATGTGTGAAACCTAAGAAAAAAATGATATGTCATCGAGTAGATGATGATGGTTTTGAGTATCCAATTGGGTCTATTGTTGTAGCTGGCACCTAGTTACACATATATCTAACAAGAAGAATAGCTTACTAATAGTTGAAGACTACCAATCAGAAAAGAAAAATTTACACTACTCTCATTTGGTGGTGGCAACAAATATCAAATTATAAAGATACAAAGGGAGACTCACCAATAAGGTATCATGGAAAATTTCAATGGAAGAGCATGAGAAAATCACGTTCATTGATGGAGGCATAAAAAAGATAAATAAGATACTAAGTACAGGGGTGGGGGGTGGGGGGGGGGGGGGGGGGGGTGTGTTTGGGGGGGTGGTGAATCAAAATATTTAACACTTGAAAATTTTCATCAATTCAGTCATATCCATCAATAAACTTGTGCATGTAAAAATTGTAACGTAGATCTACTGTAACATATAATTTTGATCAATCACATGCATGAAAATGAAATAAATAACACAATATTTGTTACCTAGAGACCCTCCAAGGTGAAGGTAAAATTGGGGTGGGGATGACACCCACAAATCTTCACTACTGTAGTAATAAAGTTAACTAGTTAAGATTAAAATGTTTGATCATATGATATGATCTACTATGTGAGGAGTTTGTCATGTTAAAGAATTAGTAGACTACTAGATCTCACCTTGTTAGAAGATTTGACACTTACAACAATGTAAGGAATTTGTTAGGAAATTTATAAAGATTTTTTAAGACCACTCTGTTAAGTGATTTACCCTAATTCAAGTCAGTTAAAATTGATTTAGTACTTGACACTCAGTTTTCTCTTTGCTAAATGATGCTCTCCTTTGATTTGATGTTATTTGTCTTTTCCTTTCACTTCATTACCATGAATATGTTACTTCCAAGCTGTTAGATGATAAAAACCCTTTACTAACTTCTAATCTGATATCGATCCTTCAATTTACTCCTTGTTTGCATGCATACACTTCTCTACTCTTTCTCTTACTTTGCATGCATCTCTCACTCTCTATGATCTAAGTTAAGATTGTCTCTATTTAAAGAGTTTTATAAAGATTTTTCTAGATCCTTCCATAATAGCCTCTCTATCTGAATCATTGATTGCACAACATAGGGATCTATAATCCACATCATTTAAATGTTCTATAACAACCTCTAAAATATTTAAATATTCCTTCCATGTTAGCTTGTAAAACATGTTACCTAAAATTTTGTTCCATTTCTAACTTTTATGTAAACTCTGCATTGCTCAGTCTTTACTATTTTCTGATGCTTAACATTGCTATTTTGCAACATTTCTATTACTCAACCTACATTACTCTTTTGATGCTTGTCATGTATTGTTATTGACACACACTATATAACTCATCACTTATATTTTTTGAACTTTCTCAATCACTGATGAGCTTGACTCGTATTGAAATAGTTAGTGACCTTACACTTACTCAACTCCTATAGAGATCAATACATACTTGGTTATATATAGGACTTGGCCTATGTAGATTAGCTCAGTTGTAGTGATGACAGTTTGACTCTACCTTGTAAGTGACTAAGTGGTTGACACTAATAGAAAACAATGGTTAGAGATATCAACAATCCCCCCTTTGACATTAGTGGAAAAAATACTTTGTCATATTTGCAGCGATACAATATAATCTAATAAATGAGCTCTCCCACTTAGTATTATGACTTATGCCAATACATAATGAATAAATAATAATAAAATGAATTAAAAAACCCATTTCACCTTTATTCAATCTATATTTATCCCTTTGACATCACATATCATTCCCTCTTCAAAACTCTCATCCCCTCTAGTTTTTAAACAATATATGTCATTATTGTTGGGGTTGAATAGGTGCAAGTTATCCATATTTTTCAATGAATTCCTTATAAAATTTGGTAATCATGGATAGTGCATGATTCCATGTGGCTCTTTCTGCTTCCAAAATATGATTATGCAACTATAATCTTGCAGCTAAATCAATTAAACTATTAACCACTGAAAGATTGTGATCTTCTATGATAATATCCTGGGTTGTTTTCAATTCTCTCTGCATGACCCCTAGATGAGGTATCATCATTGCTCAAATAGAGATCAATTTAGATCTCATATTACTTCTAGTTAACTAAAGCTCAACCAATGTTTCTTGAACATTCAATAAATTATTGAAATGGTCAATGCTCGATTCTGCTGACTCTGAAATAATGCTGCTAGATCTCTTCATCTTAGCCTAAATTTGATTTATTTGTGCTGAAATATTGTTAGTGAATCTTGGAACAACTGAAAAAATTGTGTACAAATTTTGTACCTTCTATATTAGCTCAATTATAATCTATACTCTCTATTTTAGTTGCACTTTCTACTTGACAATGGTTATGGAAACTTTGTCCACAACCTTAGTTTCAAATCTTCTGGTAGACCAATCCATTAACTTCTCATTTAACTCCATATTTATATAATTCACTTGATCAACTATAGTTACAAGCTAGTTGATGATTGGTGCATCTTCATCAAAATTTTGAATGTCAAAAACATCAACCAAAATATGATTTATATCATGTAGTACTTGTTTTTGCTTGTGCTCTTTCCTGAGCTCTTTTGATATTTTCTTCTTCACCAAAACTTCTTGTAGCAAAATTATTTTCTCCAAGGTGATATTTTCTAGGTCCAATTGTAGTATCTCATTGATTTCATCTAGACTAACTTCAATATATGGTGAAACATCTTTTATTGCTTTCCTCTTTTTGCTAGGTGAAGGAGTGTTGCTACTCGATATTTCCTTGAGAGTTAGTGAAGGGGTGCCACCACTTGGTTTTGCTTGTGAATCTATGCTCAAGACCAAAATAGTTACACTTAGTTAAAATTAATTTGATTCTTTACCTTCCTCAATGCAAGGTGCTAAAACAATCTTATTATTTACACTTGTGTCCTTCTCTTCACCATCTACCCCTGTATCTCTAAGACTTAATTGCTTGACCTCTAGAGTGTTAGGGGTGCCATCATGTATAGGGGACATGGTGCCTTGCAGACTTGGCACACCTGAGCTTTCTCCACTATTGCTATCATATTTGATGTTTGCAATATCTGTCTTTGCTTTCTTTGTTGTTAACCCAAAAATACTCTTCCATAGAACTTACTTTGCCGTCGTACAACTTCCTCTTTATTTAGTAAGATAAAAAATGTTCTATATGTTTGAATACTTTAGAATAACCAAGAGGGGAGTGAATTAGTTATCAAAGGTCCAAATGTAAAAATAAAACTTTTTAGTACTGCAACTTATTGTTATGCATGCATTGACCATTCAATATCTTAAACACATGCATATTGTTGTCCTATGTCAAAAAAACTTTGCAAAAATGTAAACATGCAATACCAAAAAATCAATCACACATTTTGACACAAGGATTTTATGTGGAAACCCAATTTGGGACAAAACACTAGTGACATGCTACCAATTTTCATTCTTTTGAATTGAGCTTTGTGAGGAGCTTACCCTATTAAAGGTGACAATACATAATATTAATGTGATTTGGTTAAAGGATTTCAATCACCCTATTAGGAGCGAGCCTTGTTAGAGGACTTTAGAACATTCCATTAGAATGTCACCCTATTAAAAGATTTAATAATGATTGCTAGGTCAACTTAATCATAATACTTATCAATGACTGACTTAGGAATTCTTATCCTGTTTCTCATTTTAATTTTGAACTCCTCAAAATAGTTATCCATTATGGCTTCAAATTTTTCTCCCAAGCTATTAATCAAGTCATTTAATTTCTCTATAGTAGGCTGGTGTCTATCCCATGATACTGTTCCAATCAAAGGAAATGAATTTTGTACATATAAAAATATGCATACTAGTAAAGATCAAAACTTACATGATGTATTCTTTACTTTTCTAATTAGCTCCAAGTTCTCTAAATTTTTTTTTAGTTTTAGCTTAGCAAGGTCATAATTATGATCCTCTTGACAATTTTATATCTTAAATCCACTACAATGCATAGCACACTAAGCAGTCAACTGGATTGGTAAAAATTGTGTGCATTCACGTGAACTAAGAATTTAATTACAAAATCTTCTATCCCATCAATTGAATTTCCTCTACGATTCCACTTTTCTTTGGTTAGCTTTTCAATTTCATTCTTTGTTGTACTTGTCAAGCTTTTGGGTCAATCTAAGGTAGGGTAACTAGTTACTTGGCATATTATGGCCTTGTTGATCTTGATTGGTCCACCTTCTAACCTTACCTTCATAATGTGAATACAATTGAGCACCATCTTTATCCATTCTACCTTGAAAACCTTAGGGAACCCTAGGGCATGGTTAAGCTCTTTCTCAACAACTATTTTGTTCTCATCTTTCAAGACTCCATTTTTGCATAGCTTCTTGTAAGCTTCCCTTATTTCAAAATATCCAATCTCTCCTACTTTACATAAGTAGCAGATGTTGGAAATATAAGAGGATTAACTAAGAGTCAAGGGGTGAATTAGTTACCAAAAAAATAAATCTAGTTCCCTTGGATGCCAATACAAATAAAAATATAAATTTTTCTGAAACTGTACTATTGTTGTAACTTGTTTAACACATAGACACTCGGTTAACACTTCCAATTTATTATCACTCATAAAGTATTGAAATATCAACTATAACTTGGTAAATACTAAACATGGAGATCTTAAGATATTAAGTGTGATTAACCTTAATTAACTTAGTTGCATACACATAAAAGAAATAGCACAAACACAAGTGACACTAGAATTTAACATGGAAACCCAATTTGGGAAAAACCACCAATTGCAACTAGTTACTATTTTTCACTCCTTTGAAGTGAGCTGTATTAGGAGCCAACCCTGTTAAAGGTTACAAAATATATTATTACATGTGACCCTATTAAAGGATTTAATCACCCAATTAGGAGTAGCCTTGTTAGAGGTCTTTAGATACTTTAATCTAGAAATGTCACCTTGTTAGAGGATTTGTAAAATAACTGTTAAGCTAGCCTTGTTAGGAGATTTGATACAATCCCACAATTATTAGAGAGTGAAAATGATGTGACCTTATTGCTGATGCAACTATATTGCTAATTTTAGATCTCTATTATAGCTTGAATACTTGATCCTCTTGATCAGATAAAACTTTGCAACTTAGTCAACTAAGGATACTTTGCTATCCTTCCAATTCACTTCCTTGATTTATCTTTTCAACCCCATGATTCTCTATAATTCAATCCTCAACTTTTCCTTATACTTATATCATTTCCTTTGTCAAGTCAGATTGAATATACTTACAAACATTTAATATTCACCCCTTAAGGTGGCTAGAATTAACAAATAAATTCATTAAACTAAATATGCTGATTTAAGAAAATATTTCGTTAGCTGACCCAACTTGGTAGGAACCAACTTTAAAATGATTTTTCTATGTTAACCAAGTGAACTCGATGAATACTGCAACTTCATAAACTTCCTTTGGTAACCAAGTGATCTCGGTTAACACTAGTTCCATGCCGACTTTCCTTTGTTAACCCAATGAGCTCGGTTAACACTAAACTTTTGTGAACTTCTTTTTGGTGCTTGAGTGAACTTGGTAGACATTGTATTTTGAACTTGGTTTCCTCTGGAATGCTCAGTAGACATTGGAAATTATCTTCATTGCTGAGTGAGCTCAATAGACACTTCCTATTAAAGATATGCCATTTTGTGTAACATCAAAGACAATATACAATTGATCAATTATTTTCAATAGTAGGATCTTACATCTTGAATAGCCAATACTCTAGGTAGAATTGATGACAAGGTGCCAATATCATCTTCATTCTTCTTAGCAATTATATTGCCCCTAAAATTTGGTGGACATTGGTGATTCCTCACAATTTGAGCATTTCTATCCTTCAACATTTTTCTTGATGATGCCATTTGAACTAGGGTTTCAAAAAAAAAAATCTTCTATGATACCTTCTAAAAACTATTTACTTGACAATAAAAAGGATAATTTATAGATGTTAACAAATTTTTCAATGCTCTACTATGATTTTCTTGCTTTGTCACTAAATCACCTTAATCACCTTTAAATCACTCGTAAGCTCTAAAAATACTTGGTGAATAAAAATGTATGCTCAAATCCGATAAATACCTTAAAATTTTCATTCTAGGTTTGCAATAAATGCTCTCATACTTGGTCAGCGTATGACATCTAGTTCAGTATGCATACTTGTTCAATCAAGGTTACCTTACTCAGCCAACACTAATTCATTTGGTCAATACATCAATAATCTTTATTACTCAGTCTATACTGTAAAGCTCAGTCAATATAGACTGTACCATTAATGCTCGGTATTTTGTACAACAAATGATTCTCTTCTTCCTTTTTCTAGATTTTTTCTTAATGCATCTTAACTTATGTAGATATGAATGTTTAGCACATCTATGTTAGGAAATGATGTAAAATATATCATTGAATATACAAATCCTACATACCTTCTTAATTTAGTTAGATGTGGTGTGATCATCCAATCCATTAAATTCAGTGATCTTTGCTCTGTTTGTTATACTTCTTCCAATCTTTACTATCTCTGTCCATGTTTTCTTTCCTTCAACCTTGTCATTTCCATTCCTTGGTGTTGGTGATATGGTTTTGCAATTTTAATTGATATGTCCAACTTTGACATAACTAAAACATATTAATTCTTCATTCAACCACTTCTTGTAATTTCCTTTGAAATGTGTCTTGATACAATTCTTTGGGATGTGTGCATGCTATCTACAATAGTGATAACTATACCATGTATTGTAATCCTAATTATAGGAATTTCCTATTGGTGCATGTGTTTGTTTCTTAGGTGTCTAGTTGACCTTTTTCTTGAATTTTCACTCATGAACTATATGTCCATATTTATGATAGTTATAGCAATGTCCTTAAAATGTAGTGAATGAATCATTTTTCTTTGATATGCATTCATGTTCTTGATATCCTATCTTCTTTCATTTAGAACAATTACTAATAGACTTAGGTTTAGAAGTTTGCATACCATGCTTGCTTCTGAAAATGTTTACTATGTGTCCAAGTTTACCAAAATGATGACATGTAGGTTTGCCTTTAGCATTTATTTGTTCTCCACTCTTTGATGATTCTCCTTCTTTAGAAGAGTGCTTGTTGTATCCTAGTCTAAAGGTGTTTTTTTTTCTAGGTGATCTCATCATTTCTTCAAAGTGTTTGACAAATTCACTTGGTTTGTTCATTCTTTTCATAATTTCATTTTCATGCTTTAACTCACTTATTAGTTGCTCATTTTGTGACCTTAGATTTGTGATCTCCAAGTCCTTTATGTTTTCTTCCTGAGTAGCAACTATCAATTGATACATCATGTCCAACTAGTTTCTTGTAAGATTTTGTACTTCAAATGATCTCTCCTCAATTCCAATTACCATCTATCTTTTGTCTTCTTTAGTCATGGCTTTGTCTTCTTCAACTTTCTTCTTTTGTTCTATTACTTCACATAGCAATATTGATTGAGTTTCTTTTCTATCTTGAGTTCTTTTACTTCTTGTCTTAGAGTGTTTTTCTTCTCCAATAGTTCTATTATTTCTTCACTATTATCACTAGTGATTCCACTATCAAGTAGTCCTTATATGTATACTTGTATTGAATTTCATTATGTTGTATTTCTATCTCTTTCCTTTTTGTTAGTGATTTCCTTAACTCTTCTCTTTCTCCTTCAAGTTTTTACAATATGATATGGATTTTAATCATCTAGTTCTCAATTTTTTTTCCCCAACATGTATTCATCCATTTCCATGATTTGATCTTCTTAAGCTATTAGGTTTCTTTCAAGAGAACTATGCTTTGATACCAATTGTTGGAAGGATTACAAGATACTGAGAGGGTGGGGGGGGGGGGGGGGGGTTTGAATCAAGATCTTAAAATTTAATTTCAAAAACCAAATTACTAAACTCACACATATTTCATCTCATATCTTAGATCTAACATTAAAACTATAACACTAAAATGAAATGCATCAAATCCATGAAAGATTCAACACATAACACAAATGATTTGGTAACCCAAAAACACTTCAAGGTGAAGGTAAAACTAGGGTGGAGATGAAACCCACAAATCTTCATTGTTGCACAATAAAGTTAACCTGTTAGGGTTACAATGTTTGATCATAATATATGTGTTGATAATAATTATTCAATTGCATATTGTCATTGGTGTTGCATAAATGTTATACTTTAACCGAGCAATGCTAGTTGGAAATAAGTTCAGAAGACTCTAGTATCAACCTAGCATAAGTTCAAAAGAAGAAAATTCTAGAGATTCCTATGTAAATTGAGTTAGGTTAGTTACCAAAGGAGTTCAGTGTAAACTGAGTTAGGTCAGTCACCAAGTCACTCAGTGGTAACTAAGTGACCCAATTTTAGCTGATCTATTGTAGATTAGTTTTATCTATTAGTTGGTTTATTCAAGCCAACTCATTGGATGTTATTTATTTATTTTAAAGGGTATTTAAGTTGACTTAATATTATATTTCATATATATGAAAGGTCAAGACATGGATTGAAAAATGAGAAAGCGGAGAGAAGAAGATAAGATGCGAATATATAAGGATATATGATTTAGAGAAGAGTATCCAAAGAGATACAAAGAATATTCCAATCATAGAGGAACTAGAGGATAAGCTAGAGCAATGATTAGAATTGGAAATTCAGTTGCTTTGTCAATCAAGTCAATCATTTTTACTCTTGAACAATTGTAGTACTAAAGAAATCTCTTAATAGAGTTAACTTAACCATCATTTTGTAAATCCTCTAACTAGGTGGCATTTATAGATTGAAGTGTCTTAAGACCTCTAACAAGGCCACTCCTAATAGGATGATTTAAATCCTTTAATAGGGTTACACATTACAATGTGTTTTGTAACCTTTAATAGGATTGGCTCCTAACATAGCTCATTTTAGAAGAGTAAAAAGTTGTAACTGGTTGCATTGTAGTTTTCCTAAATTGTGTTTCCACATTAAATCTTGGTGTCTCATGTGTTCATGTTATTTTCATATTGCTTTATCTTTCTGCAAATAAGTTACTAAAGATTAATACACATCATTATCTTAAGATTACTTTGTTAACTAAGTTATAGTGAATATCTAGTTCTAACCAAGCTGTAAGTTAGAAGGAAGTTTATATTGACATCTAAGGGATTTGGAATTGTTTTAGTGGTAACTGATTCACCCCTCCCCTCTTAGCTACTCCTCTTATATTTCAAAAAATTGGTACCAAAGCTCTTGGTTCTTGAAAGAAAGGTTTCAAGGACCTAAGCTAAAGATCAAGATGTATTATAGAAGAGTGATTCCTAAGTTGAACAAAGATAACTTCAAAGCATGGAAGGATCTCATGAAGCTGCATTTGGAAACCATTGGAGATACATGCCTAAAATTCCTAGAGAATTATTATGTGTCACCTCCTAATCCTTTGAATCTAGATTAGATGGTTAATAAAAAGAATCACAACACAATGATGATTGACATTGCTTCTGCTATCAATTGTGCTAAATTTGATGAAGTCAAAGATTGTCCTACTGCTCATTAAATTTGGAACAAGCTAAAAAAGATCTATGGAGGAGATGAAAATGTGAGGAGATCCAAAGAAAAAATTCTAAGAGGCTAGTTTGATCAGAATAAAATGAGAGAATATGAAAAAATTGCAAAATACAATGAGAGAATCAAAGCAAGTGTAAGTGCAATTAGAGCTTAGGAGGAAAAATTAAAGATGAAACAATAGTCAGCAAGGTATTAAGAACTCTTCTTCCTATTTATGCAATTAGAGTTTCACCTATTCAAGAGATGAGATGTGATCCCAAAAGTGATATAACTTTGGATGCACTAGTAGGAACTTTAACAACTTTTGAGTTGGATAACTTTGATAACTATCTTCCTGGATCTCACAACATAGAATCAAAATTCAAATCCAAACTAAATCTTGGTAGAAAGTAAGGAAACTCAAAGGGAAAATGGTCTGACAGTGAAGAAGAAGAAGAATCTAATGATGATCTTGAAGATTGAAGCCCTACTTGCAAGAAGGTTACCAAATGACAAAGGTAAATATAAAGGAAAAATTCCATTGATTTGTTTTTCTTGTGAAGAAGTTGGTTACATTGCTACAAGGTTTCCAAATAAGGAAAGTAAAGATGACGAAAACTCCAACAAGTTTAGAGGGAAGAAATATTTCAAGAGCTACAAAGACTATAAAGACAAAGGTAAATAAATCTTGTTATATTGCTAAAGACTTTGATAGTGATGATGAAGATGACATGGCATATATTGCTATTAAAGATGAATAAAATGATGAGGATAATGAAAAGATGACACTTATTTCTCATATTAGTAAGAATGACACATGGATAATAAATATTGGTTGTTCTCATCACATGATAGGTGATAAAACTAAGTTTGAACACTTGGAGCACTATGATGGTGGAAGTGTTAAATATGGAAATAATGAACCATGTTATGCGAAGGGAAAAGGTTACATTGCATTGACTGATAGAATCAAATGTGATAATGCCTACTAGATTGAAGGATTGAGATATAATCTTCTAAGTGTGACACAATTAAACAACATTGGATTCAAGGTAGAATTCATGAATGGGAAGGCTAGGATTCTAGATGGTAAAATAAACCTAGTTAGAATTGGCAATCAGACAAAGGTAATCTATTCTCTCTAGATCTAATTGATAGTAGTTCATACTTCTTGGCACATATAGAGGAAAATTGGTTATGACATAAATGGATGCATCATGTAAACTTTGATAATCTAGGAAAAAAGAGTAAGAGGTATTCCAAATTTGAAGAAACCTGAAATGGCCATATGAAAACAATGTCAGATTGGAAAGATGGGTAAAACTAGCTTCAAAAGTAAGAATTTCAATACTAAACAAGCCCCATAAGTCATTCATACAGATCTTTGTGGAGCAATAGGTATAGAGAGATACACTAGAAACAAATTCTTCATTTTTTGTTGATGATTATTCTAGGATAATGACAGTAATGTACTTGAAGGATAAATCTAAAGGTTTTCAAAAATTCAAGTGGTATCTGGCTAGAGTTGAGACAGAAATAGGTAAGAAGTTAAAATGCCTAAGATTAGATAGAGGAGGAGAATTAATCTCTAATGAATTAAATGAATTCTACAATGAGAGAGGAATCAAAAGACATGTATCAACACTTGGTACACCTTAGCTGAATGACATAATAGAAAGAAGAAATAGATCCATCAAGGATTGTTCAAGAACAATGATGACAGAGAAAAATGTTGCAACCAAATACTAGAAGGAAGTAATTAGCACAACAGTTCATACCTTGAACAAAGTTCAACTAAAGAGAGGTACAAATCAAGCATGTTATGAATTATTGTTTGGCTAAAACCTAATATTTTTTATTTCAAAGTATTTGGAAGAAAATTTTGTATCCTAAAAGAGTCAAGGAAAGGAAAGTTTGATGTGAAAAGTGATGAAGGAATTTTCCTAGGATACTCTAACAAGAGAAAAGCATATAAATGTTTGAATCTTGCTATTCACAAGGTTATAGAAAGTACACATGTAAAAAAATGATGAATTTGTAGAAAAGAATGAAAAATAAAGAAGCACGAAACTCAAGGATTATAGAAACTTTGTTTTCTTTGAGCTTGATACTTTACCCAACATTTAGTAGATTAACCCACCCGAGTCACCCAAGTCTAGAGTGTCAACCATGTTACATCTAGTGTTAATTGATTTGTAGCCAATGAAACCCGAGTTGGAGATAGTTTGAACTGAGTGTCACATAGAGGAACCCAAGTCATAGTCTGTGGGAACCATGTCTCAGACAACAAAAACAAAGAAAAATTTGAAAATTCATAGAACCTTTGAGTATGGTTAACTAAGTGAATCCAATCTAGAATCTAGAAGTAAGATACTTGTACTTACTAGATATGTCAGAAGGCATCATGAACTTGAGCGAATAATTGGATATTAGACAAGAGGCATAATGACAACGAACAAACTAAAAGGTACATGTTTTCTTATTGAATTTGAACCTAGAAATATTAAAGATGCATTGAATAGTAAAAGTTGGGTAGAGGCAATGAATAAAGAGATTGAGAAAATTGAAAGGACCAATGCTTGGAGTCTTGTTCCTAGACCCAAGGACGAAAATGTAATTGGTACAAAGTGGGTATTCAGAAGAAAATTGAATGAACATTGTAAAGTATCAAGGAAAAAGCCAAGGCTAGTGTACAAAGGATATGCTCAAGAAGAAGGCATAGGCTATGGAGAAACATTTGCTCCTATTTCTAGACTTGAAGGAGTCATAACACTACTTGCATATGCTATATTTAAAGATTCAAATTGTATCAAATGGATGTAAAATCAACTTTCTTGAATGGAACTTTGGAAGAGTTTATTGATCAACTTGAACATTTCATTGATCCAAATAAAAAAGACATGGTCTGTAAGTTACAAAAAGCTTTGTATTGTTTGAATCAAGCTCATAGAGCATGATATGAGAGATTTCATGGATATTTGGTAAAGATTGGTTTTCAGAGAACCAATGATATCAACAGTTTGTATATTAAAGAGGGACCATATAACAAGATTTTTTTAGCAAAAATATTTGTGGATGGTAACCTACTTATAGGTCATGATGACTTATGTAAGTCATTCTCTGAAGAAATAAGGGAAGAATCTGAAATGTCAATTTTTGGAGAAATAAAATACATTGTTTGTTTACAAGTTCATTAAATGAAGGATGAAATTTACATTACTTAGTAAAAATATGTCAAGGAGATATTGAAGACCTTTGGAAGGGAAGATTCCAAACTAGTTGGAACACCTATGTCTACTAGACATAAGCTATCAAAGAATGATGATTCCTAAGAGGTAAATCATACTACCTATAGATCTATGATTGGGAAACTTCTGTATGTTGTTCATACAAGACCTGATATTACATTAGTAGTTGGTATAGTTGCAATATTCTCTTCAAATCCCAAAGAAAATCATATGATGGAAAGTGAAATAATTATGAGATATCTAAAATGCACTCAAGACTACGGTCTATGGTAAAAGAAAGGATGAAAATTTGATTTGAAATTTGTTATTGATGTTGATTGGGCTGTAAGAATTGATGAAAGGAAGAGCACCAGTGGAGGAACATTCTTTCTAGGAAAGAGGTTAGTATCTTGGACAAATAAGAAGCAAAATTGTATCTCTTAGACTACAACAGAAGAAAAATATGTTACAATAGCAGTTAATGCTCCAAAATAATGTGGATCAAGCAACTATTATCAGTAATGAATGAAGAAATCAAGGATCTAGTGGTTATCTATTGTGATAATACAAGTGCAATCAATATATCTAAAAATCTAGTAATGCAGACCAAGAAAAAACACATTGCAATCAAGTATCATTTTATAAGAGAATTAGTTCAAGTTAAAGAGGTTAGATTAATTAGAATATGTGAACATAAAGGAGTAGGCTACTGACATATTTAGCAAACCATTACCTAAGGATTTATTTTTGTATCTAAGAGGAAAGATATGGGTCATTCCCCTACCTGATTCTTACTAGAGTACATATTACTAATGTATCAACTAAACTACTTTGAAGATCTATCAAGTTGATTCAAAGAAGATAAAGCTCATTGTTGGTCTCAGATTTGGTTTTGACAATTGAGTGTCAACACACTTAAGAAAATTCTAAGTTGATGCTGAGTATGATATAGATACTGAGCTATAGTATGTGCCGAGCCAGAAATCCAATAGGCATCGAGCAAGTTTCAAGTGCAGAGTCACTATAGGTGCTGAGTGAACTATAGGTGCCAAGAAAAGAATAGAAGCCGAGTGAGACAGAGTTACTATAGATGTTGAGTGAGATAGAAGTCTTATATGTGCCGAGCATCAGTGAACAGTAAGTGTTGAGAAACATAGAATCAACATATGAGTTTGTGCCTTCACAAACTCAGATGTAAACCATTTTTGAGCTAAATTAAGATGAATCTCAAAGGATCTAAAATATAAGATCAAATCTTTTACATTCCCTATGTAATCAACATGCAACCAATAGGAAAAGTGTAAAGATTTGAGTGGAAAAAATGGATGAATATCGATCATGGATTCATACCTAATCCTAAGTCCTCAAAGCCTTTAAAAGGAGGTTGATACCCCATAATTTATAATGGAGTTGAGAGGAAGTCATATAGGAATGCATGAAAGAATTATAGCAAAGTTTTAAGGGGTGTAAGGATTTAGAGGAAAGAGCAACATTGTAGAATCAAGTTGATCAAAACAAAGCATCAGTACTATGAACATAGAGTTATCAAATCAAGAAGGATTAGATTAGATTGAGCAGAATAAGGATTTGGAATTAGCAATTGAAGATTGTAAGTTATTAGGTCAAGACATTCTACTATACTTTCTAACCATTGTATTAGGAGAATGGAAATCCTATGATGATAGGTTGGCTTAACAACTATATTGTAGATCCTCAATAGGGTTGTAAATCCTTTAATAGGGTAACATTCCAAGTGAGTGTTTGTAGATCCTTTAGACAAGTCACTTTTAATAGGGTGTACAGCCTTTAAGAGGGCAAGCCTTTCATAGGGAAAACCATTGTTGATGGTCAAACTTTGTAACCTTAACCAGTTACATATTGCTGCAGTGACAATTTGTGGGTGTCATCCCCACCCCAGTTTTACCTTCTCATTTTGGAGGGTTTCTGGGTAACCAAATCTTGTGTTATCTATTTTCATGCATGTCTTTACTTTCATTTTTATAAGAGATGTTAGATTCATGTGAATAATATTAGTTAAAACT
Organism: Cupressus sempervirens; assembly: GCA_028749045.1. Lineage (NCBI taxonomy): Eukaryota > Viridiplantae > Streptophyta > Pinopsida > Cupressales > Cupressaceae > Cupressus > Cupressus sempervirens. The sequence goes on along the minus strand of CM053785.1, from coordinate 961,682,945 downwards.
TTTAGAGGTTAAATACTTTTACCCCTTATAAGTAAATCTTCCCACTTGAAAATTCACAATTGGTATCAGAGCTAAGCTCTCACATGTAGAAGCCTTACAACTTGGATAAAAATATCTAGAAATGGAAGCCTAAAAACTTGGGAAGATTATAGAAAACTAGCTGATTGATATACAACTCGCTCTATAGATTTTGGAATAAGCCAGGGAAGAATTGAGGAAATCCTTAAAGAGAAGAAGAGAGATTGCCATAGCTAAGAATGATACACAATACAAGGAGATTGACATATCAAAAGTATTTGTAAATGGATCTTCCAAAGAGTTTGATGTAGTAATAGTAGACCTAATGGAGAAGAATAGAGCCCAAGTAGAAGAGATTAGAACTTTCAAGCTTGAACAAGAATCTCAAGCCATGATGCTTTGTGAAGTGACTGAATAGAAGAAAAGAGCCATTGAAGATAAGGCTATGTTAGAAGAAGACAAGAGAAATCTTGCCAATAGATTGGAGGAAAAGTCAATTGAACTTGCAAGAATTTCCAACATGCAGCTAGACACCTTGAGTTAGATGATGAATGCACATCATGAACTAAATGTCAAGGACATTGAGATCTCCACACTAAAGATGAAAAATGAACAACTGCAAAATGACCTGAAAAGAGAGAAGGAGATTGTAGAGAGCTTCAACAAACCCAATGAGTCTATCAAGTACTTTGAACAATTTTTGAAATCACCAAAAGCCAACAATGATACTTCAAGAATAGGATACACTAGAACTAAAACAAATCCATCCAAGACAATAGAAGAAAGAAGTGACAAGGGTAAGAACACTAAACCTACTTGTCATTTTTGTGGTAAAAAGGAACATACCTCTACTATATACAGGAGTAAGAATGCCCATCAACATGACAAACCTAAGAACATGGGTCACTTTCATAAGTGCAACAAGCAAGGACATCGAGCACATGACTGCAGGACTAGAACCATCAAAACACCAAGATTTGAAGGTCACTGTGACAATTACAAGAAGTATGGACATAGATATTTTGAATGCAAATCAAAGCCTATGTGGACACCTAATTAGCCAACAAGGTCAAACAATCATGGACATCACAACAATTGGGACTACAACACCAAGCATAGCTATCACTATTGTTAGGAATATGGACACATCCCTAAAAACTACATAAGGACACATTTTAGTGGAAAATACAATAGATGGTTGAGCTAAACTACATGCTTTAGTTGTTTGGAGACTAGTCATATCAGCACAAATTTCCCAACAAGATCAAAGGCACCTAACTCAGAGTTCAAAAAAGGAAAAGAGTAGATGTTGAACACATTAGAGGGGAAATTGAACAAAACATGGAAGAAGAAAGATGGAAGTAGCAGGGTAAAGTGGTCACACTTCATCCAAGTAAAAAAAATAAGGTATGTGGAACTGATATATAAAGTTTTATCAAACATAAGTTCCAAGACAAGTAAGTATTGAAAATGATAGATCAACATGAATAGAGATGCAAAGTTAAAATTTTTACAAGTGTTCCTGAGTTGCCTTTAGAAGCTGAGTAAAAGATCTATTACATGTTGAGTTATTTTCCAAAGTCAATAGAAGCTAAATGATTAGTTGCAACTAAGTTAGTAGTGGATGCCGAGTGAAGGGAAATTTTAGTTGAAGCTGAGTAAGGGAAACTTTAGTGTATGTTGAGTGTTAAAAAGAAAATGGAAGTTGAGTAAAGAAGAATTTCTTAAAGAGCCAAGTGGACAGCTGTAAATGCACTAAGCATTAAATGCTATGAAATTAGGGTATATCTTCACATTTTCAATTATTTTTCACCATTGCAAACAAAGATAAAATATGGAGAAGAGTGCAAAATGATTTCCAAGTAGAATTTCGAGCATTTGAGTAGATTTCTACAAAGATTCAACACAAATTCTTTGATTCCAAGGTATTTATAATAGTGTAGAGCTATGTAGTTTCAATTTTTTTTCGTGTTTAAACCCTAGTTCAAAGAAATGGCCTCTAGTTCTAGGAAACCTTATGAGAAAGATTCGTTTGAAGTTCAATTAGTGTCAAATGAAGTTAAGCAACCTGATTTTTGACCTATTCCTGAAGTTGCCTACAAAAATGACCTAGCTATAAGATAGGAGCCATTGAAGATATGGAGATTAGGGAAGCATATGATAAATTGTGTGAAAACAAAGTCTTGAAGGAAGAGTTTAAAATTGTTGAGAGGAAGGGCTTAACTCGTGCCCTAGAATTCCCTACTATTTTCAAAACTAAATGGATTAGAATTGTGTTCAGTAGGATTCATGATGGAAGTTTGTGGTTAGAAGACGGCCCAGTCAAGATATCAAAAAGGATTGTTCATAAGCTAACAAGGTATCCAACCCTAGATTAGCCCAAAACCTTAAGGAGTAACTCCAAAGAAGCCATTGAGAAGAATAGAGGAACCAAATGGAACAAGAGAGGCATGACCATAGATACCATTTAGGATCCTCTTGTTGATTTTGCTGTTAGAGTCATTTCCCACAAGTTTTACCAATTTAGCAGACTCAATAGTGTACCATGCATTGCTGTAGATGTTGGCTACAAACTAGTTAAAAAGGATCATACTTATGATCTAGCTAAATTACAACTGCAACAAATCAATGAAAATCTAGGAGCTATAAGGAGAACTAAAGGAGCCCAATGTAAATTTGGTGCAATTTTGATTTGTATATTTTTCAATGTATAGAATGAATTCCCATCTTCTAGAAAAGTTAGTTGGAAAACAAAAAGGCCCACAGTAGCCCAGGTGAATGAATATATTGAATAAATGGGGGAAAATTTTGAGACACTTATGACTAGTTATTTTGAAGATTTCAAGAATTCTATGAAACAGAGACAAAAGATACATGTTTCATTAGTAGAGAAGCATACAAATGACATTTTCTTTCTTGTTGACATTGATTATGCCTACATTCAAGCAACCATACCAAGGGTTAGGTGGCTTAGACCTCTTGTTTATGAAATTAACATAGATGAGGCATCTGCAGCCATAATAGCTCTACTTTCAAAGGAAGTAGATAAGAGTGCACCAAATTTTGGCACATTTGATGTGGTGAGATCCAAAGTAGATATGGAGTTTTAGATAGCTTCTAAATTAAAGAAAAAGGAAAAACTAGTGAAGAAGCTGAAAGCTAAATTTGGAGCAGGGGCAATTGAGGCAGAGGAAGAAGAAGATGAAGAGGAATGGGGGCAAGGGCTACTAGAATTAACCCAAGGAATGGATGAGGATGCTAAGGAAGATGGTGCTAAGTAAGAAAAAGAAACACCCAAAGCACAACCCAAAAAGAGGAAAGCTGATAAATAACTAGTAGTGTAGCCTAAAGAGAAAAAGAAGGCTAAGAAAAGCCCAACCAAACCTACCACAAGGGAAAATACAAGGGAAAAAACTAAGGTGGGAAAAGAATAGGAAAAGAAGAAAGCCACAAAGTATGAAGGGCCAACACAAAAAAAGAGGAGAAAATATGTGGCACCTCTAGAGTCAGATGAGGAGAGGATAGAGTCAGATGATAATGAACAATGTAGAGTGGTAAGTCATACAACTAAATCCAAGTTAGAAAATATTTGTGACAATATTAGGGATAATGCAAATTTTAATGGATTGAAAACTATTGATTTCAATAAGTTAAGTAGAGAGGAGCAAAACTTAGTGGAAGAATCAATCTACACTATGATGGCCAAGTTCAAGAATACTCCACTTGAACTAGATAATACCATGCCCAAGGAGCTATATACAATTGTAGAAAATAAATGGCATTATTGCCTAAAAATGGAGAAAGAAATAAGGGAGCCAACTTTGGCTCATGTAATGCTTAACCTCACTAAAGGTCAAATAAGCAAGGCTAGCAAGAAACATGGGAGCAAGTTTGCATCCAAATACAAAGCCTTCAACATTTTGCAAAATAAGATTGAGGATGTTGTGAAGAAGTCAACCCTTATGTGGAAAGTGATTTGTGGCCATCAAACAATAAAGGAAGGACAAGAAGATCCCTTTGAGGGAAGAAATAAGGATGAAGAAGAAGAGGAAAATGAAAAGGAGGAAGAAGGAGAGAAAGAAAAGGAAGAAGTAATAGTGGAGAAGGAAACACATAAAGGTAATGAGGCAATAAATGAGAAGAAGCAATAGGAACAAAGTGTCTAAGACACATAATTGCCACCATCTAGTCCCTACATGCTACAACTACATCTATAGAAACAATAATTGTGAAAGATGTTCTTGACACCTCTGATTAGAACATTAACTCACTAACTATAGAGGATCTCAAAAAGATCCTTCACCAGACAACATTACAAGCACAATTATGTACCAATCCAATTATGGTGAGTGTAGATGAACTACAAAAGGTAGTAGCTGAGATTACCAAGGAGAAGGTGAATCCACAAGAACCACCGTGACAAACTCCAACAACTACAAGTGGACAACCACAAGAACAACCAACACATGATGCATCTGCTAAGGTTGATTCTATAGTAACATTAACTTCAACTATTGAGGAGCAAGAAAAAGAGAAAATAGGATAGAAGGATACCTCTGATCCTACAATACAGAGTCAATTTGCACCTTGTCTGATCACTATAATTGATTAGGGTAGAACTAAAGAAGACAAGGAAGAGGGATAAGACCCCTATGGAGAAAGAACAAGAGGCAATACAAATGTTGGTGAATTTTTGTACTACTGGGACTCCTACTAAGCAACTAAGTAGTGATGTAGTACCACTACACATATTAGCACTAGGCTCAAGCTTTACCAAGGTAGCAAGGGTACTTCACTATGGAGACCCTGTACTTGATGAGGAGATAGTCATACCAAGCCATGACTATAAAACAATGAACATAGCACAAATCAATGAAGTGCAAGAGGGACTGGAGAGGAAGAAGAAGTAAGAAATACTCAAAAATGAGTATTGGAAAAGGCATACACTAATTGAAATAAAATACATCTTTCTTGATGCATTCAACTTGCCAGTACCTGATGAGACAATGCTCATCATGGAGCAACTATCCAACATAGTGGACCAGGTACAAAATGAAGACCTAGACACTAATGTAAAATTACTTGAATGGTCTAAAAAGAAATTCTAGATGAAGGTTAATGAGAGAATATCTAGTGAAATAACACTATCTCAAGTTGAACTGGCTAAAAAGGTTGAAAAGGTGAAAATAGTACTTGAGAACATATTCTCATTGTACTCCAAATTGTGTGATTCTTCATATTTCACACAAGAAACAAGCCAGAGGATATTGACCTTAGAAAGGAATGTAAGGGTATCTAGAAAACAACTATCAAAGGATCTAGCTCAAAGTGAGAAGCATTTTGCTACAATGCTTCACACTCAAAAGGAATTAGCTATACTCATAGTAGATGACATTAATACCAAGGCCAAATTAATATAGATCCAGTCTGCAATCACCCCACACATGGAAGTTTTGCATAAATAAATGGCCTATATTGAGAATTTTTTGAAGAAAGATCCTAATCTTTCTACATTGGAAGGCTTGGTACACCTTGCAATAGAGACAACCATCCAGCTCAAAGCACTAGAAATTGCATTAGACAATTGGGATGCTACTCTGAAGATTATCATGGAGGTAGATAAATCCTTTTTGGATAAGTATTCAATTCATTCTTAGAACCCTTTGACATAAGTGTCAAAAAGGAGGAGAATATATAATAATTAGGGAAAAATACATTATGAGGTAGATAATAAAAGGGGAGCTACCCAAAAGGGGGAGATACTCAAAGGGGAAGATAATAAACTTTTGAGTCTTGAGGAGAAATAAAGAGATACAACCAAAAGGATACAAAAACTACAAGGAGATGTGTGAAAGGGGGAGCAGATACATAGTGGACATAGAGTAGAAACAAATTAGAGAAGGAAAGGAATGACAAGGAAAAGATAAAGAGCATTGGATTAAACAACATCAGACAAATTTAGCATAAGGAATTTTGGATACAAAAATGGCACATCAGCTTAGGGGGAGTTACAAGTTTTTAAGGTATATAGTCTTCTACAAAATTGTGAACAAGTTTTTAAAGTTTTCTACATATGCCAAATAGGATGTGTATTATACTCATAGAGATCAGATTCATAATGTTTAGTTAAGTGTTTTTGACACTCATGTCGAAGGGGGAGATTATTGGTCTCAAATTTGGTTTTGACAATTGAATGTCAACACACTAAAGAAAATTCTAAGTTGATGCCAAGTATGATATAGATGCTGATCTAGAAATCTAATAGGTGCCAAGAAACTTTATGTGCCAAGCAAGTTTCAAGTGCCGAGTCACTATAGGTGCCAAGAAAAGTATAGATGTCGAGCGAGACAGAGTTACTATAGATGCCAAGTGAGACATAAATCCTATATGTGCCGAGCATCAGTGAACAAAAAGTGATGAGTAACACAAAATCAACATATGAGTTTGTGCATTCACAAACTTAGATGTAAACTATTTTTGAGCTGACTTAATATGAATCTCAAAGGATCTAAAAGATAAGATCGAATCTTCTACATTCCCTATGTAATCAACATGCAAGCAATAGAAAAAGTGTAAATATTTGAGTAGAAAAAAAGGATGAATATCAATCGTGGATTCATACCTTACCCTAAGTCCTTGAAGCCTTTAAAAGGAGGTTGATACCCCATAGTTTATAAAGATGGAGTCAAGAGGAAGTCATATGGGAATGCATGAAAGAATGTTAGCAAAGTTTTAAGGGGTGTAAGGATTTAGAGGAAATAGTAGCAGAGCAAAATCAAGTTGATCAGAATATAACATTAGTACTATGAATAGAGAGTTATTAGATCAGGAAGGATCAGATTAGATTGAGCAGAACAAGGATCTGGAATCAACAATTGAAGATTGTAAGTTATCAGGTCAAGACATTCTACTATGCTTTCTAACCATTGTATTAGGAGAATGGAAATACTATGATGATAGGTTGGCTTAATAGCTATATTGTAGATCCTTAACAGGGCTATAAATCCTTTAGTAGGGTAACATTCCAAGTGAGTGTTTGTAAACCCTTTAGATAGGTAACTTTTAAAAGGGTGTAAATCCTTTAACATGATAGGCCTTTCATAGGGTGGACCATTGTTGATGGTCAAAATTTGTAACCTTAACTAGGTACATATTGCTGCTGTGATAATTTGTGGGTGCCATCTCCACCCCAGTTTTACCTTCTCATTTTGGAGGGTTTCTAGGTAACCAAATCTTGTGTTATCTATTTTCATGCATGTCTTTACTTTAATGTTTATTAGAGATTTTAGATGCATGTGAATAATATTAGTTAAGCTTTAGAGGTTAAATACTTTTACTTCTAATTCACCCCCCCTCTCAGAAGTAAATCTTACCACTTAAAAATTCACAATTGGTATCAAAGCTAAGTTATCACAAGTATAAGCCTTACAAATTGGAGAAAAAATCTAGAAATGGAAGTCTACAAACTTGGGAAGATCATAGAAAATGAAGTGATTGATATACCACTCGTTCTACATACTTTGGAAGAAGCTAGGGAAGAATTGATGAAATCCTTAAAGAGAAGAAGAGAGATTGCCATATATGAGAATGATACACAATACAAGGAGTTTGACACCTCAAAAGTATTTGCAAATGGATATTCCAAAGAGTTTGATGAAGAAATAGCAAGCCTAATGGAGAAGAATACAACCCAAGCAGAAGAGATCAAAACTCTTAAGCTTGAACAAGAATCTCAAGCCATGATGCTTTGTGAAGTGACTGAACAAAAGAAAAGAGCCATTGAAGATAAGGCTATTTTAGAAGAAGACAAGAGAAACCTTGCCAATAGATTGGAGGAAAAGTCAATTGAACTTGCAAGAATTTCCAACATGCAGCTAGACACCCTAAGTCAGATGATGAATACACATCATGAACTGAATGTCAAGGACATTGAGATCTCCACACTGAAGATGCAAAATAAACAACTGCAAAATGACCTCAAAAGAGAGAAGGAGATTTTAGGGAGCTTCAACAAACCCAATGAGGCTATCAAGTACTTTGAACAACTTCTAAAATCACCAAGAGCTAGCGATGATACTTTAGGACTAGGATACACCTGCACTAAAAAAGGAGAGTCATCCAAGACTGTAGAAGAAAGAAGTGAAAAAGGTAAGAACACTAAACCTACTTATCATTTTTGTGGTAAAAAGGAACATACCTCTAATGTATATAAGATTAATAATGCCCATCAACATGAAAAATCTAAGAACATGGGTCACTCTCATAAGTGCAACAAGAAAGGACATCAAGCACATAACTGTAGGACTTGAAGCATCAGAACACCAAGATTTGAAGGTCACTACTAAAATTGCAAGAAGTATGGAAATATATCTTTTGAATGTAGATCAAAGCCTATGTGGACACCTAATCAGCCAATAAGGTCAAACAATCATGGACATCACTACAATTGGGACTACAACACTAGGCATAGCTATCATTGTTGCCAGGAATATGGATACATCCCTGAAAACTGCATAAGAACACATTTCAATGGAAACTAAAATAGATGGTTGAGCCAAACTACATGCTTGAGTTGTTTGAAGACTGGTCATATCAGCAAAAATTGCCCAACAAGGTCAAAGGCACCCAACTCAAAGTTCAACAAAGGAAAAGAGAAGGTCGTTTGAAGTTCAATTAGTGTCAAATGAAGTTAAGCAACCTAATTTTTGACCTATTCTCGAAGTTGCCTACAAAAATGACCCATCCAGAGCCCTATCTATAATTCCTCCTAAGGAAGTAATGGTGCAAGATGTTAGGAGATTTTATAACTATAAGATAGGAGCCATTGAGATATGGAGATCAGGGAAGCATATGATAAATTGTGTGAAAACAAAGTCTTGAAGGAAGAGTTTCAAATAGTTGAGAGGAAGGGCTTAACTTAGTGCCCTAGAATTCCCTACTATTTTCAAAACTAAATGGATTAGAATTGTGTTGAGTAGGATTCATGATGGAAGTTTGTGGTTAGAAGATGGCCCAGTCAAGATATCAAAAAGGATTGTTCATAGGCTAACAGGGTATCCAACCCTAGATCAGCCCAAAACCTTAAGGAGTAACTCCAAAGAAGCCATTGAGAAGAATAGAGGAGCCAAATTGAACAAGAGAGGAATGATCATACATACCATTCAAGATCCTCTTGTTGATTTTTCTATTAGAGTCATTTTCCACAAGATTTACCAATCTGGCAGACTCAACAATGTACCATGCATTGCAGTAGATGTTGGCAAAAAACTAGTTAAAAATGATCATACTTATGATCTAGCTGAACTACAACTGCAAAAAATCAATAAAAATTTAGGAGCTATAAGGAGAACTAAGGGAGCCCAATGTAAATTTGGTGCAATTTTGATTTGTATATTTTTCTATGTATAGAATGAATTCCCATCTTCTAGAAAACTTATCTGGAAAACAAACAGGTCATAGTAGCCCAAGTGAATGAATATATTGAACAAATGGGGGCAAATTTTGAGACACTTATGATTAGTTATTTTGAAGATTTCAAGAATTCTATGAAACAGAGACCGAGGATACCTATTTCATTAATAGAGTAGCATACAAATGACATTTTATTTCTTGTTGACATTGACTACACCTACATTCAAGCAACCATACCAAGGGTTATTTGGCTTAGACCTCTTGGTTATGAAATTAACATTGATGAGGCATATACAACCATAATAGCTCTACTTGCAGAGGAAGTAGGTAAGAGTGCACCATATTTTGGCACATATGATGTGGTGAGATCCAAAGTAGATATGGAGTTAAAGAAAAATTCTACATTAAAGAAAAAACAAAAACTTGTGAAGAAGCTCAAAGCTAAATTTGGAGAAGGGGTAGCTGAGCCAGAGGAAGAAAAATATGAAGAAGAAGATGAAGAGGAACAGGGGCAAGGACCACTAGAATTAACCCAAGGAATGGGTGAGGATGCTAAGGAAGAAGAAGGTGCCAAGAAAGAAAAAGAAGCAACCAAAGCACAACACAAAAAGAGGTAGAAACATCTAGTAGCACAACCTAAAGAGAAAAAGAAGGCTAAGCCAAGCTCATCCAAACCTACCACAAAGGCATATACAAGGGCAAAAACTAAGGTGGAAAAAGAATAGGAAAAGAAGAAAGCCATAGAGTAGGAAGGGATAGCATAGAAAAAGAGAAGAAAATATGTGGCACCTCTAGAGTTAGATGAGGAGAGGATAGAGTCAGATGATAATGAAAAATTTAGAGTGGCAAGTCATACAACTAAATCTAACTTAGAAAATATTTGTGGCAATATTAGGGAAAATGCAGATTTGACTGGATTGAAAACTATTAATTTCAATAAGTAGAGAGTAGAAAAACATAGTGGAAGAATAAATCTACACTATGATGGGCAAGTTCAAGAATACTCCACTTGAACTAGATAACACCATGCCCAAGGAGATATATACAATTGTGGAAAATAAATGGCATTATTGCCTAAAAATAGAGAAAGAAATAAGGGAGCCAACTTTGGGTCATGTAATGCTTGACCTCACTAAAGGTCAAATAAGCAAGGCTAGCAAGAAACATGGGAGCAAGTTTGCACCCAAATACAAAGCCTTCAACATTCTACAAAATAAGATTGAGGATGTTGTGAAGAAGTCCACCTTTATGTGGAAAGTTATTTCTAGCCTTCAAACAGTAAAGAAAGGACAAGAAGATCCCTTTGAGGTTAGAAATAATGATGAAGAGGAAGAGGAAAATGAAAAGGAGGAAGAAGAAGAGAAATAAAAGGAAGAAGTAACAATAGAAAAGGAAACACAGAAAGGTGATGAGGCAATAGTTGAGAAGTAGCAATAGGAATAGAGTGTCCAAGACACACAATTTCCACCATCTAGTCCTCCACATGCTACACCTACATCTATAGAAACAATAATTGTGAAGGATGTTCCTGACACCTCTGGTTAGAGCATTAACCCACTAACTATAGAGGATCTCAAAAATATCCTTCACTAGACAACATTACATGCAATATTATGTACCATACTAGTTCTATGAGTGTAGAGGAACTAAAAAAGGTAGTAGTTGATATTACTAAGGAGAAGGTGAATCCACAAGAACCACCTTCACCAAATCCAATAGCTACAAGTGGACAACCACAAGAACAACAAGCACATGATGCATCTACTAAGGTTAATTCCACAATAATAGTAACTTCAATTGCCAAGGAGCAAGCAAAGGAGAAAATAGGATAGAAGGATACCTCTAATCCTACAACATAGAGTCAAGGTGCACCTCCTCTGGTCAATATAATTGATCAATGCATAACTAAAGAAGACAAGGAAGAGGAGATGACCCCTAAGGAGAAAGAACAAGAGGCAATACAAATGTTGGTGAATTTTTCTACTATAGGGACTCCTACTAAGCCTTTGAGCACTGATGTAGTGCCACTATAAATATTAGCACTAGGTTCTAGCTCTACCAAGGTAGCAAGGGTACTTCACTATGGAGACCCTGCACTTGATGAGGTGATAGTCATACCAAGCTATGACTATAAAAAAATGAACATAGCACAAATCAATAAAGTACAAGAGGCACTGGAGAGGAGGAAGAAGCAATAAATATTTAGGAATGAGTATAGGCAAAGGCAAGTACTGATTGAAATCAAATACATCTCTCTTGATGCATTCAGCTTTCCAGTACCTGATGAGACAAATCCCATCATGGAGAAACTATCCAACATAGTGGACCAGGTACAAAATGAAGACGTAGATAGTAATGTCAAATTACTTGAATGGTTTGAAAAGAAATTCCAAATGAAGGTCAATGAGAAAATATCTGGTGAAATATCACTATCTCAAGTTGAACTGGCTAAAAAGGTTGAAAAGGTGAAAGTAGTACTTGAGAAAATATTCTCATTGTACTCCAAATTGTGTGATTCTTCATATTTCACACAAGAAACAAGCTAGAGGATCTCTAGCTTGGAAAGGAACCTCAAGGTATCTAGCACACAGCTACCAAAGGATTCAACTCAGAGTGAGAAGAATTTTGCTTCAACACTTCACACTCAAAAGGAATTAGCTGTACTCACAGGAGATGAGGCTAATATCAAGGCCAAATTAATACATATCCAGTCTACAATCACCCCACACATGGAAGTTTTGCATAAAGATATGGCCTATATAGAGAATGTTTTGAAGAAAGATCCTAATCTTTCTACATTGGAAGGCATGGTACACCTTGTAGTAGAGACAACCATCCAACTTAAAGAACTAGAAATTGCATTAGACAATTGAAATGCTGCTTTGAAGATTATCATGGAGGTACATAAATCCTTTTTGGCTAAGTATTTAATTCATTCTTAGGACCCTTTGACATAAGTGTCAAAAGGGGGAGAATATATAATAATTAGGGAAAAATACATTATGAGGTAGATAGTAAAGGGGGAGAGACCCAAAGGGTAATATAATAAACTTTTGAGTTTTGAGGAGAAATAAGGAGATACAGCCAAAAGGATACAAAAACTACAAGGAGATGTGTGAAAGGGGGAGCCGACATAGAGTAGACACAAAGTAGAAACAAATCAAAGAAGGAAAGGAATGACAAGTTAGAGATAAAGAGCATTAGATTAAACAACACAAGACAAATTCAACATAAGGAATTTTGGACACAAAAATGGGACATCAGCTCAGGGGGAGTTACAAGTTTTTAAGGTATATAGTCTTCTACAAAATTTTGAACAAGTTTTTGAAGTTTTTTACATATGCTGAATAGGATGTGTATTATACTCATAGAGATCAGATTCATAATGTTCAGTTAAGTGTTTTTGACACTCATGTCAAAGGGGGAGATTGTTGGTCTCGGATTTGGTTTTGACAATTGAGTGTCAACACCCTTAAGAAAATTCTAAGTTAATGCCAAGTATGATATAGATGTCGAGCTATAGTATGTACTACACTAGAAATCCAATAGGTGTCAAGTAAAATTCAGGTGCCAAGCAAGTTTCAGGTGCCAAGTCACTATAGGTGCCGAGTGAACTATAGGTGCTAAGAAAATTATAGATGTCGAGCAAGATAGAGTTATTATAGATTCCGAGTGAGACATATATCCTATATGTATTGAGCATCAATGAATAGTAAGTATCGAGTAACACAAAATCAACATATGAGTTTGTGCCTTCACAAACTTAGATGTAAACTATTTTTGAGTCAAATTAAGATGAATCTCAAAGGATCTAAAAGATAAGATCGAATCTTCTACATTCCCTATGTAATCAACATGCAACCAATAGGAAAAGTGTAAAGATTTGAGCTAAAAAAGTGGATGAACATCGATCGTGAATTCATACCTAACCCTAAGTCCTTGAAGCCTTTAAAAGAGGTCGATACCCCATAATTTATAAAGAAGGAGTCGAGAGGAAGTCATATGAGAATGCATGAAAAAGTGTTAGTGAAGTTTTAAGGGGCATAATGATTTAGAGGAAAGAGCAGCATTGCAGAATCAAGTTGATCAAATAGAGCATCAGTACTATAAATAGAGAGTTATTAGATCAAGAAGGATCAAATTAGATTGAGAAAAACAAGGATCTGGAATCAGCAATTGAAGATTGTAAGTTATTAGGTCAAGACATTCTACTATACTCTCTAACCATTATATTAGGAGAATGGAAATCCTATGATGATAGGTTGGCTTAACAGCTATATTGTAGATCCTTAATAGGGTTGTAAATCCTTTAACAGGGTAACATTCCAAGTGAGTGTTTGTAAATCCTTTAGATAGGTCACTTTTAACAGGGTGTAAAGCTTTTAACAGGGCAGACCATTGTTGATGGTCAAACTTTGTAACCTTAACCAATTACATATTGATGCAGTGATAATTTGTGGGTCTCATCCCCATTCCAGTTTTACCTTCTCATTTTGGAGGGTTTTTGGGTAACCAAATCTTGTGTTATCTACTTTCATGCATGTCTTTACTTTCATGTTTATTAGAGATGTTAGATGCATGTGACTAATATCAGTTAAAAATTTTAGAGGTTAAATACTTTTACTTCTGATTCAGTCCCCCTCTCAGAACTAAATCTTCCCACTTGAAAATTCCAATACTCAATGTATATGAATTAGTGCATTAGGTACAATCACTGTGTCAAGTCTTTGGCATTTGATTGCAAAGATTGAGAGAATATGTTGGAATTAACAATGGGAAATAGAAGGTGGGGGGGGGGGGGGGGGGGGTGAATCAACACTTCAAGGTTTTAACCATAAAACATTCACTGCACATCCATCTCATAATTTATCATGTAAATTGAAATAGCTAGCTACACATGTTCATCCATAGCATCAAATAAATAACACATGACACAATATGTTTGTTACCCAAAAACCCTCCAATGAGAAGGTAAAACTAGAGTGGGGATGCCATCCACAAATATTTACTGTTGCAACTATAAAGTGTAGCCAATCAAGGTTATAATAAGATTGACCATAAACTATGATTTAACCTATGAAAGGTCTTCCCTATTAAAGGCTTACAAAGACTATTAAGTCTCACCTTGTTAAAGGATTTAAACACCCTGCTAGAAGTGTGCCTTGTTAGAGGACCTAAAATTGTAATAAAACAAGCACTCAGTTAAGAGATTTATAAAAAAAGGTGTTAGGATTTGAAACCTATCAAGGCTAATTTGTTAAGATATTTTCATTGATTCACCTATTAGAATGTGGTGCAGGGGCACCAAAAAAGTATGTTAATTTTCTCTTATTATGGTCTTGAATTGGTTATTTGATAAAATTTGTATAAAATAACCATGAAGTGTTAAAATGGTGATAAAGGGAATTATCATTCCATTCTAATATTTTTGGAATGTTCTTATAAATTTGTAAAGTCATTTGAGTCAAATATTGTAGAAGTTGTGAAAGGCAACTTTTCAAAAGTTGTAAAAAGACAAAATGGGAAGTTGAATGGTCATAAGAGGAAGTTGAGTTCTGATAACTTCCAAATGAAGTTTTAAAGGCTATTAAAAATTTTTAATGGTTTTTCATAGGAATATTGTAAATTTGGATAAGCATTGAAAACATTTTGGTATCAAATCTTTATTGTTTCAATCTATTGTTTTGTTGTCTTGAAAGTGTTTCCTCTTGTTTTTAGGTCTTGTACAACCATGTAAATCCTAGAAAAAAGTGTATTTCTATAATGGTAGTTTAGTACATTGAACAATATTTCCATTTCTTTTGGTTTGAGATGATTTCATGCACTAATGAAGAAGTTATCAAAGTTTTGGTGAAAACTATTTGTAACTGCACAAAATTCTGATTTACATTGACCAGTTTTGGGAAAACATTCATAAATTTTTGTTGAATCATTGGATCTTTCTATAAATTGGATACATGATATAAAATTACCCTTTCTACAATATTAACAGTGGGATAGGTGTAATTTTAAATATCTGAAGAGTTATTGATGACTGTTTATGACTATAATTTTATGACCAGAATAAAGTTTATTTCAAATGTGTTAATGCCTCTATCATGTTGAAGAATTGTGTTGATCATTGAACTCTATGGTGGATTTTTGAGTTCTTGAAAAGATTTAATATTTTACTTGCATCAAAATGCTTCAGCATTGATCCTTCAATTAGCACCTCTCTGCTAGATATCAAATATTCTCTTTCCTGATGTATACTTGATCCTCCTGATCAGATGTATCTCTTATATCCTTTAACTACTCTATTCTATTCTCTCTAATTAATTTTACAATTATAGCATTATCATAACCTCCATAAGCCCCCATGAATGCTCTCTCTATACTTAGCATTCACCCTTCTCATCCACATTTTCTCCTTAAGAAGAATTAGGTGAGCTAGGGTTAGGTAGAAATCAATGATTTTGATTCACCCATTTTTCTACTTAGAACGTCCCTCAATCAGATTGGTTACATTGATTGCAAAGAAATTCTAAATATACCTTCACATATATCTTCTAAAATCATAAAAAAATCCTTAAGTCGGCTCAAAAATAGTTGACTTAGGATTTTGTGCTATTACAAACAACTATGTCCAAAATTATTTACTCAACACTTGAAAGCTCTAATTCTCGACATCCATTACATCTTCAATGATGTAACTTGTCTCCTGAATGACTTGGCATCCACTATTTTACTCAAAATATGAATCACTTGGCATATATGTCTTTCTTGGCACTTGAGTGACTCCACACTATCTACTCGACACATACTAGTGCTCAACACTTACTATGTATATTTCTCGACATAAAATATTGACTCGGTACATACAAATTTCTGTTAAGTAATGACCTAAGTATTTTTTCACTACCTTGTCAAAACCTATATGAGATTAAAAATCTCCCCCTTTGAAATGAGTGGAAAAAATACTTTTTCATGCATAAATAACCCAACTTATTTGTATCACTTAGATAATCTGTATCTCATACAAAATTTCAAAATTTTGCATAACAGATGACTTAATTGTCACACCTCTTCAAAATTTTATAACTCTCCTAAGTTGAGTGTTCTTTTCTGTATATGAATTTTGAAAACTCTTGATGAGTGAATGTGCTATACTACTGATGTCCCATGTTTTTTGTCTCAAAATTTCATTTCCCTTATAATTTTCATTCTCCTTTTCTTTCTCATTCCCCCTTTTTTGACACTTAAGTCATTTGGGTGGTACACTTATAGTTTGTTTTTCCAAAAATTATTTGTGGACCTCCATGATGATTTTTAATGCTACATCCCAATTATTACATGCTACCTCTAGAGATTGATACTAGATATCTAGCTTTAATAGCAAGGTTAACTAAGCCTCCATGAGTGGACAGATGAGAATTTTTCTTCATTAATGTGTCAACAAAGGCTAGTTCCTTGTGTAACACTTCCATGTGTGGGGTCAACATGGATTGGATGTTGATCAAGATAGCACTAATGTTAGCATCTTATGAATGTATTGGCTCTAGCTAACCTTGAGTAGAGAGTAATATTTGAAAATGAGTCTAGCTTTGACCTGAAGATAGTTGTAAGATATTACATGTAGTCTTTAGATCTCCATGCAGTTGGTCAATAGCCCTTTATACTTCATGTGTGAATAAATTCACATCACAAATATTTGTGTATATAGAAAAGATATTCTCCAAATCCTTTTTCAAATCTTTCATCTTGGTTGCTAACTCAACCTGTCTTAGTGCAATAACACTAGATATCTGTTCAAGTACTTTTCTATGAAACTTCTTTTTTGACCACTCCAATAGTTTGGTGTTTGAGTCTAGGTCATCATCATTGATTTTTTCAACAATAGTTACCACTTTCTCAAGAACATATTTCACTTCATTAGGGGCTGGGAGACTAAAAGGATCAAGAAATATATCTTTGATATCATGAAGCTCTTGCTTCTGCTTATGCTTCCTTCTCAACAACTCTTGGTGTTTCTTCCTATGTAGAGCTTCCTATAGAATGCTCATCTACTCAATAGTGATTGTTGTAAGATAAAAATTGGGTAGTTCAATCACCTCATCAATACATCTCCATTAGATATGTCTCCTAATCTACTTGATGTCTCTGCACTTGACCTGGATATCTAAAATGATGTGGCTTGAGTGCTTAGCTTTTGAAGAACTTGACTATTGGTAGGAGTCATAGAAACTAGTAAGGTAAGTAGAGTCTAGATAGAAATTTGTTCCTTTGCAACAATAGTCACCTTCAATTCTTTAGGCTTGTCAATCTGACTATCCTCTTTCTTCTCTTCACCTTGTGTCTATGGTGTAGGTGTAGGATTTGCTTCCTAACCTAATCTAGTTTTCGTTCTATCTACCTCAATTGTAATTAAGGCTTGTTTATGAAAAATGAATGACAAAAGAGGTAATGCAAATAGTGTTGTAACAACACCTTGTTGTTTAGTGCTTGCACTCTATATTTCTACAGTTTTTAGCTCTGGGGGCACACTTGATGTATCTATTTGATTTTCTCCTTCTACTGCCATAACTACCTTTGCAATTTCATTAGTTCTCACCAATACATGATTTGTGCATAAATTAGTTGCCTGAAAATGTTTACAACCCTAATTTCCAAAAGGAATGATCCAAATTGATTAAACACAAGAGAGTGTTCAATGCATAAATGGATCAAGTGATAGAAAATAGGGAGGTTATATGATCTTTCTATTATGGGGGAGTATGTGCTTAAATCCTAAAATAGATAAAAAGATAAATACTAACCTTGAATATGGAAAATGTTGATTTTTGATGTCTATATGTAGTTTCTAGAACATTTGCAACTTGTTCTAGACTAGAAATGTTGAGACAGAGAAAACCCAAAAATATTTTGTCTTTTTGAAGGGAGGTCAAACTTGACCCTATTAGTGGGGCACAATCTTACCTTGGGGCACAAATTCACCCTAAAAAGTTGACCTTGACCTACATTGCTCCAATGGAATTTCTTTTCATGGATCTTGCAAGTTCGATGAAAAGGGTATCCCAATTTGCTCTTCAATTTGTTGTTCCACACCTGTATCTACAAGAAAAATGGTTTATTTGTTGGATGGGGGGTTTTCCTCAGTCAAACCCTAGTTTGGAATTAACCTTGAAATATAATTGAAACAATATATATGCATAAAAAAAGTAAATGAAACTATTCCCCTTGCTTATGTGGAAATCCTTGTGGAGGATTCAAATCCTTGAATCCACAAGTATAGATGCTCCAAATGTATGTAAAATGTATGTAGGATATCTCAAATCAATGTCATTAGATTTTCAACACCAATCTTGAATGTATCTTTGCATAGAAGAAGGCTTAGATGAATGTGGATAGAGAAATCTTCAATAAAAAGGGCTCCATAGAGATTGAATCCTTTAATGGCTAACAATGGTCCTCCTTGATGAATTGGATGCTTGAACACTTGAGTGCTTGATACAACTTCACTTCATGGAATAATGGATGTAGAAAGATAATAGTTTGCTTGATATCAAAATGCATCTTCTTCCTTAGAGAAAAATGAGAGGAGGAGGCTTCCTTATATAGAGATATAGGGCACTAACTCCTAGAGAAGGCCAACATAGGAGAATTAAATCCCATTTCACCTTAACCCCTAGGAATGGACCTAGATTAAATGTAATTTAAGAGTCTACCATTCTAAAACTTGAAACAACTAACCTGAAAGTGGAAAAAGAAACTTTCTGAAGCCTGAGATCTCAAAACTCCCAGAAATCAAAAATAGGACTAGGGGTCAGGGATGAGGTTGACCCAACCCTAGGTTAGGGTCAAGGTCATCCTTGACCTAGGTTAGGGTTGAAGTCAACCTTGACCCAGAAGGTCATCCTTGACCTAGAGGCCAAAGTCCTCAGTTTCACAGAGTAGTTTGTCAGAAATAGGCTGGAACTAGAGAGAGAAAATAATAATAGGGGGAAAAATACTAGATCCATGAAAAGACCCATTCAATGCACTTGAAGAACCCTAGATCACTTAATTATAGGGCTAAACACTCTTAACATAGAAGTGCTTCCATTTTAAGATGATACATTAAGCCCCCACTTAAGCAAGAGTATGGACTCGATGCAAACTCTTGGTAAAGTAGATCATAACAATAAAGATAATCTTATTAAAATCAAAGGGAAAAAGAAATCCTCAAGCCCCTAGAAACTCAAGTTTTTGTCAACTCCAAGATGATAATAAGAGAGACATCTCTAGAAAAAGAGAAAAAGAAAAAGAGTGTGATTATCTCACCCAATGAGACCTTATGTCCCATTATGAACCACACAAGGAAACTGTGCAACTAGAAAGATGGAATTGAACTGCCTAGTGAATGTGGCTACTCACTAGTCAACCCATCAAGGATTTTCTCTTAAGAATATTCTATTCAATAAAAATAAAACCAAAAGAGATCCAATATTAAGGTCACCTTTGACCTTAAGGAATCAACAATATTTAAAATTGGAGGGATCAAGAGATCCTAAAATAACAATCCATGCTTTAAGGATTAGTCACTAATCCAAAAATGGAAAATAAATATCTTGAAAAATAATATATATGTAATGAAAAGTCTCCATGTGAAATAAGTGAGTAGAGAAGATGCCCCCATGTTAAAGTTATTGCTAACACTTTAACATGAGCAATGGATTGAACATAAGTAAAAATAACTCCATTGATTATGTTACCACTACGAGATGCCCCCAAATGAAGTCAAATCAAGGGAAATACCACATAAAAATACTAAGAACACAAAATAGATCTACCTACTATGGGGTCAATATGATCATAAGATAATAAATATGGTATTATTGCAAATGAATTAACATAATTCCCTATAGAAATTAGAACTACAACCATAAAGGAGGAAAAATCACATAAGAAATACAAAGAAGAATCTTTTTGGACCATAACCTAGAGACCAAAAAGAATCAGTGCTACCAAGTTGCAAATCCAAGCATATTACACTAGCAAACATGTACAAACAATAGCACAAGTACAACATAACATGAAACAACATATGGATGAATATAGATACATATAGAGGAATAATATGACAAGTTTGATTGTTTTAAAACCTTGCACCAACAAAGAAATAAAGATTGTATAAAAGAATCTAACAATATTCAGCAAACATATTACGAGAGAAGCACAATACAATAGACAAACACACAATAAAAGGCTACCATGAAGAACTAGCCAATAAAATGTGCCACCTAATCTCCCCATCTCATTTTTTATCATTTAGGGAAGGTTGGTAACTCACAAGAAGGACTATAACTAACATAGTAGGAATGATAGCTAGTTCCAAACAAGGATCCTCTTGAGAATCATAATGTTCAATACTAGGTGTAAGTGTTAATTATGAGGAAAGCATATTAGGTAAATCAATGTCAATGTCAATAGTTTCATATTCATCATTAACATGATTAGTATCATCAAGAGTATCTTCATCATGTAGATTATTCAAAATAGGATCTAAGATATGAATAAAATCACCAGAATTACATAACTTAACATCATTATTAGTCACAAATTCTTATAATACATCACGCATAGTTGTATCCAAAGAAGATAAATATTTTTGAAGAATAGAATTATGAGATTGAGCTTGAGAATGATGCTTTTTATGGTGTTTGTTAGCAAATCAGTTATATTTTTCTTTACTTGAAATTTGTTGAAAACTAGGAGGAATAATTACATGATCCTTCATAGGTTCTATAGGAGAACTAACAAGATTAGAAACATACTGACAAGAAATAGGAGAAGCTTGATTAAAATATTTAGAAGCCATAGATAAATGAGGTATAGAAGGTGTACACAAAAGACCATGGTTAAGATCCTTAGGAGGTAAGCTTAACTCAAGAATCTTCTGCTACTTATAGACTTGATATGATTAGAAATGATGACCAGGTTGAGCAAGACATGATAATCTGGGCCTAGATGTATGGTATAAAATATGATTAATTATCTTCACTTCATCATCATAAAAAAACTTAAGACATTTATGAATAGGCGAAGCAACAACATGCATGACATTTAACAATGGTAAACCAAGCTTAACTTGAAATTGATTAGAAGTAAGCACAACAACAAAGGTGGTGTTCACAATCTTTCCACAAAGTTCAACCAGTAAATCAATAGAACCAAATAATGGATAAAGAAAACCATTGAAAGTTTGAATCCATACATCTGATGTACATAAGAATCATGTTGCAAAATTTTGATAAAAATATTTTATTCTGTAATAACATTGACTAAAGAGGTAGGATCAACAAGACAACCATGAGTAGGTATCTCATCAATTTTAGCATAAATATAAAGGGAACCATCAAGAGCTTTAATAGTCTCAGAATCATCAAAGGTAATCAAAAGTTCCTGAGGTCATTTTTTCTTAGGTTGTTGTCAAGGTTTAGGTTGAGGCTTTAATTTAGGTTGAGGTTTTAGTTGAGGTAGAGTTGAAACTTAAGGTTGAAGTAGAGGTTGAGATTGAGGTGGAGATATAGATGGAACCACATGCTCTACTTGATTAACCACATGATTAAGATCATCCATCTTTGAATCATACACAATATCCATAGAAGATGGTTGAGAAATAGTATTAGTATCATGTGTAGGTAAAGGATTCATATAGATTTGAAAATTTTGATTAGGAGGAGAGTCAAATTTATTCCCACTACCATCAAAATTATCAATAGATAAAGCATTAGAATCAATTAAGTCCTGAACCTTATGTTTTAAAGAATAACATTTCTCAATATCATGACCATTCTGGCGATGATATTGACAAAAATCTTTCAGATCAAAATATTTAGCTACCATTGTAGTAGGTAAAAGAGGTCAAATAGGACGTAAAGTAATCATATTAGTAAGTAACAACCTATTCATAATAGAATGTAAAGATTCAGAGAGAGGAGTAAACGTATGATTCAATCGAAAAGAAATGGATACAGAAGTGGCATTGGGTAAGTGCACAAAGTTGTGGTGCCAAAAGGGGGGTATAAGTGGACACCTTTTTCTTGAAATCTGCAAATTTTGAACTTCAACTAGAATTTGAAGATAGTTATGCTCAAAATTTTCAGATATGACAAAAAAAAAAGTCGTAGTCCTTTGAATCTAGTTTCTAAACTACTAATTTTTTTTTCAAAATGGTTTAGTTTTAGGTCCTCAAAAAAGGGGGCCACAAAAAGTGGTACTGTTTATTCCAAAAAAACATAGCACAGTACAAAGTGTGGCCCCCCTAAAATTTCAACTTTTTTTTTTGAAATTTTTTAATCGCTTTGGTCAAAAGTTACTTAACACTATGTAGTTTATCCTAGATTTTTTGAGTAATTTTATAATGTCTATTTTTTTTTTAACGATTTTTTTAACTAGACACATCCCAAAAATGTGAAATATTTGTGTGCTCCCCCTAGAAATAATTGAAAACTAATCTAAAATCAAAACTTTTCTTTTTTCAAAGTGTGTAGAATGGAGTCTAGTTTCTAAAAAACTAAGTTACAAAATTTGATGAAAGAGCTAAAATCTATAGCCCAATTAGTACGCGGTGGTTTTTGACAAAAAATGAACATACATTCAAAAGAAATTATAGATGAAAGGCTTGAAATAGTTCAAATTAAAAATAAATTATATGGTTCGATAGCTAACACAGAGACCTATAATGCTATGTAACCTGATCTTATTGATACCCAACCACGAGAAATCTTGAAGGGGAGCACAGAAGAAAAAATAATCATTTTTTGTATGTTTGCTAGAAAACACATCTCAGGCCTATTCATCAAATCCAAACCTTTGGGTTGGATCTCCAAGGCAAAACCAAGCCTTAGGCTTGGGTTTGATTAAAGTTTAAATAGCGCGTGCGCGCTATAGGGCTCAAGCACTATAGTGCGCACACACTATTAAGATGTAAGTTGCAAAAGAGAACTAGTTGGGGGGGATAGGGGAATGGCTATGTGTGTGCATGAAAGATATAGAGAGAAAGTAGGGGATAGGAGAGGGGAGAGAGTACAAGATGGGAGAGAGAAAGTGAGAAAGAGTAGGGGTGGAAAAGAGAGTATAGGATGAGAGAGAGAGAGTAGGGGTGGCAAAGAGAGGAAGTGTGAGAGAGAGTACGGGTGGAAAAGAGAGAGTGCGGGATGGGGGAAAGAGATTTAAAGTAGGGGATGGGAGAGAGAGGAAGTGTGAGAGAGAGTACAGGTTGGGAGAGAGAGATTAAGAGTAGGGGATGGAGGAGAGAGAGAGTAGGTGATGGGAGATAGAGTGGGAGAGGAAGAACTTGAGAGAGAGGAGGATGGGAGTGCATGTGTGTGAAAGAGAGAGAGTATGGAATGGGAGAGGGGGAAGACAAAGTAGCTCAAGAGAGAGTAGGGGATGGAAGAGAGAGTAGGTGATGGGAGAGGGAGTGGGAGAGGGGGAGACAGGGGGGAATAGAAATGTGTGTAAGAGAGAGAGAGAGAGAGAGAGAGAGAGAGAGAGAGAGAGAGAGAGAGAGAGAGAGAGAGAGAGAGAGAGAGAGAGAGAGTAGGGGATAGGAGAGAGTGTGAAAATTTAAGAGAGACTAGAGGGTAGCAGAGAGAGAGAGAGTGGAGAGGGAGAGAGTAAGAGTGAGAGTGAGAGAGAGAGTATGCAGTGAGAGAGGGAGTGGGAGAGGGAGAGAAAGTGAGAGAAAAAGTAGGGGGTGGAAGAGGAGAGAGGGGGGATGGGTGTGTGTGTGTCAAAGAGAGAGAGTCAAGAATGAGAGAGGGGAGAGAGAGATAGAGAGAGTAGGCAATGGTAGAGGGATGGGAGAGAGAGGGAGAGAGTGTGTGTGTGTGAGAGAGAGAGATAGTAGGCGGTGGGAGAGGGAGTGGGAGAGAGAGAGAGGTGGAATGGAAGCATTTAAGAGAGATAGAGTAGGGGATGGGAGAGAGTAGGTAGTGGGACAAGGATTGCGAGAGAGAGAGAGGGGGGGAATGGGAATGTGTATTTATTTATAAGAGAGATAGAGTAAAGGATGGGAGAGAGTGTGAGAGTTTGAGAGAAAGTAGTAGGGGATGGGAGAGAGAGTGAGAGTAAGGGATGGGAGAGAGAGAGAGAGAGAGAGAGAGAGAGAGAGAGAGAGAGAGAGAGAGAGAGAGTAGAGAGGAAGAAAGAGAACTTGAGAGAGATAGACAGTAGGCAGTAGGAGAGGGAGTGGGAGAGGGAGAGGGAGAGGGAGAGAAATAGGGGGGATGAGAGTGTGTGTGACAGATGTAGAGAGTAGGGGATGGGAGAGAAGAAGAAGAGTGGGGGGATAAGAGTGTGTGTATCTATGAAAGTGAGAGAGTAGGGGATGGGAGAGAGTGTGAAAGTGTGAAAGTAGGGGGTGGCAGAGAGAGAGAGTACGATGATGGGGGAGAGAAAGTAGGCAATGGGAGAGGAAAAGAGAGAGGGGGAATGGGAGTGTGTGTGTGTGTAAGAGAGATAGAGCAGGGGATAGGAGAGAGTGTGAGAGTGTGAGAGTAGGGGTGGATGAGAGAGAGAGTACGATGATGGGGGAGAGAAAGTAGGTGGTGGGAGAGGGAAAGAGAGAGGGGCGATGGGGGTGTATGTGTAAGAGAGATAGAGTAGGGGATGGGAGAGAGTGAGAGTGTGAGAGAGTAGGGGATGGGAGAGGAGAGAGAGAGTAGGGGATGGGGGAGAGTGTGAGAGAGTAGGGGATGGGAGACGAGAGAGAGAGCAAGGGATGGGGGAGAGAAAGTAGGCGGTGGGAGTGAGAGTGGGAGAGGCAGAGAGAGCTTGTACAAGATGGGAGAGAGAGAGAGAGTAGAGAGGGAGAGAGAGAACTTGAGAGAGAGAGATAGTAGGTAGTAGTAGTGTGAGTGTGAGAGAGAGTAAGGGGTGGTAGAGAGAGTACAATGATGGGGGAGAGAAAGTAGGCAGTGGGAGAGGGAGAGAGAGGGGGAATGGGAATGTGTGTAAGAGTGACACATTAGGGGATGGAAGAGAAGAGAGAGAGAGTAGGGGATGGGGGAGAGAAATTAGGTGGTAGGAGAGGGAGAGAGATAGGGGGGATAAGAGTGTGTGTGTGAGATCTAAAGAGCCGGGGATGGGAGAGGAGAGGGGGTGAGAGAGGTAGAGAGAGTAGGTGGTGGGAGAGGGAGAGTGAGAGAGAGTAAAGGATGGGAGAGAGTAGGAAGAGAGAGAGGGAGGGGATGGGAGAGAGAGTAGGGAGGATAGAGAGTAGGGAGGGTGGGGAGTGATGTGTTTTGATAAAGTAGGGGGTGGTAGAGAGAGAGTATGATGATGGGGGAGAGAAAGTAGGCGGTGGGAGAGGAAAAGAAAGAGGGGGAATGGGAGTGTGTGTGTAAGAGAGACAGAGCGAGGGATGGGATAGAGTGTGAGAGTGTGAGAGTAGGGGGTGGCAGAGAGAGAGAGTATGACAATGGGGGAGAGAAAGTAGGTGGTGGAAGAGGGAAAGAGAAAGGGGGGATGGGGGTGTATGTGTAAGAGAGATAAAGTAGGGGATGGGAGAGAGTGAGAGTGTGAGAGAGTAGGGGATGGGGGAAAGTGTGAGAGTGTAAGAGAGTAGGGGATGGGGGAAAGTGTGAGAGTGTGAGAGAGTAGGGGATGGGAGACGAGAGAGAGAGAGAGAGCAGGGGATGGGGGAGAGAAAGTAGGTGATGGGAGAGAGAGTGGGAGAGGCAGAGAGAGCTTGTACAAGATGGGGGAGAGAGAGTAGAGAGGGAGAGAGAGAACTTGAGAGAGAGAGAGAGATAGTAGGTAGTAGTAGTGTGAGGGTGAGAGAGAGTAGGGGGTGGTAGAGAGAATACGACGATGGGGGAGAGAAAGTAGGTGGCAGGAGAGGGAGAGAGAGGGGTAATGGGAATGTGTGTAAGAGAGACAAAGTAGGGGATGGGAGAGAAGAGAGAGAGTAGGGGATGGGGGAGAGAAATTAGGTGGTAGGAGAGGGAGAGGGAGAGAGTTAGGGGGGATAAGAGTGTATGTGAGAGATCTAAAGAGTCGGGGATGGGAGAGGAGAGGGGGTGATAGAGGTAGAGAGAGTAGGTTGTGGGAGAGGGAGGGTGAGAGAGAGTAAAGGATGGGAGAGAGTAGGAAGAGAGAGAGGGAGGGGATGGGAGAGAGAGTAGGGAGGATAGAGAGTAGGGAGGATGGGGAGTGATGTGTTTTGAGATAGTGCATACGCACTATCTCAAATCACCAAAAAATGGTCAAAAACCAACCTTGGGGCCCATTTCATCCATTTTAAACTTTTGGTCTGTTATGCTCTCTGTTATTTCGACAGAAAACACGGGTTTCAACATCTAGCAAACACTATTTCAACACTTTTGGAAGCTAGAAAACACCAAATTCAATCATTGGATATGTGATTTGAAGAATTTTTGTATATTCTTTTAATAGAAAAGGTTAGTGCAATCCATTTTAAATATTGTTTGTCAATATATAGATACAAATTTGATTATAATTTGATATGTTATGTAATATATAGTGAATTCATTAAAAATTGTATGTTTGAATGAAATGTTATTTCAAAATGGTTAGAAATTTGACAAGTCGTTTGATATATATTGTGTATTCATTCAAATAATTATAAGTTTTATATGTAATTGAATAATTTGTAATTTACACATTTTAAGTAATTCAGATGTTTGAATAATTTGACATGTAGAAATCATCATCATGCCAAGGAAGAAACCAAAGATTCAAACAAATGAAGATAGGGAGAGAGATTTGACAATTAAAAGAGATAAAATGAAATTACTACGTGAACAAAGAAAATTGCAAAGCAATGATGAAGAATTAACTTTCGAAGAGGATCAAGAACCACCAGTACAAAGAAACAAGGAGGAAGAATTAGAAAGACAAAGAGAACGAATGAGATTGTTATGCTCAAGAAGACAATTGAATTGTGAAGCTACACCATCCTCCAATGTTGGAGTCATATCATCCGCTACACCATCTTTCAATGTTGGAGTCATATCATCCACTACACCATCTTCCAATGTTGAAGTCATATCATCCTCTCATGTTGAAAAGACACTGATTTATAGATCCGACGATATACACACTCCATCATGTCATGTTGAAAGCACAACATCAACACATCAAGTAGGTGATATTTCATCTTTTACATCTTATTTCCAAGGCACATCATCTTCAGTTCAAGGTACGCAATACACTCAACCTTATATTGATGTTCAAAATGTTGAGAGAATTGAAGAGATTAGAACACCTTCTAGAATTCATTTTAGAAAACCAAAATATTTGATTGATATTGATACTAACATTTTGAAATCAATGCCTGACAAGATTAGCAAGTGTACTTGTCAAAGAAAAGTTAATCATATGTAGAGATTATTTTTTGAAGAATTAAATATTACAGGTCAATGCCAATTATTTGTTGAAATGATGAGGAATTTGAAATTTAGGCCTATCATGAAGATTCTTGGGCTAAGAACGATGGATGATTCAAATGAAAGAAATATTGTAAAGAATCTAATGAGTGCTTATGACAAAGTGGGTTCTAAATCATGCACCAAAGATAGTAATATCACAAGATGCGTACTCACATTGACAATAGTAAGTAGCCAAATGAAGAAAGCTCGACTCACGAGAAAGACAAGAAAAACATTAAAAATTGGTAGAGGTACCTTAAGGAGAGCCATGCTAAGGCGTGAGAGATTAGAAGATCCAACAAAAAATGAGTTATGGACATTTAGCTATAGACTACCACGAAAGGATAAAGAAATTAGTGAAGCCTTGAAATCATTGATCAAAGAGTTTTGGAAAAATAACACACGTGTTTCTCCTAATCAAAGAGATGTTGTAAGAAGGAGGATTGGTAGCCGAAATCACGAGCCACATGCGAAACATTTTTTGAACTCAACTCAGACACAATTTTTTGCAAAATTTATTGGTATGTATCCTCAAATTCGAATAAGTCAAAGATTTTTTGAGATGAGTAAACTTTTTTATGTGAAAATAAATCACACACGCACAACTTGTTGTTGTAGGATACATATTGAATTTTCTAACCATTTTGATGTTTTTAGGCACATATGCGTACTTTTACATTCTCAATTTTTTTTGTAGGATTGGGACATAAAAGAGCCACCAAGATCTTCAAGGGAATTCATATCCAACATTTTATGTGAAACAAGGGACGACCAACAATTTTACAAGACATCAGGCTTGGATGGTACATGCTTATT
Source organism: Cupressus sempervirens (assembly GCA_028749045.1). Taxonomy (NCBI): domain Eukaryota; kingdom Viridiplantae; phylum Streptophyta; class Pinopsida; order Cupressales; family Cupressaceae; genus Cupressus; species Cupressus sempervirens. Next base: position 961,654,284 of record CM053785.1, on the reverse strand, counting down.
TTGTAGTTCTTTGCAACTTTTATCAACTTGTCAACATATGGATAGTACACATGCAATTGGAAATGAAATAGTAGATTACGAAAAATTCAAGATAGTGACATATGCTCTAAAAGATGGGAAACATGGTAAAAGATGTGATCTAGTTATTGAAAAGATTCCAGTGTATGAGTTCATGAAGATTTTTTGTGAAAAGATTATGTACGAGTATGCAAGGCATACCCATAGAGCTCGATGGTTGGATTTGCAATTCAAGTTGTGCAAGGATACATTTCCATTGGATACCATTGTTTCAGTTGTAGATTTTGCAGAGAACTACACAATACAACCACAAAATGAGGTGCAAGCAAAGTATTATACATCTCAACAGGTTTCTATATTTGTTCACATAACATTCATGCATTCACATACAAGTACAGAGGATGACAGGAAGATTTTGAGGGAGTACCATTTTTACATCAGCAATGATCGATCACATTCTACAGAGTTTGTACATGGTTGTTTTCAACTATTTTATGGAGATTTGGCTAACAGGGGCATATCATATTGTCAACACATTATTTGGTCAGACAATTGTGCATCTCAATTCAAGAATGCATGGATGTTCTATTGGTTGAGTAGGATGCACAGGTTGTGTAGAATCCAATATATGTGGAAACTCACAAAGGCTGGTCATGGTAAGGGAGAGCATGATGGTGCAGGCGCATGCATTAAAAGAGCCTTGGCTCGTGAAGAACTAAAGTACAAAGATGGAGCAATATTGATAGATGCAAAATCCATCATCCAATGGTGTAACACTACAATGGGTCCAGGTAAGGAAGGTGAGTCTACAGTTCGTAGATTTTTTTGGTTGATAGATAATACTAACATTGCACCATATCAAGATTGTTGCACACTAACATGATCTAGTGAGTTACACTCTTTTAGAAGCTTTGATGCAGGTTCATGGAGTATCCACACACAAAAAATGGCATTCTATTGTCCATCATGTACAGAGGAAAATTGGGATGACTGTGAGTCAATTGAATGGGTGGACAAATGGGATATATGGGGTTTGGACCCAATTGACACCTATCATCCCCCACAAGCACCAGAAATGGTAGAGATGGATTCATCTATTGACTTTGACCACTTGTCAGATTTAGTGCAACCTGGTAATATATATATATATCTTTGTAATTTCAATATGTAACTTTATAACTTTTACCCAAGTATTTTATGAATTAATGACCGCATTTTGTACATTTGTCACTGCAGGCCATGTTTTTGCTGTTATTGCACCTGAAGAAAATGAAGAAGGGACAAATTATTATTTGTGTCATTGTGTTGAAGCCAAACAAAAATTGGATCACTCGGTTATATATGGTGAAGGTTTAGAGTACCATGTCGGTGCAGTGGTTGTAACAGGCACATGGCTTAGACGATATCCTATGAAGAATCCTAACTTGTGGTTATTCGAGGATTGGCAAATAGAGAGGAAGATTCTTCATTATTCAAACCTTGTTGTTGCATCAAATATCCACTTGATAAAATATGGTGGAAAACCAAATAATAAGATTCTTTGGAAAGTTCGCGAGTCAGACCATGAGGCAATACTTGAGACATTAAAATGTCAAGCAGATCTAGTTGGCTCATTAGATTGAATTGGGAGAGAGAGAAAAAGTGATCAATTGGATCCAAATACAATGTTACAACCTCTTCCCCAAGATTATCACATGACTAAGGTGGACCGTATTGTTATGATGTGTAAGTGATGAGATTTAGTTTTGATTTGTTTAGAACATAGATACATTATTTGAATTTATATTAGATTCTTTAATAGGACCCATTTTTTTAATCTTATCTTAGATTTTTTACTATGCTAATTCTTCATTTGTAGGTCACCAAAGAAGAGGGCTAATAAAGTTGACGCACAAGTGATAAAGGGTGAGATGCCAAAATCATCTGCGATATGGTATTATCTATTCACATCCTCAATATTTATTAGTGTTCTTTTTTCAAGTACCATTGTATGCTAATCATATTATGCCTAGAATTGTAGAGGTTAAATTATGTCAATACTAAGGTTTGTAGCATCAATACTAAGGTTTTTAGCATCAATTGGTCACACTAAGTATAGTAGTTGTATCATGAATCCTTCTGAACCAATATGACTAAGATTCTCAGAAGAAGACTAAACCATATCATCTGTCTACTCCCTCTTTATATAAGAGTTTTTCAAACAATGAGAATGAAACATTGATTATTACTCCCCCCTCAATGTAAAATTCTCATTGATTTCATTTTGTAAAGTTTTAAGTCACTATCAACCTCTATATCATTGTATTCTTCTTATCATCAAATTACACAACAATGAGAATATGAACGATGACTTCTTCACATGAACCTGGCAATTATAAATGCTACACCTTAATAAATGTTTGGGCTTGGTCTTTACCATTCAAGCTTATAATACAATACATTGGCTTCATTTGTATTTGGAAGTATTTATTATGTTTGTTCCAAAAGTCATTCTTCATTTGCCAATATGAAAATGTGACTATCATGAAAGGCATAGTCTTATAATTTGTAATTTGTATAATGGTATAAAAGCTTGGTTGTGGTTTTGAATCCATTGCCCCCATGACCCTACTTCTCATGCATTTATTCTATTTATTCTTCTACCTCCTCCTCCACTTGGCCATTTTGCAACACCATCTGGATGGAACTCTAGCCTTCCTCAAAACCATTATACATGACCTCTCCTTCTTCAAGATATTCTATAAAAAGTTCCTCAACCCTTGAACCTTTCAAAACCTTAATCTCAATGGAAGTCTTCTAGACCAAAGGAACTAGTAGATCCAATTCTTTAAGAGAAAGAGACAACAAATCCAATTTTCTAGTGACTAGATGGAAAATTGGGGAAATCATTTCAATTAGTTGTAAATCGAAAGGAATTATAAGTAAACTATATCAATATAATAAGTAACTTAGTAATTATATCAATATAATTTAATTACAAAGGAAATGAATTTATTACTCTAACATATAGTACATTATTTTGTAGACAAAGGTGTTGAATTTGATGCTTAACAGATTTACATACATTTGTAATAAATAATAAGTGTTGTAGCTTTGGGATCAACACTATAAAATGAAGGATGTCATACTACATTCACAGAGGTACCAAAATATTTTATTTGATATGGAGACAAAAGAAAATGTGTATTCTTCATAACTGCATTTGAGTCTCATGTATTATCATTTTCAGCTATTGACATTAGAGATACCTTTACATCTTCATCATTGTATTGATCAACGAGTCCTTATTGCACTCACTAGTTCTAAGCCAATGACTAAGGTATGAAAGAGTTTACATTAAAATTTCATTAGTACTAAAATTCAATATAAAATTCATAGGCACAATCGAGTGGTAACTTTGATGGTTTTTGTAGGGTCTTATTATTCCTGACAATCAGTGTATCCCTGAGGTGTATATACAGAGGAATTATCAGCTAGCTGTAAGAAAATATTAAGTTTTATGTGTAAATATATTTTATTTTTTTATATAAAATAGTTATTTATTCATATATAATTTTGATTGTAACATGTCGAGTTACAGAAGATTCTAGACTAATGGACTAGTGAGCATGTTAGGAAGACCTCGTTATATACACTGGTCATCTCCCACTTGTTGGCAATTAAAGACAATTAGGGATTTATTTTGTTCCCCTAGTTGGAAAGAGTATATATCTAATGATGTACATTTTACACCTATATGGCATTATTGGGCATATGTTTTGTATAATTTTTTCTATGTATGTCATTTTTTACATATATTTCATGTATGACATTATTAGACATATGCTTATGATGTTTCAAATTATTGATAAATGAATTATATGATATTGTTAGACCTTATGGAATCAACTTTGATTTTTTGTTATCACATTGGTTTGATGCTTGTATTCATTCAATCAACATATTTTCCTTTTAATTCTTCCACATTTGGCATATCCATCTAACAATGACCTTATGATACTCCCATCAAGAAGTGCATGATTGCATGGTTTTATGGTGGATGTCCCTCTCTTTTTTAAATTCCAATTTTATTCATCTACATGAGTAAGGGAGATCAATTCCATTTCTTTCAATTGTATTTAAAGGTCATTAAAGTTTTTTCAAACAATGTGATTAAATAAATATTATTCAACATTTACCTCTATCATCAAGGTTGATTCATTCCTCCTCTTATTTTACCAAATAATTTGGATGAATCACCCATGGCTCCTTACATTTCTTGAATAAAATTTTCAAAGACTTTGTAACATGTCTTCTCTTCTTCCATATAGTTCATTTTCATTGAAGACATTTGGTCAAACAATATATATGCTTTGTATATTCTCACAACACCAATAGTCATGGTACAATGCTTACAAGATCCATAGTTGAAGAGAAGCTATGTGAAGCTTCTAGAACCATGGACCTATACTTAATTTAGTATTATTGCATCCATGTTACTTATGAAAGTGGAAATTTCACATAGATAAGTAGGGAAACCAAAATTGAAATCCAAACTTAACATAGAAAAGTAAAGCAAGCCTCAACTATATTCTCATTAAACACTGTGAATTTAAATATCTTTGACGGGGCATATCTCGAAGCTCGTGCAAGATATGGATGAGTTTCCAATTCCTACAAGATCATTTTGCAAAGACCTACAATAACCTCTCTCACTTTTTGGAGATCGCATTCCATTTTCATTCTACAATGCCATCTCGGGTGATGTTGAAACTTGCAGTGTTGGCGAGTACAAAGTTGGCAACTGCCAAATCTCTCTCATATTTCGTCGTGAGATCAAATTGTCTACTCCATTAGCTTTGAGTGGCCAAGTAAACCCTATCCCCAACCTTGTCTTTTCCCCTTCAGTGCTTGAACATTCTCAGGCACGCTCAACCGAAATGTCCCTAAGGGTCACTAAATGCCACAGGGCTGCAATCTTTGACAGGGCATATCTCGGAGCTCGTGCAAGATATGGATGAGATTCTAGTTCCTACAGGACCATGTTATAGAGACCTACAATAAACTCTCTCACTTTTTGGAGATCGCATTCTATTTTCATTCTACAATGCCATCTCGGGTGATGCTGAAACTTGCAGTGTTGGCCAGTACAAAGTTGCCAACTACCAAATCTCTCTCATCTTTCATCGTGGGATCAAACTGTCTACTCTATTAGCTCTAGATGGTTAGGTAAACCCTATCCCCAACCTCTTCTTGTCCCCTTCAGTTCTCAAACGTTCTCAGGCACGCTGAACCAGAATGTCCCTAAGGGTCACTAAATGCCACAGGGCTACAATCTTTGACGGGGCATATCTCAAAGCTCGTGCAAAATATGGATGAGATTCTAGTTCCTACAGGACCGTGTTATAGATACCTACAATAACCTCTCTCTCTTTTTGGAGATTGCATTCAATTTTCATTCTACAACGCCATCTCGGGTGATGCTGAAACTTGCAGTGTTGGCCAGTACAAAGTTGCCAACTGCCAAATCTCTCTCATCTTTCATCGTGGGATCAAATTGTATGCTCCATTAGCTCCGAGTGGCTGGGTAAACCCTATCCCCAACCTCATCTTGTCCCCTTTAGTGCTTGAACGTTCTCAGACACATTGAACCGGAATGTCCCTAAGGGTCACTAAATGCCACAGGGCTGCAATCTTTAATGGGGCATATCTCGGAGCTCGTGCGAGATATGGATGAGATTCCAATTCCTAAAAGACTATGTTGTAGAGACCTACAATAACCTCTCTTTCTTTTTGGAGATCGCATTTCATTTTCATTCTACAATGCCATCTTGGGTGATGTTGAAACTTGCAGTGTTGGCTAGTACAAAGTTTCCAACTGCCAAATCTCTCTCATCTTTCGTCGTGGGATCAAATTGTCTACTCCATTAGATCCGAGTGGCCGGGTAAACCCTATCCCCAACCTTGTCTTGTCCCCTTTAGTGCTCGAACTTTCTCAGGCATGCTGAACTAGAATGTCCCTAAGGGTCACTAAATCCCACAGGGCTGCAATCTTTGACAGGGCATATCTCGGAGCTCGTGCGAGATATGGATGAAATTCTAGTTCCTATAGGACAATGTTGTAGAGACCTACAATAACCTCTCTCACTTTTTGGAGATCACATTCTATTTTCATTCTACAATGCCATCTCGGGTGATGTTGAAACTTGCAGTGTTGGCCAGTACAAAGTTGCCAACTACAAAATCTCTCTCATCTTTCGTTGTGGGATCAAACTGTCTGCTCCATTAGCTCCGAGTGGCTGGGTAAAACCTATCCCCAACCTTTTCTTGTCCCCTTCAGTGCTTGAACGTTCTCAGGCACGCTGAACTGGAATGCCCCTAAGGGTCACTAAATGCCACAGGGCTATAATCTTTGACGGGGCATATCTCAGAGCTCATGTGAGATATGGATGAGATTCTAGTTCCTACAGGATTGTGTTGTAGAGACCTACAATAACCTCTCTCACTTTTTGGAGATCGCATTCTATTTTCAATTCTACAATGCTATCTCGGGTGATGTTGAAACTTGCAGTGTTGGCTAGTACAAAGTTGCCAACTGCCAAATCTCTCTCATCTTTCATCGTGGAATCAAACTGTCTACTCCATTAGCTCCGAGTGGCCGAGTAAACCCTATCCCCAACCTCATCTTGTCCCCTTCAATGCTCAAACACTCTCAAGCACGCTGAACCGGAATGTCCCTAAGGGTCACTAAATACCACAAGGCTGCAATCTTTGACGGGGCATATCTCGGAGCTCGTGTGAGATATGGATGAGATTCTAGTTCATATAGGACCATGTTGTAGAGACCTACAATAACCTCTCTTTCTTTTTGGAGATCACATTATATTTTCATTCTACAATGTCGTCTCGGGTGATGCTGAAACTTGCAGTGTTGGCTAGTACAAAGTTGCCAACTGCCAAATCTCTCTCATCTTTCATCGTGGGATCAAAATATCTACTCCATTAGCTCTGGGTGGTCGGGTAAACCCTATCCCCAACCTTGTCTTTTCCCCTTCAGTGCTTGAATGTTCTTAGGCACGCTCAACCGGAATGTCCCTAAGGGTCACTAAATGCCACAGGGCTGCAATCTTTGACGAGGCATATCTCAGAGCTCGTATGAGATATGGATGAGATTCTAGTTCCTACAAGACTGTGTTGCAGAGACCTACAATAACCTCTCTCACTTTTTGGATATCACATTCCATTTTCATTCTACAATGCCATCTTGGGTGATGCTAAAACTTGCAGTGTTGGCCAGTAAAAAGTTGCCAACTGCCAAATCTCTCTCATCTTTCATCGTGGGATCAAACTATCTACTCCATTAGCTCTAGGTGGCCAAGTAAACCCTATCCCCAACCTCATCTTGTCCCCTTCAGTGCTCAAACGTTCTCAGGCATGCCCAACCGAAATGTCCCTAAGGGTCACTAAATGCCACAGGGCTGCAATCTTTGACGGGGCATATCTTGGAGCTCATGCGAGATATGGATGAGATTCCAGTTCCTACAGGATTGTGTTGCAGAGACCTACAATAACCTCTCTCACTTTTCGGAGATCCCATTCTATTTTCATTCTACAATGCTATCTCGGGTGATGCGTATCTTAATTATATGGTTGGAAAGCGTATCTAGCATGTCATTTTTGGAAAGAGAAATCATGAAACTTGGTAAATGTTTCATAAGTTAATGAAATGTGTTACTACCAGATTATGTAAACTTAGAATTATATGATCTCCAAGAGTTTGGTTATGTTCTTTAGCGCACCTTGGACGCAAGGTAGTGTGTAGCTTCTACTCCCTCTTTGTGAGTAATGTTAGTCACTTTGTATATGTAAATTGGTTTTCAATTGGGTATGTTATTTTCAACCTTAATGGCGATGAAGGATTAGTGAATCAGCTTGTAACTATCTAGCCACCAAATTTTCTATGATTCCATCAAATGTGGGTTTTGTTTGTATTTATTTATTTTATTTTATTTGTTGTGCTCTTGACCTTTGAGGACTTGTGCACTTTGGTTTTTGAAATTTTATGTTCTTGAGGTGGCTAGGAGGTATGTCCTATGTTGCTAGTTATGTGTTGTGATGTTCTCTATCAAGTTCAGTGTGAAACATTGATAGAATGTATAAGGGAGTAGATTGCGAAGAACATACCATTCTCCTTTTTTTAATACACTATTTATTATATTTTAATTAAACTCACTTCTAAATCCTATCTTCCACTTGGACCCATTCCTCTTTTCGCAATCCCTAAGATTGCCAATTCTTATTAATTCGAGTAGAGACAAGATGAACTAGATTAATATAGTGACCTATAGATCAAAGGAGGATGGTTAAGAAATGGTCTACCAGAGATTAGCCAAGGATAAGGATAACATAGTAAGAAAATGATTATTTATCTGGTGGATATAAGTATTTTATATAACAAACCATTTATATGCATAGTAAAAGAACTGAATATAGATTTGAGACATATTGATCACCTGCAGTCTGATCATCTTCACAAGTATGCAACTTTTGTTTCACTATTTCATGCGGGTTTATTGAACTTTATTTATGAGGTCATTTATAGATGGGATGTTCAAAGGTTGAGTTCCTATGGGCTGTCAATACTTTGACTATACTTTAATTCAATGATTATCAATATGGGAAAAAATGGAACTCATTGTATTTTGAAGCACTGAGAAGATGGCCTTGCCCTTCCCTAGGAGTTTCAGAAATGGGAGACATTAGGTAAGAGAGTGAAAATGTTACTATCACTTCAACGCACATGACACAATTGGAAATGCAAATTTTGATGGTAATCATTTTGTGATAAGGGAGAGACTAGGGATGATCATTGTTACTATCTCTTTAGTAGTGGATTTTTGTTTTCTCTTGAATTTGGTGGTGGGGGATCAGTGGTAATTCTCCTTGGATATTCCTTCTTATGATGTTAGTGACAAGTGTTGCTCTTTGAAAAAACTTGTACAATCTTTTTAAAATTATTACATAAAAACAAAGAATTGTAAGTATTAAACATGATTAGCCTTTAGTTCCTAGAAGATCTTTATTTCCCCATCAATGCATTTAGAAAGTTAAGTTTTAAGAAGATCATAAATAGAAAAAATTAGAGAAGCGATTTAAACATTTATATTGATTGGAAACATGTGAGTCTTGAGTTTCCTCTGCCTTTTAAAGAATGTTCCTTAGCTAGCATACCTAATTCCACATTCCATAAGAGTGTCATTGCGCTAAAGATTTAGGAAATCAACTGCTCTAAGATAAAGCTTCCCGGTCAATAATAATCTAGCCTATTGAGGTACATAATACTTCTCAATTAAACTTGTGTTAATTTAGTATTAATTTTTTAATTAACTACAATTTCAATATATGTGTACAGGGGGTGACTGAGAAAACTATTTGAGGTCCAATTTGAAAATATATTTGTAAGGATCTCGACCAAGGTTCACAATTTCAATGATTAATACATTCATTCAGGCTAGAACCTCACTACAAAAAAATAATATATAAAAAAGGTAGTGAATAACGTCATGTCTAGACCCAAATCAACCAATGAAAGTCAAATCAGCATAATGTGAAACAACAATATATGCATTGAGTGGGTTGTCATAGAAAAGCTTCAGAATAAAATTCATGTCTAGAATTAAAAGACCTTAAAGAAAATTTATGCTTGTAACACAAATGGCCATTCACAATTGAATATGATTACAATATGTGAAATAGCATTACAAGAACTTGTAATGCTCTTGTGAACATCGTGTTAATTCTTGTAAGAATCCCTAAGATGCTTGTTATACTCAAAATTTTGTTGACATTGAATTAATTTTTATCCTATCGATTAATTGGCTTAGGGTGATATATGCTTCTTGGATGGAATAATGAGTTTTGGATTAACTCTGTATTAAGATTCATAACATCTTCTAGTTATTTGCAAAGGAAATTTATAAATTAAGCTAATGTCATATGGCTTGCTTGAGAAATATGTTTGTGTTCTTATTGATGGGTACTAATGACTGTCCACATTTAGTTCTTCAATATCCTATTTGACAAGCTTTCCATAGACATTTCTTTTCCATACTAAGTATTTTTTAAAACATATTTGAGTAGAAGCACTGTAGTAGATACTACATGATATTTTAACAAATAAAGTAATGGGTTAAAGACTATTATTTCCAAGGTATTATGTCATAGTATTTTAATTGTAATGATCTTAGACTAATGATATTCTTGAAGGTAACTTTGACATGCAGCAAGAAAGACAACCTACAACCAAGGCTATATTGTGTCTACAACCAAAGCCATCTCACAGCCAAAGCCACTAGTGCACATAGCCAAAGCCATGGATGCTTATAGCCAAAGTTATGAGTGTTCGCAGCCAAAGCCATGAGTACATGAAGTCAATGATCACAATTATTTACAACTACTCACCAGAAATAGCTTCTTTGCAGTTTTTGAGAAATACTAATAAAGCAAAAAATAACATCTACTAGTTGGTAGACATAATGGCAACTCTCTAGCAATTGAATTTAATTTCATACATGCACATATCTAATTTAATGTCATACACGAACATATCTAATTTAATGTCATACATGAAAAAACATATAATATAAAATGATAACCAATAATGTCATATAAATTAACAAACACATAATATATTATGATAATCAATAATGTTGTATATGAACAAACATATCATATATTAACCAATAATGTCATACATCAAATAAATGTCATACATCAAATATAGAATGTCATATGTACATCAAATGTATGTCAAATATGTCTCTTTGATGCCTATATATATACATGGGGAAGGAAACAAGTCTCTTAATGTCCTCTGCCGTCGTGTGGAGGGAGACAGTGGAGATGACAGGGCCCTCCTGATACGCTCACTTGACCTCTTGTTGAGGCTCTTATCTAGGTCCAACTGATACAAAGAAAGTAGACATGAATCAATATTTGTTATACGTTGAAATCAAATATATGTACACACAAAATCAATTATTTTCTTACTACCAACAAATAGTCACTGTAAGTCCACCTCAAATGCTCGTGGATGATCAGGCGTGACAAGACCCTACAACAATTCAATAAATATAATCACTTATAAATAAAATTAGAAATTTTGAGATTAAATATTATAAACAACAACTAAAATGAAGAAAATTCTTTCATACCTCTGTCAATGGCTGTGAGCTAGCCACAACTGCGGCCACTCCACTATCAACAGACTGTCACAAATGAGGAGGTGTGTCTGACATCATGAGCTGCATGTCATACAATACACATTATATCTAACATGAAACATGGAATAAATATAATCAAATGAATTAAATTAACATGAAACAACTATACCTATGTGAAGCTTGTATGATGTCTTTGCTCTGTGTCTGTGGTAAAGGTTGAGGGTCCTGTGGAGAACTGATGCACATGCATAATTTTTTTTGTCAATCCTTAATATGATTATGTAATAAATATATGTATTAATTAAAATGATTAAATTGATAGATACCTCAAGACTCATCGAAGGGACAAAAAATGGGCCTGGAGGATCACTGCTAGGCCTAGCAACACTTTGACCCTAAATTTTGAACAATGTCAATAAATGCTAATTAATTAATCATTCACTATACATATGAAATGTGATGAAATTAGTAATTTACCTATGTGTCAATGCCAAATGTCTCGTTCAGGAACTCATCGGTGACAAGCCCATCATCCGCACCATCTCCGGCATGAGTGCCAAATGTGCATAAGGATCCGCATGAAGTGCACATGTGACCACGATGCATAGAAGGCTCCCCCTCAACTAATGGGCTTGTGGAATGGATGAGGGTCTGCGTCAAAGAATTAATGGTCCCTAGAGTGCTAGCCTCTACATGTTCCTTCACAACTAAAGGAATAATCACATGCTCGTGTTGTGGATGGACCACAGGTGCCCTAATTACATTAGGGTCATGACGTGCTCTTGGCCTCTCAAATGATGACCCCCCACTTCTACCCTGGGAGTCTAACATATCAAAATAATTGGGGATCTCCCCAAGGACAAACTCACAATATAATTTCTTCAAAAAATACATGGGGACCTCGTGATTGTTGCAAGGAGGGGCATCAAAAACCATCCACTATCTATCTCAAAAATTATTTCTAATAGCATTGTGTATGCATCAATGGATGGGGAATCATTTAGTACCCTCTCTAACAGTATTTGGCTCATCGATTTTTCTAAATAATGCACATATACTACCTTTTGATATTTCTTTTTTTTTAACATCTTCATATGACAATTTATTTGCATAAAATCCTTTTTGTTCATCCCTCTTAGCCCGCCAAGTATCTAACTGACCACTAACTGAGGCTATCTGAGTGTTAATGGATTTGAGGGATGATGCCAATTGAGCCCTCATTGGATTGGTTTTTTCGGATTCTTTCAACTGAGCAATGAGTCTTTCTAATTCAGTTTTGCCTCTCTATATTTCATTTCTTATATTTTCTTGTGTGCCTGGCGGAGGTCTTGCAATTGGTTTGGGTTGTGGAATTTGTTGTTCTTCTTGAGGAGGGTTTTGATTTTGAGGTTCTTGAGGGTTTTGTGGATTTTTCAGTTGATTATGGACATTTCTTGATAAAAAATCAATTGAAATCCAACTAAATAAACAAATCTAAATGAAATTTGTAAAAACCCTACAAAAGAATATCAAAAACCAATAAAACAATATGAAAAACATATTAAACAATGCAAATTTAAGTTTATATCACTTACCTCATCGTTGTGGGTGTGCTCGTTGTCTTGGATTTTATGGCGAGGAGGCATTTTGGCAAATGGTGGTGAATTTTTGCTGTCAAACCCGCGTACGTGCTGTTGGAGAGCCAAAAAATAAAATGAAAATGATGGGCCGCTGGTCTGCAGCCCATCATATAACTTTTTGGACATCAAAATAGCGCGTATGCACTATGGTTTGGGTGACCCAAGCCATAGCGCATACGCGCTATTGAAAATCAGAAAAAAAAAAAAAAAAAAAAAAACTTGTCATCTTTTTGGCACCACAACTCAGTGCATATGCCCCATTATGAGATGCAACAACTCAATCAACAATTGCATTTTCTTTGTTTATTTATCTTGAAATAGTTGTTAAATTTCTAAACTTTATTTGGAGTAGGAGCAACATCACTTTTATCAACAGGAACACGAGCCATTGGAATGGTGCTCTCAAATTGATTGACTTGTAATTGAGAACAATGAAGTGATGCACAAAGTTTTTGAAAAGAAGTAAATTTAGTAAGCATAATCTCATCTATAATATCTTTTTGCAAATTTGAAATAAACATACGTTGAATATCAATATCAGGAACATGATAGGAAATCTAAGCATGCAAATGCTTAAATCTACCAATAAATTTAGTCAAAATTTCTTTAGAATTTTGTTTATAATGTATCAAATTAGTCAAAGACACTTGTGGGTCAATGTTGTTTTGAAAATTTTGAATAAAAGCATTAGCAAGTTGAGGAAATGAATGAATAGAATAAGGAGTCAAAGAGAAAAACCATTGTAAGGCCTTGTCATGAAAAGTTTGAGCAAACAAGTTTGTTAAAATCCTATGATCATGAGCATAATCACTACAAAGGATTTGAAATGTTTTAACATGATAAATAGGGTCTCCCTTACTATTGTAATTCTCAAGACAAGGCATATCGGCTTGCTAAGGAATGGGAGTATGAATAATATCTTGGGACAAAGGACTTTCCATCTCACAAGTAGGGATACTAAGCTTGTTTTGAGTCAAGGATGCAAGTTGTTGTAAAGATGATACAGTTTGAGCCAAATTGATAATTGTAGAATCATGAGAAGAAATAGAAGGGATAGCAACATTAGATACACTAGGTAAAGTTTAAGAAGCTAAAGGAATAGAAGACACAATTGGAGGAACAATAGGAACTATAGTTGGCAGAGGAGTAGAATAAGTAAAAGGAACATTATGATAAGAAGGTTGTGATATAGGAAGGGACACATGAGGAACACTCATAGGAATAGAGGGAACCATCACAATCAACAAAGGAGTATACATAGGAACACTAGGAAGAGGAACAAAAGAAAGTTTGACAGCAGTGATAGGTGGAAACAACCCTAAATCTTGAGCTTCTTGAGCTAAAGGTTTAACACTAGAATGCACAAGGTGAGTAATACCACTCAAGAGATTAACATCTTGGTCACTATCAAAAAGACATTTTTTAAGAGCATCTATAGCTTGAATAGAATCTTGATTATGGTTTTCTTGAAGAAGCCAATTACCCATTTTATCAAGTTCAGTTAAAAGTTTTTGGACTTGTTCATGAGGAACTCTTAAAGAATCATCCTCATCATGCGATGAGTGAGAAGAGTTTTTCTCCATAAGAGGATTAGAATTAGGAAGAATCAAAGTCTCATCTAGAATCCTAAGGAAAGGAGAAGAAGACTCAGGCTCAAAGGTACCCATAAGTCTACGACTATGTCTATCCCTAAGATTAGAAGAAGGACTAGAAGTACTAAAGCTCATAAACCAATATAAGGAAAATAAACAAAATTATAAAACAACAACATTTTTGAATTCAAAATGCAAGAGCATAAACTAAATATAATCTTAATGCAAGAAAAGACATAACAAAATGAAAGGAAATATAACACCACAAAGCACAATAGGGCATCTAATTCCATACAAGATAATATGAAATGAAATAAAAAACACAATAGAGCATCTAATTCCCCAAAAGAAAAGGGGGTAAGCATGTCAAGTTCACCAAAATGAATAGAGATAAAATAAGGCTTCCCTTCTTAACCCTAATTTTCAAAAAGAATGATCCAAATTGATTAAACACAAGAGGGTGCTCAATGTAAAAATGAATCAAGTGACAGAAAATAGGGAGAAAGAGGGGGAGGTTATATGATATTTCTATTGTGGGGGATTATGTGCTTAAATATTGAAATAAATAAAAGACAAATACTAACCTTGAATCTGAAAAAAGTTGATTTTTGATGCTTGTATGTAATTTATGGAAAATTTACAACCTATTCCAGATTGAAAATGTTGAGATAGAGAAAACCCATAAATATTTTGTCTTTTTGAAGGGAGGTTAACCTTGACCCTATTGGCGGAGCACAATTATACCCCAAAAAGTCACCCTTGACCTACACTACTTTGACAAAATTTCTCCTCGCAAATCTCACAAGTTTGACAAAAAGGGTAACTGAATCTACTCTTGAATTTTCTATTCCACACTTGTATCTGCAAGAAAAATGGTTTTTTTTTGGATGGGGGGTTTGCCTTAGTCAAGAACCAATTTGGAAATAGCCTTGAAATTTAATTGAAACAATATATATGCATAAACAAAGTAAATGGAACTATTCACCTTTCTTATGTGGAAAGCCTTGTGGAGGATTCAAATCCTTGAATCCACAAGTATGGATGCTCCAAATGTATGTAAAATGTATGTAGGATATCTCAAATCAATTTCATTAGATCTTCAACACCTCTTGAATGTATCTTTGCATAGAAGAAGGCTTGGATGAATGTGGATTGAGAAATCTTCAACAAGAGAGCTCCATAGAGATTGAATCCTTTAATGGCTAACAATGGTCCTCCTTGATGAATTGGATGCTTGAATACTTGAATGCATGATAGAACTTCACTTCATGGAATAATGGATGTAGAAAGATAATAGTTCACTTCATATCACAATGCATCTTCTTCCTTAGAGAAAAATGAGAGGAGGAGGCTTCCTTATATAGAGATCTGGGGCACTAACTCCTAGAGAAGGCTAACATAGGAGTTTTAAATCCCATTTAACCTTAATTCCTAGGAATAGACCTAGATTAAATGTAATTTAAGAGTCTACCATTTTGAAACCTGAAATAGTTGACCCAAAAGTGAGAAAAGTAACTTTCAAAGCTCGAGATCCCAAAACTCCCAGAAATTGAAAATAGGACCTGGGGTTAGGGATGAGGTCGAGTCTACCCTAGGTTAGGGTCAAGGTAAACCTTTAACTAGAAGGCTATCCTTGACCAAGAGGCCAAAGTCCTTAATTTCATAGAGCAATTTTTTAGAAATAGGCTAGAAATAGAGAGAGAAAAGTAGAATAGGGGGAAAACTACTAGATCCATGCAAAGACCCATTCAAGGCACTTGACATGACCCCAAAACACTTACTCAGAGGGTTAAACACTCTTAACATAGAAGTGCTTCTATTTTAAGATGATAAACTACCATGTTGGAACTCTTTATTATCTTCTTCAAGTCATCCTCAATCAAAGTATTGATGTTCTAAGCAGAAATGTCAAGAACATCCTTGATTTTCACTAAGTGCTACTGACTTACTTGGTCTTCGTGTGGAGCATGTTGGCTCCTAAATTAACAGTTTTGAAAATGACCAAGAAACTAGACAAATGTATCTAAGGCTAGCAACTTCCTATGATGGATGTACCTGACTACAATCTTGGGCCAACTATAAGGCATAACTCCTTCTTCACTTTAGGCTCTGCAAGACCTAGGTGGGTTAACCTTCAGGTTCCAACATATGGTACCAGTGCAATTAAACATAAATATGAACCTATTTACTATAGATGAAAACCCCTATATCTCCTAATAACTCATGCAATAACACAGATCTACAGTAGCTAAATGAAAATCTATGAATCTCACAAGCTGAGTGAGGGTTAGACTTTTCAGCTCTTCAACATGAAAGGGAAGAACCTTTGATTAATAATGTTGAATTCAACAAAACGCCTAATATGTAGCAGCATGCAAAAGTGATCCTTTGACCAATCAATGCCTTATCTATTGGGCAATTCCATAGATTAGTCACATACATATAGATACTTGATACTTATTCATATATTCAGATATATGATCTATCCATTCATCTTGTAAATAAACATCCATATTCAGTCTAAATCTCATTCTTACATGATATCCCCCTCAATAAACTTGTAACCTTGCTAATTTCTTTTAAGCATTTACATAAACCCCTTGAGTTATAGGCAGCAATGAGACAACATACAACCTTAAGGGATTGCACCTATAACCTAGGCTCTTTGTTCAAAGATCATAAAACATTGAAAATTCACAAAGATGGGAGACAAGAATTAGAATGAAACTAATGAAATTCTTGCTCATTTGTATTCATTTCCTTGAAACAATACAATCAAATGCATGAAATCAAAACATGAAAATACCTAACATATCAGAACTAGTTGTATTTATCTTCCTACTATTGTTCATACAAGATAAATTTGCTAAAAGAAATGTGGTATCATAGTATGGGAACACATCAAAACTGGATCCAAAACATGGTATCACAGCAATGACTGGTTTTTCTCCAAAGACTAGAAGCAGCCTTACAATAGATGAGGGAAAGAAAGATATAGGAGACGAGTTAATTCCTAGATTTGATCAAAACATGACATCTATCCATTTGGAAAACCTTCTCAACAAGTTAAAAACATCTCTCTAATCTCTCCCCTCAACTGATGAATCAAATCTTCAATCATTTTGGCCTCCCAAATGCAAAAATATCTCAAATATTTTGGTTGAAAAGATAATTGATTTTGATGCCATTCATATCATCCCATAGCATCGTGAACATTTGAAATCCTCTTTACATTCTCATGCACAACTCCATTTTTTAACCACTAGAGCCTTTTAAAGTTGCTTTATGTGCATATGGGCTTTACGCTCATACGAGCACTCGTATCACCGAGGCTCCTTTAAATTTTTCTTATGCTTTTATGATTTGAGTGGAGCAACATAAGGATTTGAAATTTGACTTATGGGCATATGCTTGAAGCTTTTGTGTAGCATCAGGAAGGCTTATTTCTTCAACCTCCACTCATACGGTGAGTCACAATGTGGCATTTTCCTCCTATGGGCCCAGTCAAAATTTGTTGCTTTTCTCTGCCTGGCCGGCCAACCACGGGCCCCATAGCAAGGCGTGCACTTCAAAAGAACATGTCTCATAAACATTATCCCTTTTGTGTATAGGAATATTTAAACAACTAAAGAAATCATACCACAATGAATGTGGGACATTAGATTTTGAATGTTTTCCCCTTTTGCTCCAGGCGTAAACTGCCCTGTCAGCATATTCCTCCATTTTTTTGATGTTAGATTTTTCTTCTATGAGGAAGGCTTAACAGCCCTTGACATTGTAGGAGAAAGTAGATAGTACTGTGAGTCTCATAATATAATTGTAGTGTTGGCTGATTATCCATCCAAGCACAAGCCTTTCTAGGCAATTTTGAGACAAAGGTAAACAAAGGAGAACTAGAGAAAATGTTGTGATCACCCATTCTGATAGGATTTGATAACTGATTACAAATATTTTATTAGAATCAAATTTTAATGTGTGGCAAATGAACATATAACATCTAAGTAATCAAGACTAGTTATTCCTCCGTGTGTTCCTACTACCGAGTCTGACGTTTAGCACATACATACAAATTCCTATCAATTGCATGAGCAATTTTATCCATGTCAGGATTCTTCACTCCTCTACTCTTTCACGTGTCCTGGGTCCTCTTTTATGCTGCGGCTTAATGCTTGGTGGCCAAACTCATTGCACTCCCCTATCTCTTTCCTCTACCGTGGGATTTTTTTTTTAATCTAGAGCTACTTCCTTGCTTTCTCTAGATCGGGTGTGGACTCATCATCTATATGCCGTGCTTTGTTCCTTTGTATTGCCATAGGTGTGAGGTCTCTATTCCTACATGGGCAACCTTTTACTTATGTTAGTTTCCTTGAATACTCATGCATGTTCCTCTATCTTTTATGGCTTTCCCTACCTGGTCACGTTTTCCCTCTTCAAGCAACTTGGACCTTTTAAATCTGCTAGCTTATCAAGATCTTGATAGTAACACATGGTCAAGTTTACAATAATTTAAAATTGAACATTATTGTTCTCAAGTTTTTACAACTATCCAACTCAAAATATTTCACCTTCACATCTCTATCAAATGTTATAGTCTTTAGATGTTTCATATCCCTAAGACACAAGCACTCAAACTCAAGCATTTGACAACCAGAAATTTCCAGTTCTACAAGATTTGGAAGATTGGATATTCCAGACACCCTTTTCAAATAACTACAATTTTCAATTGTAATTTTTTCCAAGAAGCTCAAATCTACAAGCCATAACTCTTCAAGCTCTAGACATTCACTAATCCATGCTATTCTTGGTGGTGGTTCATCCCTTGGATATCTGTTTGGTGGCTCACCAAGTAAACGAAAGTTATGGCACATTAGATTTCATGATTTGTGTCAAATTTGTTTAATCCTAATATATTTGTTTCAAGTGGGAGACTTCTTCCTCTTCAAGGTTTGAGTGCTAACATTTTAAAGACTGGTTGCTAAACCTCCATTTGTCACTTATGAATCTAGACTTGGAATTGAATCATGAGCAATGAACAATGTCTTTGCTAATCAACACTAGTATAGCCCGTCCATGAAGAAGCACCACCTCCCATGGTAGAAGCAGCTTGTGCATAGTATTCCAATGCTAGTGGCAAGTTACCTAGCCTTACATAAAATGAACAATATTGTTGTATCATGCTAGCAAATTCAGTAACAACATCCATTATCCCAAGATTTTGTCCAACTACCTCTGATAAGACTCCATGATTAGCCTGTATAATGGAAATATGTATAGCATCAATGTTATAAACTTCACTGCCAGCTTCTTTTGTGAGATATTGAACTGCCGACTATAGCTAAATACTTAAAAAGTATGACATATGGATAAACCAATGAGTCTTTCCCATTCTTTATGCAGTATGATGGCTCAAATTTGTTTAGGTAGTTTTGAAGATCTTTTAAACTATATGGTGCCAGACCTTCTAGAACAAATGCTAAGGATGAACTAGCACTCCCAGTGTCTCAAACAATAGCTAACTTGAACCACAAGAAATCCTCAATGGTGCTAAATAACATTTGAAGGTCTCTAAGCAACTAGTCAATTTGCTGGCAGCTCCTAGAGACAATGGTATATAGTAGCAACTTATGTTTATCATGTCCAGCCCTCTCTACATATTTCAAATATCACTTCTAAATTGGTTCCATGAAACCAAAGTCACCACCACTAACACTTTTTCAAACCCATCATTTTTATCAACCAAGTGAGATTTTAGTCGGGCCCCAAAAGTGGGCCCAACTAAATTTTTGTTTTGTTTTCAAACAACTAATACGAAAATTGATCCATTGATCTTTTCAAACTATCTGAAATCAAAATCAAGCCTGATTCATCACTTAAAACTCATTTTATCACTATTCTTTAAACTGTGATTTGCTAACAGGAAGGCTTGATAACAGGCTTTAAAAGCTAACATAAAGACCTAACCGGGCTTTGAAAATTGGCACACTGATTCTTTGTTTTTCCCACTTTTACCCCATCAAATTTTGTCTCATGATGAGTTCCCAATCCAAAGATATTGGCTGTCAAAGTTGACCTCTCAGAATTGCCTACAAGTAAACATGTTAGAAAAAAATAAAATGCATTTAGATCTGGCTTCGAAAACTAGGCAAACTGGCACTTGGGATAACGAAAATTGGGGTATTGCTTCACTCACATGGGAAGAGTATAAATCTAGGATTTGGGATTATGACTAATAATTGGGCACAAATGGAGAGCAATCAAAGTGGGCTACTCAAATTTGCAGACTGGGAACCAATGGTAGAAAAGTGTTTTTTGCAAAATTAAATTGACTTTGGAAAGTATGCAAATGGATTCGTCAAGATGTGAAAATTGGCACACTTAAAGTATATTTGGAGTACAACATAGTAGTAAAATCCAATTGACCTCACCTATCATGGATTTGAAAATATAACATTACAAACAGGGGTTTTGACACATCTGCAAATGCTGACACTAGTAAAAACTAGAAATTGCATTTGGAATTGCGTTTGAAAACTGATCAAATAGATTCGTCATAGGGTCAAAATTGAAACATGGCAAGTATCTAACCTATAAAATGTATCACAAAAGGAATTTTATCATTTTGATCAATTGGTCAAAAGTTATGATAGGTCAAACATGGCTTCCCAGAATTTAGAACAACTCATATTAGCATGACAACATTAAATGACCAACTTTGAGGGATTCAAAACCTAGCTAAATGGACTCAAAATGACTCAAAATCTAAAAGATAGGTTCTCAAGTATGGATTCTAGGCACTCCCAAAGCAGAAAGTCATGAAACATCACTAGGTGTGAGATATTCACATGCAAACATGCCCTCCTATCACTGTTTGACACTTACTTGAAAATGCAGATTTGACAAATCCCCAAAACAAGACTTCATGAAATGGCTAAGAATCTCAATTTAAATTCATGAAACAAATAGACATATTGAATGGAAGGTGCTCGAAGGATTAAACACCTCTTGGGCCTCAAAAGGACAACCAAGTACGTAGGCATCAAAAAGCATTTAAAGGGTTTGAAGTTCTTAATGGTGCTCAAAATACGAGTTTCAATTTTGAGTCCCAATAGAGTACTGGCACTCAAAATTTGTACCTCAGGTCTTGGTCATCTTGATACTCCTCAGCTATGGCCTATTCTCCTACTATTTCCATAGTGCCTTCCACATCCTTGACTTACTCATCTTTTTTAGTCTCAACTGCATGTTGTTCAACTTTCTTAGGATCTTGAATTTCTTTCTCACCTTTCTTTGTTATAGTAGGAATGGGTAACTTGTAAATGGATCTCCATATTTCTTTACTCTTAGTTACCTAATCCTCTATATTCTTCTTCAATATACTTAATGCTTTATTTTTTGGAGTAAATTTACCTCTGTGCGGCTCCATAGCCTAATCTATCATTATCTTTGGTAATTCAGGCATGACTTGGGCTAACGTGGTTTTCCCAATCCATCTTTTAGTTTGTAAGTTGTATTGCCATTTCTACTCAACTTGGTCATAATGAATCTTAGGTAATGAGTTGGCAATCTCTGTAGGAGTTGATTTGAATTTAGCCATCATCACATATATGGCTTCCTCTATAGTATTTTGTTCAATTTTCCTATCTTATCAAAATCTATGTGTGCAAAACCAAAAAAAATTGTATTTGATTTTATATTGGCACAAAATTTATCTAAATTAGAGGAGGGACTATGGCTTACCACCTTGAATTGACTCATTTCATCTGGATCTATCTTCTCCTCATCTAACTCAGGTGGGGCTACATATTTCCTCCTTTCATATGTCTTCTTCATTAGTTGGCTTGGCTCTATTAAGTAATAGTCCTCTTACCTTTAGGTTTCTTATCAACCTTGAATTGTTTATTGGCTACCCTTGTGCTAGGCCTGGTAACAGGAGCTATTGGCTTCTATTGTGACAATTTCACAACATTCTCCTTGGGTTTCTCCACTATAGGCTCTTTAGCCTTTCTTTTATTTTCAATAGGCTTGGGTGCTTCCTCAACTTCTTCTCCCTTGGCACCTTCTTCATGAGCTCCCTCATCTTATCCTTTTCCTTGAGTAATTTTCAAAGGGGCTTGGACTTATTCTTCCTCTTCTTCATTTTCATCATCTTCTTCATCTCCCCCTTTGCCAAATCTTTCCTTTATCTTCTTCACAATTTTGTTCTTCTTTCTTACCATAGAAACTATCTTCAAGTCAATTGTAATTATAGACTTGGCTTCCTCATAATTCCCAAATGAGGTGGCACTTTTATCTATTTCCTCTACCAGTAGAGCTGTAATAGCTACTAATGCCTCATTAATATTTATCTCATATGGAAAGGGCTTAAGCCATTTGACCTTGAGTAGGACTACCTGCACATATGTATAATCAACATAAACTATAAAGAAAACATCAACATAATGTTTCTCAACAAGTGAAACTGGTATCCTTAACCTCTTCTTCATAGATTTCTAAAAGTCTTCAAAATAGCTTGTCATCATTGACTCAAAGTTATCTCCAAGTTGTTCTATGATCTCTCCAATTTGAATTGCAATATACCTATTGGTCTTCCAAGAAACTTTACCAAATGAAGGAAATGTGTTATGCACATAAAAGAATATACAAAATAATAAAGAACCAAATTTACAAGATGCACTCTTGGCTTTCCTTATGGCCTGCAAATTTTTAGATATTATTGAAGTTGCAACTTGACAAGGTCATAAGTATGGTCTCTCTTTACTATTTTGTATCACAAACCTACTTTCATGTAGGACACACTGTTCAATCTACTAGATTGAAAGAATTTGTGAGCTATCACTCTAACAAAAGAAGAAATTAGGGGGTCTAAGATAAAATCAATAGAAATTCCCCTATTATTCCATATTTCACCTATGTTCTTCTCAATCATCTCTTTTGAATCACTTCTCATGCTTTTGGGTTAGTTAGGGGTAGGATACCCTAACACTCGCCTAATGATCCTATTAATGATATTAATGGGTCCATCTTCTAGCCAAATGAAGTTGTCATGTTTTCTACTAAGCACTTTCTTGATCCATTCAATCTTGAATACATTAGGGAAATCTAGGGCATGAGTCAACCCTTTCCTTTCTACAATTTTATTCTCTTCCCTTAAAACTCCATTATCACAAAGTTGACTATACAATTCCCTTATTTCCATGTCACCTATACTTCCAAATTTGCATGTGTAGTAACACCTGACATCTTGAATCATTAAAACTTTCGATGGTACCATGGATAATGCACCAGATGGGTCTCCTTTGTATGCATTTTCTAGTATTGCCCAGAAAAATGGTTGTCTAATCTCATTACTAATTAGTTGCACATTCAAAACTCCCTTTCCCTCTTTTCTAACATTTATAGAAGAGCTTGCTACCATAATTGATATCTAGGGTTTATGAAAACTCAAACAACAAAACTCAGCACCAGTTAAATACCTTTTCAATCTGATGAATATGTTGAGTTACAGTTGAATTTGGTTTTCAAACACAAGAATCTCCTATTGTAATTTTCCTTAATTCTCTTTGTGCTCTCTTCAATCTCAAATGAATAAAAATGAGTGGAGAAATGACTATATGACCCTTCCAATTTTTCAGTAAATGCTTAATGCTTAATGCTTACAGAGCTGTAAGCTGGTCGATATAGAGTTTCCAACTCACTTGACTTACACATGACTTCCACTTTTCTCAGTTCACATAGCATGATCAGTCAATACTATCATACATTCACAACTTAGCATCAACTAAAATTCCATTCATGCTTGGCAGTAATTGTAAAACTTTTCATGCTCAGCAACAACATGAAAACTAATTGATGAAGGGTGCTCCCCTTAAAACCATAAACCCATAACAGAAACAAGGAAATAATAGCAAATGCGAGAACAAAATATGGACTTCTTATTTGCACTACAAATGCAAAATTATAGAATTCAAAAGTACAAAATGCTAACCCACATGGGCTCCTTCATTGCAATAATCTGCAAGACTAAGCTGTGAACTACTACCCAAATTTGTTCTAGACAATGTTTGGGCCTTTCTTTAACAGGCAATTTTATGCCGCCCTGGAAGGTACTAGATACTCAAACTTAATACCTAGGTCTGATAGAACCTAAAAATACATATAGAGTTGGCCAAATAAATTTTTGACATTTATTTTAGATATTTTAGGTAGCCCAACGTTCAAAGGCCATAACTCACAAATTGTTGCTCTAATTGGCTATTATAACCACTTTTCAAAAATGCTAGCTCCTAATCTACAAGATCAAAATAGAGAAAGTGCCCTTTTGTTGAGTTTTTAGACCTCATCCAGGCACTCTAAGGCCTTCATCAATGAGCCTGCAAATTTTTTTGCAAATATTTCCACCGAAAATTTGTAATAACTTTTCTGATACTTAAGTTGGAGCAATGCAATTTTTATGGTAGACTTATAACTCTAAAATGAACCTTCATGTAGAAAATCCAAATATTTTGAGCTCATATGAAAAACTTACTAAAAATAGTAAGCTCTTATAAATAGTAACCACCTGTCTACTAGTCCTTATTAAAATAGAAAAACTAAAAATAAAAATATTTTTGGGTAATGCAAGATTTCTCTTACACCTAGGATGCTCCTGCATTACTAACAAAACTAAAGATTTCTTCATGGTTCTAACTATTCCATTACATCTTAATTCATGCATATATAATCTTTTTAGTACTTAGATTCTCTGAACTGATGTAAAATATATCATTATGATATTAGTCCCACTTATCTTTTTATTACTTAATTGGGGGTGATGTGATGACCTAATCCCTTGGATGAAGGGACATCATCAAACTTGATGTGCTGTAATCTTCCTTCTTCTTCCATGTTTTGTTCATCTGCAATTTGACTTTCCCAACATCAACCTTCTCTTTGCCTTTTTTGAATTCACTACTTGATGCTTTTGACCTTGTTAGACAATTTCTATTGACGTGATCAGTCTTCAAACAATTAAAACATGTAGTTTGACTCAACCATCTACTATAATCACTTTTGAAATGTGTTCTAATGCAATTCTTAGTAATATGTCCATATTCTTGACAATAGTGACAACTGTACCTTGTATTATAATCCAAATTATTGGATTTTCCATTGTGTTGTACCTTTATCTATTTGTTTGATGTCCACTTGGCATTAGATTTGCATTCATATGCTTTATGTCCATACTTCTGGAAATTGTGGTAATATCTTTCAAATATTTTTGTGCTTAAGGTCTTGGTCCTAAATTCATGTGCTTGATGTCCTTGCTTGTTGCACTTATGATAATAACCCATGAATTTTTGCTTAAGGTTTTGATTTGCATTGTTTCTTTTGCAAATATTGGTTATATGACCTAACTTTGCATAATTATGACAAGTGGGTTAATAGTTCTTGTATTATATTAAAATGGGAGCACTTCCATTATTGTAGGTTTATCACCCTCTTTTAGTACATTTACCATGATGGATTAGCATTAAGGGCACATTTCGAATTCAATTCCTTCATTGTAGGCAAAATTAGGGTTAGGATCTCAATGGTTCTCCCTAATCTCCCTCCTCAATAATTGTATTTTCTGGGCAATACTTAGGAGTTGTATCTTATTCAAGTCTATGCGTTGCTTTCTCATACATATATATTCATGCTAGGGTTTCAATGTAGTAGATTAGATCTTGACATTATGCATTCAATACACACACATTCTATTATATCCAACTATTCATGGAGGTGGAAATCACCAAAACAGGGGTTTAACTAAGGCAAAACCCAATATAGCCACCCCAAAACCCTAATTTCAGATATATGCAGGTGTTGTTTTGAAGAGGAGTGCAGATTTGGATACCCTTTTTGGAAAACTTCCCAAATGCATGAACAAATTTTTTTATCAGAGTAGAAAAGGTCAAGGTCAACTTTTCAGGGCACAATTATATCCTGCCAATAGGGTCAAGGTCAACCTCCCTTCAAAAAGACAAAATAATTATGTGTTTTCTCCATTTCAACATTTCTAGTATGAAATGGGTTGCAAATTTTCTAGAAATTGTGCACATGCATCATAAAACATGTATTTTCATATTGGTTCCATTTCGAGGTATGTATCTTATCCTATCAAATTTCAAACATTTCTTTTACTTATTTCGTATCAACTCTAAAACAAATAAATAAATAGTGGTGAATGTCCTACACATTTTTAAAGATCCATTTTTCTTCCTATTCATTTTGGTGAAACATTTATATTTTCATGCTTTTCGTATTTCAATATGTATGATTCTTGTTTGGAATACTTCGATGAAGTTTTTATTGTAAAAGATGATAGATTCCTTAATGAGGTATATGGGAGTGAGATTGAAAATGGTCTAGATAAGATCTCCATGTATCCTATTCCTATTTCACTCTCCTCCACAACCTCTCCAATTAACCTTTACCATAGGGTTTGTGCATAGTTATCTTTATGTTCCACTATATGCAATATTGATAAACCTAAGATGATATATCCTACACCTTTGATGATGGTTAAAGGATTTCCTTGACTAACAATTAAAGGTAAACCTAGAGATCCTTTGGATTTCTTTGATAATACTGATTCCATTTCACATGCTTATCGCACATGGAATAACCCTCAACCTACTATTTCAGTATCTTTACCGCCTTCTTAACCTATTCTTCCTCAAGCTCCTAAGTTTTCTTCTACCTTTAAGAAGTATAACTCAGTTGATCAATTATGTGCTACTCTTGCTAAGATATATTTAATGGAGTTACTTCAAACTTCTTTGAAATATTATGAGGCATTACAAAAAGCTTTATCTAATATTTTTGCTTCACCTCCTAATCCAGATAGTATTCATTCTATTTTGGATTGGATGCATGCTATGCCTTTTGTACCTCCTATTGTGTTTTTTGATAATGATTTAGCATCTCTTGAGGTGCAGAATCAATATGATGCTCTTATGGTTGATGTTTCTATTAATTGGAGTATCATTCAAATAATATTAATTGATAATGGATCTGGACTTAATGCTTGTAGCATGGAAATGCTTAAAGCAATAAAGGTTGATCTTACTACTATTTAACCTGATAATGGTCCCATATGTGCATTTGATAATATTGTGAAAAGAACTTTGGGAATTATTACCATATCTATTTAAGTTGGTCTATTTATTCTGAATACACCTATTCATGTTATTCTTGGACCTCTTAATTATAATATTCTTTTAGGAAGACCTTGGTTACATACTATGCATGCGGTTCCTTCTACTCTTTATCATAAGGTTTAGTTTATTTATAACAACTTAATGTATACATTACATGCGGATGATGTGTCAAGTCCTTTATTAAATGCATAATATGTTAAAATATCTGAGCCTCTTCAACCAAGTAAAGAGATTGAAAAAAACCTGAGATACGACAACCTGCAATAAAACAACTTGAGATTCAATAGCCAGAAACTTCATCTTCTTCTTTAACTAAGGATGATTGGGGAACATTGGATTTAATCCTACTTTCATTAGAGAATATAAGGTCTCTAATTTGGAATTCATGAAGAAAAAAATTGAATTTGAGAAACAAATTTTTATTCCTTCTCCACTTTCTAAGGAACTAAAATGTAATTTTGTTGCTGCTTCAATTAATGAAATGATTGAAATGATAAAACCTAATTGTTTTGATATTGTGAGATATGCCACTCCTTGGACTTTATCTGAACTGGCTGATTGGTATAGTTATGGTTATCATTTTCTTAAGAAATCAGGATTTAATGTTAAAGGATGTGATAAATATGAGCAAGTTATACAAGTACCTCTAGATAATGAAATTTATGATCATATGTATAGATTAGGGTTTAATCCATATAAACAACTATCAAATTTTCCTCTTAATGTTAATCATATATGTGGTGGTCAGTTGAAATTGCTTAATCCACTATTTGTTGACATAAATCAAGCACCTACTTTGGATATTTTTCCTGAAGATGAATGTTCAATGGAATTTTTTGGAATTAATGATGATTTACCTTTAAGTTCCATCACAAATGAAGAAAGCCTTATTGTGTAAATACAAATGCTTATTTTGGACAACATGATAATCATGATATTCTTCCTTTACCAATGAATGCTCTTATAAAAAGTGATTTGTTAATACTGAGATTGATATTCAAATGGATGAGCATAATCCTGAAAAGATAATAAAGATTGGGAAATGTTTGAATCAGGATGAGCATGATCAATTAGGTTCCCTTTTATTGAAATTTAAGGACATTTTTGCTTGGACATATTTAGATATGTTGGGTATTGATTTTAAGATTATTACTCATAATATTGTTTTAAAACCAAATATGAGACCTGTGAAGCAGAAAATTCGAAGATGAATCCACGAATTACTTTATTAGTCAAAAGTGAAATTGAAAAGTTATTGGATTATGGATTTATCCATTCTATTGATTACTTCAATTGGATTTCAAACATTGTGCCTGTTTCAAAAGGCAAAAATAAGATAAGGATATATATACTAATTTTAGATATTTAAACTTAGCATTCATAAAGGATGATTTCCCATTATGGGTCAGTGCAAGAAGTTGGGTCTCACTTTTGGCCAAAAAGTGGAAGTGTTTTTCTTGTTTTTAAAATATTTTGTCAATTGATGCCAAAATTTGAGCCATTTAGAGATTAAATATTAAAAAAACTTCTGAAATAAAAATTGTAGTGCTTGGAATCTTCTTTTTGAATATGTAATTTATTTGTATACCCATATGATAGATTATTTTTTTGGTATGGATCTTTAAAAACCACTTTTTCAAAATGCTTGTTTCAGGACCATACCACGCTCGTGTACGGACACCATAATTTGACACAAATGAATGAATTTTTGTGAATCCTTTTAAATGGAGTTACCTGACACACCAAAGATTGATGAGAATATTTTTCTTGAATTTTTTAATGAATATATTTTTTTAAATTAATTTTTAATTGGCTATAAAAGAAAATTTTAATAATTTGATCAAAATTTCACTTTTTTCAAATTTTTTTTTTTAACTTCAAAAGAATTGAATGTAGATTGATGACATATAAATTAATTTAAGAAAAAATATAAAATAAAAAAGTTATTAAAGTTTTAGTGAACGTTGCTATTTTACATTTATGTACCACCTTTGATTAAAAAATAATTTAAAAATAGTAAATAAAAACATAACTCTATAAAATTTATATTTTTGAAATCAGGACAGTGAGAACTCTAATGGGTTTTTGTTTCGTAAAAAAATTTGATCGGGAAGACCCTCTAAAAATTATGGCAAGGCATGAATTTGTCAGTTCAATGCCTTAGCCAAATCTTAAGAGGCCAAGGCATAGGCTTGGTCTCACCAAGTCTATCCCAAACCAAAATTCGAGGTAGGAAAAAAAAATCCCGCCTCATGTTGTAAGAAACGGGCACCCATTATTTGAATTTCAAAAAATGGGTACCCGTTTTGAAAAGCTAAAAGCAGCATGTAAAATCCGTCGAAAACTTAAAAAATTGAATTTTTTAGAAATGGGTACCCGATTTTTAAAAAACAGGTACTCGTTTTTTATTTTTAAAAAATGGGTGCCCGTTTCTTAAAAATTTAAATTTAATTTTTTTTGAGAAACGGATACCCATTTTTTGAAAATAAAAAATGGGTACCCGATTTTAAAACATAACAGGTGCTCATTTTTTAAATTTAGGGTCGGGCACCCGAACCAAAAACGGGTGCCCTTTTTTTAAAATCGGGTACCTGTTTCTAAGAAGTTTCATTTTGCGGATTTGACTTCCGCGGAATTGCGACCCAACTTTGTGCATTCACCCTTACACAATATTGATATGATTGTGGATTCAATGGCGGGTCATGCTTTGTTATCTTTTATAAATGGTTTTTCTGGATATAATAGAATCTTTATTCCTCCTAAAGATCAATTTAAAAATGAATTTATAACACCTTGGGGAACATTTTTTAGGGTCATGATGCCTTTTGGATTAAAGAATGTAGGAGAAAATTACCAAAGCGCTATGACTTTGATTTTTCATGATTACATCCATAAGATTCTTGAAGACTATGTGGATGATATTTTAGCAAAGTCTATACAAAGAGAAGATCATGTTACTATTTTACAATGAATATTTGAATAGATCAAAAGTTACAACATGAGATTGAATCCTAAGAAATGTGTTTTTGGAGTTGACTTTGGTAAATTATTAGGATTTATAGTCTCTAAGAAATGCATAGAAGTTAAAACTGAAAAGATTGATGCTATTGTCAATATGCCTCCTCCTAATAATATTTCTCAGCTATGCAATTTACAAGGAAAGATACAAGCTATTCATCACTTTTTTTTTAAGTTAGCTAATTGACTTTTACTTACTTGCTTACAAAGGATACCACTTTCTCTTGGAATGATGAATGTAAACAAATTTTTGAGCAATTTAAGGAGTATCTTGCAAATTGTCCTATCTTGCAACTAGGTAAATTTGATAAGCCATTTCACTTATATACTTTAGAGACTTCGAAGGCTATGAGTTCCTTGTTAGCTCACAATGATGATGATGATGGTAAGGAAAGACCTATGTAATACATTAGTCATACTTTACTTGATTATGAAACAAGATACACAAATTTGGAAAGACAATGTCTCACTGTAGTTTATAAATATTGAAGTCAATATGATTGTCAAGTTCGATCCTTTGAAATATCTTTTCTCACAAATCTCTCTACCCATTTGGCAAAGTGAGTGATGTTACTTAAAAAATTTGATCTTAATTTCATTTCTCAAAAAACTATTAAGGAACAAGCTTTAACGGATTATTTCATTGAAGCTTTTTGTCCTCATTCGGAAACATGTTCTAGTTCAATGGAATTTCCTGATGATAATATTTTTGCTATTCAATAAGATGATATTTGGGAATTCTATTTTGATGGATATAAATGTAAGGCATGATCTAGTGTTGGTATTATCTTAATTCCTCCTATGAAAAAGCCAATTCATTTATCATACAAATTAGTTTTTTCTTGTACTAATAACATTGTAGAGTATGAAGCTCTTATAGCTGATTTACAAGAAACTTCATTCCTTAACATCAAACACTTGCAAATATATGGAAATTCATAATTTATTGTTGAACAAGTTAAATGAGGTTATCAAACTTATAATGATAAAATGACACAATATAGAGATTTGGCTCTTGATGTGCTTTCATAATTCTCTTCTTATACAATTCAAATCTTGCCTAGAAAAGATAATCGACATGCAGACACCATGGCAAGCATAGCTTCTTTAGTGTGTCTTGAAAACAATGTGAAGAACTTTCAATTTACTATACAAACTCTTAAAAACCTAGAAATTTCTAAAAATATTACCTTTGATTGTTTTAACTTGCATTGGATGAATGGTATTCTCACATTTTTCACTTTTTGAAAGAGGGTACTTTTCCTGAATCGATAACAAGAAACATGCGTAATCATATTAGGAAACTTGTAGCACGTTACATCATTTCAAGAGATACAATTTACAAACACTCTTACGAAGGATTGCTATTGAGATGTCTGAACAAAACTAAAATTTTGATAGCTTTGGGAGAAGCTCATTCTAGTTCTTATGGAGGGCATTTTGGTGGAAAATCTCCAGTTAATAAATTACATAGAATGGGATATTATTGGAAAATGATGGAGCAAGATTTTTTTATGTTTATTAAGAAATGTCCTCAATGTCAACAACATAGTAATTTGATTCATGCTCCTACTTGTGAGCTTCGTAATCAAGTTTCTCCATGGCCTTTTAGTATTTGGGGTTTTGATCTTATTGGAAAAATTTCACACCTTCTTCTCAAGGACATACTTACATTCTAAGTACTACAAATTATTTTATGAAGTGGGTTGAAGTTGTTCCTTTTCATTTAACAAGTGTGGATGTTATTTGTGATTTTATCCTTAATAATATTATAACAAGATTTGATATACCTCCAGTGATAGTTTCAGATAATAGTACTTCTTTAAAAAAAAGTCATGAAATTCTTAGAGAAATGTTAAATTCAAAATAAAATTTCAACTCCTTATTATCCTCAATCTAATGGTCAAGCTAAAGCATCAAACAAAATTATTGAGCAGATTTTGAGAAAAATAAACAACAAGCATGTGAAAGATTGGCATATTCAATTTACATATGCTTTATGGGCTTATAAGATGAGTGTCAATACTACCATAGGTACTTCTCCTTACACTCTTTTTTATGGTATTGACACTATTATGCCTTTGGAATTAGAAATGCCTTCTTTGTGTGTTTCATTTCATGGGATAATTGACAAAGATACTTTTTGAGAACAATGCTTACAAGAGTTGGAAATGTTGGATGAACAACGAATACATGCATTCGAACATATAAAAGCTATCATAAATATTTACAAAAGAAATATAATCATAAGATAATTGAACAAAAAATTTTGGTTGGTGATTTAGTTTTATATGACAATCAACAAAATGTGAATTCTTTACCTAGTGAAAAAGGAAAGTTTAGCCCTAACTGGCTTGGACCTTTTGTTGTTATTGAATATTTTGGTTCAGGTGCTTATAAACTTGCTGATATGAATAGTGTTTCTTTTAAGGAACCTATTAATATTATGCATCTTAAACATTATTATCCTTAATTTTGTTATTTTTCTTTCTGCATTTATATATTCCTTATAGACATTGTTTTATAGGTTATGTAGTTTTACCAAAATTACATATTGAATATATTTAAGCATATTTTATTAAGTTGTATATCAAACATAGAACTAAATAGTAAAAAAAAAAATTCATTCATCATAAAGTGATTTATGTTCTAATACATATATGGCCAATGGCCCTATCTATCACTATGCCTATCACTGCACTATGATGGCCGATGGCTACTGGATCTCTCTGGCCTATAATAGGAAGCAACATATCTGTGTGTCCATGTATGACTCTTGGATATGCTCATACCATGTGAGCACTCTTGGGCACTCTATAGCTCAGCTATTAGTTTCTCCTCCCTTCCCCTTCATATCCTTAGATCTCGTTGGACAACTGTAAAGATATCGGTCTACTTGTTGGGATCTTTGTAGCCAAGAGAGGACTCTCACTCGCTCGATGATAGTTGGTAGGATATGCATGCATCCTTCATAACCTCAAATAAAAAAATCCTCCACTCTGTTATGCTAGCTGTAGAATAAAAATTACATTTATCAATTTCATACATTTTCTAATCAAACTACATATTTAATCATATTTCATATTTCATACCTGGGTCTCCCTCTTGGATGTCACTAAAAGGTCTAGATGGTGGGGGCATGGAGTGACTACTCTCTCCACACTCAATGTGTCTAGACCTCCCCAATGGTGTCTTTGTGTGGGTGTGTAGGGGTTGTTAGGATCTTAGTGGTGATATGTAATAAATGTGTACATCTGCACCAATATCACCAACCAGGGGCATCTCCTCTACTTTATCCTCTTCTATCTCCTCTCTCTCCTCCTCCATGGGCTCTCCCTTAGAAATGTGATCCTCCTCATCTCTGATGTCCTCATCCTCTTCTATTGTACCATCATCCCAGTGTGTCCTATCTAAAGCACCTAGATCACCTATAGGATAATCCTTAAGGAAGATAGGATGGGACCCCTATAGACTCTAGTACCTAATGTAATCTTGGGTCATGCTTAAATAGGTCACATCTGATGGTACCTCTATATCCTTTGTATCATTAGCATCACTATCTTCTATATCTTCTACTGATGGTTGGTGTATGGCATTGAGTCTCTAATGATACCTTGTTAGATGTACATAGTGAGGTACTACTCTAGGGACTCCCTATACTAGACCAAACTATCTCATTACCTGATCATAGTAGTATGGTACCACTATATGATTCAGATGACTCTCTAGTAGCTTTTTCCACTATGAGTATCTCATCTAGAATCATGTATCATGCCACTCTATCATTTGATAGTAGGTTCTCCATATCACATTTATGCTAGAAATGTGGTTTAGAGATACTCTCCAAAACAAGATATCTCCAAACTGCTAGGCATTATTTAGTGGATAAGAAAAAAATCTAGCTGTGCTTGCATCTACCATCATTGGAATACCCTATGGACATGTACATGTAAAGTTCTTGAACAACCAAATCTATAGAAGAGTGCATACAGATAGACTCTCTCTGATATCTCACCAATTGACATAGCTCATGGTATAGTTGAAATAACATGTTGAGACCCCATGAGAATACAGTGCTCTCTCTCTCCATCCTTTGTATAATGTGAGTAAGTGGTGTCAAAAATATAGTACCCTTTGAATTTGGTAACAAAACCAAGGATACTATACAAAGCATCATTCTTTGTATTAGAGGAGAAAGGCTCAATAATATGGATGATAGGACATGATCTGATTGGGTTTGTATCTATGGAACACATCCCAAGAAATACTCCTTATCTACAAGAATCTCCTCACAAACTCAATGCGCTCTAGGTTTCATGGTCTCACCTCAGACTGGAAGCTATAGGATCCTGTAGACATCCTCTAATGTAACTGTGATCTCTCCTGATGGAAGATGAAAGGAGCACGTATCCTCATCCCACCTCTCTATAAGAGTTGTTAACATGGCTTGATGTAGTCTGTTCTATAGTAGGATTGCTACCTAGTATAGCCCTACATCTCTTAGTAGCTATATATCCTCCTCATCTAGCTTGGACAATCTCTCTTTCATGGTAACAAGCAACTCTCCAAAGGGATGCTCTCAACAACAAATCATGTCTTGTAAGTATAGATAAACAACATATCAGTCTTTTGTATCATTAAATATGTAAATTGAACTTGACTAGGTCAAGGTCAACCTTACTAGGTCAAGTTCAACCTTTTTGGGTTAGGGTCAACCTTGTTGGGTCAAGGATGACCTCATCCTAGAATGAGTGCAAATCTAACAGTCAATGTCAACCTTCTTAGGTCAAGGTCAACAT
Organism: Cupressus sempervirens; assembly: GCA_028749045.1. Taxonomy (NCBI): domain Eukaryota; kingdom Viridiplantae; phylum Streptophyta; class Pinopsida; order Cupressales; family Cupressaceae; genus Cupressus; species Cupressus sempervirens. The sequence goes on along the minus strand of CM053785.1, from coordinate 961,618,856 downwards.
TTCTAGCTCAGGGTCAACCTCTAAGGGTCAAGGTCAATCTTTCCTATAGAAATCACATATTTGGAAGGTACAAAATCAAACAACAACAAACTCACCTCATGAAGTGGTTGTCTAGTAGCTAGGCACTGTCTCAACAACTACATGTATGTCGCTCAAAGTTCTTCTCTCCTCGACATTTTTCTTCCTTGTTTCAAATCTATAAAAGTTAAGAATAAGTAAGTATGACTAATTTTCATTATTTATAGGTAAAATTAGGGTTTATATTAGGGTTTACTCATGGTAAACTCAGATTCCTCTTGTCTTATGCATTTAGATAGACATTCACTCTTTTCATCATAGCTTGAGCTTGGTAGCTTTGATTTCAGTGTTGTCAATGGTGTTGGAATAATGGTTTGGATACATAGCTCCTTGAATTAATTGAGGAAGATTTGGAATCCTTCTAATTGGTTTAAGAAAGACCTTTTCAAGAAGCTACATATCCATTATTTAGAGTTATCCTTATCACCCTATTTCACCCTTCAGAAATAGAAAGCAAAATCAGGGGGGCATAAGGGGCTTTACGCATTTCTCAATTGTGATTTAGTAAGATTTAGGTGATTTATGGATTTTCATTAACCTTGTGTGTTTCAGGTTCTAACAATTTTTTTGTAGGATCTCTACATTGAGGACTCAGCTATATCCTTTTTATTTACTATGATGTTTTCTTACTTTAGCTTGCATATTCACATAGTGTCATAATTGAGCTAAAGTGGGGGCTAAGTGTATCATCTTAAAATGGAAGGACTTCCATTGTGGTTGGTTTAGTAACCTCTTTTAGTACATTTACCATGATAAATTAGCATTAAGGACATATTCTACATTTGATTCCTTCATTCTAGGTAAAATTAGGGTTAGGATCTCAAAGATTCTCCTTAATTTCCCTCCTCAATAGCTATATTTTCTAGGTAGGACTTAGGAATAGGTCCTCTTAGCCTTTATCATATTCACTATAGGACTTGGTGTCTATTCTAGGCATTTAATCATGTTTCGACATAAATCTTATGGTTCTCAAGGACTTTCCCCAACTTGTAGACTACCATCTTCAAGATCTTTCTTCAAAGCTGCAAAGCTTTTCTTTCCAAAGAATAAGGCTCTGATACCAATTGTTGGAATTAACAATGGGAAAGTAAAATTTGGGGGGGAGGTGAATCAAAACTTGAAAACTTCAACCATAAAATATTCATCACACATTCATCCACACAATTTATCATATAAATTGAAAAAGCTATCTATACATGTTCATCCATAGCATTAAATAAATAACACATGACAAAATACATTTTTTACATAGAAACATCCAATGAGAAGGTAAAATTGGAGTGGGGATGACACCCACAAATCTTTACTATTGCAACTATAAAGTGTATCCAATGAAGGTTATAATATGTTTGACCATAAACCATGATCTACCCCGTGAAAGGTCTACCCTATTAGAGGCTTACAAAGACTATTAGGTCTCACCCTGTTAAAGGATTTAAACACCTTGCTAGAAGTGTTTCTTGTTAGAGGACTTAAATTTGCAATAAAACAAGAACTTGGTTAAGAAATTTACACAAAAATATGTTAGGACTTGAAACCTGTCAAGGCTACTATGTTAAGAGATTTTCACTAATTCACCTGTTAGAATGTTTCAGCATTGATCCTTCAATTAGCACCTCTCTACTAGATATCAAATCTTCTCTTTCCTAATGTATAATTGATCCTCCTAATCAAATGTATATCTTCTATCTTTTAACTGCTCTATTATGTTTTCTCTAATTGATTATGCAATTATAGCATGATCATAACCCCCATATCCACCATGAATGCTCTCTCTACACTTAGCACTCACTCTTCTCTTCTCATCCACACACACAAAATGTTTAGGATTTGTCCTCCTTAAGAAGACTTAGGTGAGCTAGGGTACACACACACACACACATATATATATTCTACAATCATAAAAAAAAATCCTTAAGTTGACCCAAAAATGGTTTACATTGGAGTTTGTGCCATCACAAACAACTATGTCCAAGACTGTTTACTAGGCACTTGAAAGCTCTGATGCGCGACATCCATTACATCTTTAATGTTGTAACTCGTCTCCTAAATGACTCATCATCCACTTTTATACTCAACATATGAATCACTTGGCATATATGTCTTTCTTGACACTTGATTGACTCGGCATATATGTCTTGCTCGATACTTGATTGACTTGGCACTAACTATTTGCTTGACACATATTGGTGCTTGATACTTATTGCATATATTGCTCGACATAAACTACTTCTCAGTACATACAAATTTTTGTTAAGTAATAACCTGTGTTTTTTATCACTACCTTGTCAAAGCCAATATGAGATTAACATAATCATGTTATATATTCATTAAGGGAGAGAATGATGTAAAGAATTAGACGTAGTAATCTGCAAGAGGGAGAACTTGATCTGATGGAGTCTAAAGATAAAATGGCAGAGGGAGAATCTTAGAGGGAGTTATCATGGATGGATGGAGAATCAAAATGAAACTAAGGATATTACAAAATCTTTTAAATCATTTTGATTTCTTTAAGTTTTCTTTTCTTAATGACATGTTGTGTTCCCATCAATGCCAAAGAGGGAGATTGTTTATAACAATTATTCAATTGTATATTATCATTGATGTTACACAAATGTTAACCGAGGAACCCAGTTTAGAAGACTCTAGTATGAACCGAGTATAAGTTTAGAAGAAGATAAGTTTAGAGATTCCTATGTAAAATGAGTCAGTTCGGTTACCAAAGGAGTTCAGTATAAATTGAGTTAGGTTGGTTACCAAGAAACTCAGTGGTAATTGAGTGACCTTGTTTTAGTTGACCTACTACATATTAGTTTTATCTATTAGTTGATTTATGAAAGCTAACTCATTGGATGTTATTTTATTTATTTGAAATGGTATTCAAGCCAACTTGACATTGGATTTCATATATATGAAAGGTCAAGATGTGGATTAAAAAATGAGAAAGTGGAGAGAAGAATATAAGATGTGAATAGAGAAGGATATTTGATTTAGAGAAGAGTATCTAAGGAGCTACAAAGAATAATCTAATCAAGGAGGATCCAAAGCATAAGCCAAAATAATGACTTGAATCTACAATTTAGGTGCTTTGTCAATAAGGTCAATCATTGTTACTTTCTAACAATTGTAGCAGTGGAGAAATCTCTTAATAGAGTTGACTTAACAATCATTTTGTAAATCCTCTAACTAGGTGGCATTTCTAGATTGAAGTGTCTTAAGACCTCTAACAAGGCCACTCCTAACAGAGTGATTTAAATCCTTTAATAGGGTCACACCTAATAGTGTGTTTTCTAACCTCTAAGAAGGTTGGCTCCTAACAAGGCTGACTTCAAAAGAGTGAAAAGTTGATACTAGTTGTATTGGTAGTTTTCCCAAATCGGGTTTCCATGTTAAATCTTGGTTTCTCATGTGTTCATGTTATTTTCTTATTGTTTTTTCTTTCTACAACTAACTTACTAAAGATTAATACACATCATTATCTTAAGATTTCTTTGTTAACCAAGTTATAATGAATATCTAGTTCTAACTGAACTGTAAGTTAGAAGGAAGTTTGTATTGACATTTAATGGATTTGGAATTGTTTTAGTTGCAACTAATTCACCTCTCCCCTCTTAGTTACTCCTCTTACATTTCCAACAATATGATCTACCTTGTGAGGGGTTTTCCTTATTAAAAGCTTCAAGACTGTTAAGTCCTACCTTGTTAAAGGATCTCACACTCACAATTAAGGACTTTATTAGAAGGTTCACATAGACCTATTAAGATCACCCAGTTAAGAGATTTGCCTTGATTCAAAATTGATTCAGTACCTAACCCTCAGTTTTCTCTACAAGCTAATTTTGGATCTCCTCTGTATAATGTCTAATATGATCTCTCAATCTAATATCTCCTTTCAATCCTTCACTATTTTGATTTCCCTTGTCTAAACTGATTTTAGACTTAGCCTTTCTTTCTTTTTCCTATCCTTGTTCACCCCTTCTATTGTGCATTCATTTACACATACTTATTCTCCTCTATCTTTCATACTGATTCTAGGGTTAGAATCCTCCTTAAATAAATGTTCTATGAAAGTTCTAGATCTTAATCAACGGTTTACAATTCATCATCTTTTTCAATTTATATCTAATTTTCTATTTTGTTGATCTTCATTTCTCAAGATAATCACCATCTATAATGACATGTAATATCCATCTTAACTATCTTTAAAAAAACTAAATCTCATATGTAAGTTGGCCAAAACTATTTATATAGTTGTTTGTGCAATCACAAACTCATATGTCAAAACATAACTGCTCAACATCTAAATGTGCCAACACTTGGTCATCATTAATATTCATATTGGCACTCAAATTCTATATGCATAAGCTTTTCTGTTCACTTGGAAAAAATTGTCTTTTCAGTTTACCTAGTCTCTACTAAAATAACTTGTCTTACATATATGCTCGGTCTCAATTGGGGTTCTTGGCAATCACTAACTTGTTCAACATGTAATGAAAAACAAACAAGTCCTTTGTTATGCTCAACCTTTACTAGATGAATTAGTCGCAATGATGATCATTCATCCTTGTCTGGTAAATGACTAAGTGTTTGGACACTAATAGACAACATAAGCTTAGAGATCAACAACTACAACTCAATAATAACTAGGTAAGAGAATAGTTTTATAACTAACATTCGATAATAACAGGAACCATGAATGAATAGTTTGAAGTAAATTGATTGAGTGAGTTCATTAAGAAGTTGAATGAGATCACCAAGTAAATACTTATGATGTTTATGAATTTTGTTTGGTACTAAAGTGTTTGAAGGGACTGTAGGATAATTGAACATAATTGATTCACACTCCCCATTGAGTTAACTAACACCTATACCTTTTGATTTTAAATAAAAAGTGGTAGGTATGCCAGATTATATTCAACGATCTTTGGATACATAGTTATTTTTTCAAACTTCCTAAAATTTTGTTATCTTATTGCAATAACCCATGTAAAATTTATCAATATTTTTCTTTTTTGTTTGTCCTAAAGACAAAAGAATGTCTCAAAAATAGATTAAAATCCCTTCATTTGTTGATTTTGCATACAATTGTTTGTGTATTTCCATTCCATTAAATTAGTAACATTGAGAGAAAATTGAGTCAAGTAGTAGCACAATTCCCTTAACAAAGTTTGATTCTTATGTAAACAATTTGAAGAATTAAAATCTACAATTCAAACCATAAAGTTTACAAATTTATAGAAGTCATCGAGGAAATGCCTTTTAAATTTTTCTAATTACCTTGTATAATTGTATCCAACAAAATTTTATTGCCTCCAATAGTGCAAACATCCCATTCCCATTGTTTTAAAGTTAATTTAAGCTTCATTTAAGGGCATGGTTTGTTTGCATTTGCTAGACTGATTATGTCAAAAGATTGACACTTTGTTAAGCTCTTTTTCTTTTTCTTTTTGGGCCCTTAAATTTTTTGATCAATTTATTATTTATTAACTAGTATTGCCAAGTTGAATAGTTTGAATGTCTTCTGCCTCTATGTATGCTAGAGATCCAACAACAACACAAGCTCTTTTCATGATCACTCCTCTTCTTTCTAATTTAGGTTCTAGTTCATTTACTTTGATATTTTTCCATGTCATTTGTCTTCATTATGTTAAGAGTGTGAGGTTATGACTTTATATTTTAAACCAACAAATACTTTAAGATTTAAGGCTTTGAAACTCAAATTTGAGATTCATCATCATTTTTTTCTCCCTACATTTTGCTTATCCATGCTTCAAAGAAAATTTGTGCATAAATATTGTGTGTAGCCCTTGAAACCACAAAAAAAATTGTGCAAAAACACCATTAGTTATGGTCTAAGTACATTGTAACCATTGTTGCATTTCACTAGCACAATTTGTGGCACCAACTCATGGAAAATAACATCTTGTAGAATAATTTACACCACCGAATGGGTCATTGATATCCAATATTGCAAATTCTCTAATCTCATTTCATCTTTGGACTCTTTTCATGGACAATTTGCTTCTTTAGGTGGAGAATGCTACTTTTTTAGGCTTAGCTAAAATGCATGTCTTGCTACTTGTTACATGATAGATGAATTATATCTCGACATGTGAAGTTGTACAATACAGCTCAAAAGAAAACAACACATGTTATCTATTTTAGCTTTAAATTAGATTTCAAGTGATATTTGATGTAGAACAAATGTAATGTACAATTTGTCTCTCAACTATGTACTGATAGATGACTAAGTGTGATGCTCTTCATAATGCGAGGGAGTGGGAATTACTTTAATATAGTAGAGCTAGATGTGGGTTTGATTTTCCTATAGCTCATTTGTCTTTTGCTAACATACATTCCAAAGAGTTCTTTAGGGAAATTTGGAATGGGAAATAGGTTTCATTTTAACTCTAATGTTTATAATCTATTATTTATATAAATAGAAAGCAATAGTAATCATAATTATTTATTTATTTATGCTTATTATCTTTTATTCATATAAATAAAAATGAAAATTTATATGTTTATAATATTTTTTCCTTTTAAGTTTATAAGAAGTCTTTTTTCTAAGTTTTGAAACTAATTCACATATATTTGTTTCTTTGAATTTCTAGTACTTTTAAATATTTTATAAATTTATATTATAAAATATTCCATATAAAACCTAAGTGTGACAAAATTAAAAATAACAAATGATGGTTAACAATAAAAATTCCATAGTTTTAATAATAAATTATAGATTTTAAAATTTGCATTTTATTTCTTAAATTTATCCCTAATTATTATATTAATAACACATGTAATGTGTAAATAAATTATTTTAATTTTAAAGTAAAAGTTAATTTTTAATCCACCCATTTAATAGTTCTAGGATAGACAAAAATTTGACTATCCTCTTGCTTTTAGTTTCTTTCACAGGTTGTGGATGGCTCATACAATCAAAATATTCAGCTCTGCTTTTGTGTAGTTAGTTTTTAACAAATCAGAAAAAAAGTACATAACTAATGTAAAAGGGCTTGATTTTCATTAAAGTCAATAATAATTAATTTTTTTGGACATTGATTTCAACATAAAGTTGAATACAAGACATTGCTTTCAAGTCTACCAATGACTTGGATCTTATTCGGTATATACCTAACTGTTTGTCTTTTGCTATGTGCTTAGCCTTAGACATGCTAAAAAAAGGTGAACATGATTTTATACTTTTTTGGGCAAAAAATTTGATGGTAAGAGTACAAATTATAACATAATACAAATTTGTGGATAAAGCACCACTTAACAAACTCTGATCAAAACTAACCAAATTAGGTTTATGCTTCAACACATACTCCAAAACCTTCACACTGGCTTGTCAAGAAAAAGGTAGGGACTCTTGTTCCTAAAGATCCCTTGTCAGGTCTAAAATTTTGGAAGATTAAAGTGATGAATTTGTTGGGGGAGGCATGGTGGCATTTATTGCAAAGCAAAGTTGACTTGTATGCACATTAAATGACTTATTATTTGAATTTAATATGTCATATCAAACCCTTCCCAGTCATGTAAGATGTCAACACTTAAAGTACATATTTAATTTCTAAATAAATTCATTATTCTTAGTTTAATACCCTTAGTTGTGGAAAAAATGCTCTAAACCAAAGAGATAATAGGAAACATTTTATTTCAAAAGAGGCAATTTAACATAATCTAGAATATATGAACTGTGCAATTTCCTAGGGTAACACAAGCCATTTTCTAGTAATAAAAATTAAATTAATCATATTTTTGACTTCTATGCTAGAAAAAAAATATCTATCATCTAAATTAGAGTGTTGAATTGTTAAATAAAATTGTGAAATATTTGTTGTGTGAGACTTTTCAAAATAATGTATGCAATAAGTTATGAGTTCTCTAATAAATTTTTTTTCTCTAGAAAGTCTCCAGAAAGAAAAAATGCAAAGTGCCCAAAAGAAATAGTGGAAAGTCCTCAACAAAAAAGTGTAGAGTAGGTTAAAGAGAACACTGACAATAAAAAAGAGACAATTAAACTATGTACCAAATTTCAGAAGAACACAAGAACAACTCAAGAATCATCGTTCTATAAGATGAGTGAACACAATACAAAGGAAAAAGGTCAAAGTAAGAAAGAAGAAACTATAATACAAGATCTACAAGACTTCCTAAATAAGGATGCAACAAAAAATGAAGAGATGGAAATGATATTTTTAGATGAGATAGAGAAAGAGTAGCTAGAATGATTAACTAATGAATTGATCTACAATTTTTTAATTTTGACAATATTGATAACTATAGTGAATCACAAAAAGAGGATTTATTACATCAATATTAAAAATAGGTAGAGATAATTACGCACTTGAATATTTGAGAAGAGATATGCTACTCATTGAGGATGAAGATAAGAGTCATAAAGATTCACAAAAAATTGAAACTAAAACAATAATAGATCAAGGAGATGGTATGGAGTTAAACAATACAGGGGCAATCTAGCTTTAGCGGATAATATAGACATAGATAATCAGATAAAATTTGCAAAATTAATAATGAAACAATCAAAAAATAAAGAAAAATGCAAGAAAGAGAGCAAGCAATCTGAAAGTGCTTTAAATGCACAAGAGAATATAGAGCCACTAGGTATTTGGATGAATCAAGAAGGGATAAATTCCCCTAATTATGGTAGAGTTAAAGAAAAAAGAGGAAGGAAGTCACTTAAAGAACTTAGAGAAGTAGATGGGCAGGCAAAAGAACAACAAAAAATTAATCCGTTACTTAACATAAGGAAGGAGAAGATCCTTCCCAAGGCAATATAAAGATCACTACATAGAATGCTAGGGGCTTAAATGAACCTAGCAAGAAATGATTACTAAAACATAACTTAAAACAATTTGACTTTGAAATTATAATGATATAAGAAACAAAACTGAATAAGGAAGAAGGAATTAAATTAGAAAAGAAACTAGGTAATTGGAACATTAACTTTCACGAATCAAGAGGAGCTTCAGGGGGATCAGGAATGATTTGGAACCCTAGGAAAGTAAGTCTAAATTTAATTCAATCTAATAACTCTTGGATGAGTAGCCAAACTAAAAGCATTAAGACTAACCTACAGATAATATTAATAAACATATATGGTCCAATACAAAACATAGATAAAAGTTCACTATGGGAAGAAATAAGTGGATTTATAAAAAACCATAGTAATAAACACATTCTCATAGGTGGAGATTTTAATACTATCATAAATCTAGATGAAAAATTTGGAGGCATTCAACATAGTTCTCAAGCATCACTATAATTTTAAAAATGGATAGATAGTAATAACCTTATTGATATTCCTATTAACAATGGTAAATTCACATGGAATAATAGAAGGAAAATCTTTGCATTTAGAGCTGAGAAATTGGATAGATTCTTTTTTAAAGGTGAATTAAGTGAATTAGATTAGAATTACAAGCATCAATACTTCCTATGGCAGGATCTAATCACTTTCCTGTTAGAATTGAATGCAGTGAATCCACTAAACCTATCAAAAATCCTTTTAAATGCAAAAAAATGTGGTTTCTAGATAAAATTTTTATGGATCTCATAAGAAAATGGTGGAATCAAGGCAATTTTAAGGGCTCCAAAATGTATATATTTGTATCTAAAATGGAAATGAACTTAAGTGGAATAAAGAACAATTTAACAATATATTTAAAGAAAAAATAGACATAGAAGAAAGAATAAAATAATTAAACACAGAAGTAATTAAAAAAGGTATGAATAATGAGAAATTTGTCTTAGAAAAAGAACTACTAGCAAAGAAGGAAAACATTCTTGAAAAGGAAGAAGTATTTTGAAGGCAAAAATCTAGGGAAAGATGGCTAGAAGAAGGGGACCGTAATACTAAATATTTCCATAGCAATACTATGTACAACACAGCTAAAAGAAAAATTATTAAAATTAAAGAAGAGTCAAACTCCAATACTAAAAAATATAGAGAATATAGAAAAGACATTTGTAGAACATTTCTATAAGCTACTAAATAATTTTGATAGTTCAAACAAGCTAGCTCAAGCCAAAATACTTGAAAACATACCAAAAGTGGTCTCTCAAGAAGATAATAGAACATTAAATGCATCCATATCATGGGAAGAAGTCAAAGTTGTGCTACTCAACATGAATCCTGATAGTTCTCCAAGATAAGATAGATTTTAGGCTTTCTTCTACCAAAAATGTTGGTATATTATTGGTATTGATCTATGGAGAGCTATTAAAGCATTAAGAAATGGGGGTTTGTTACTATCAAAAATTAATAACACCTTTCTCACCTTAATACCCCAAAAAGATGACCATGAAACTCCAAGGGATTCCAAACCTATAGCCCTTTGCAACACCACACACAAAATCATATCTAAAATTCTAGGAAATAGAATCAAACCAATCCTACATAAGATAATATCAAAAGAACAAACGGGTTTTGTACTAGGAAGATCACTTTTAGATGGGATAATTATTATTCAAGAAACACTATACACAGCCAATAAGAATACAATGGCAAGCATGTTCATGAAATTGGATATTCAGAAAGCATACGACATGGTTGATCGAAGATTTCTATGCAAAACACTAGAAGCCTTTGGATTCTCTCACTAGTGGATTAATCTTATATACCAATGCATTTCAGCAAGTAAAATTTCAGTGCTTATTAATGGAAATCCTGAAGGCTTCTTTGATACTTCAAGAGGTATTAGACAAGGAGATCCCCTATCCCCATTCCTCTATATCATTATGGCAAAAACCTTTGGTAGAGAAATTACAGAAGCTCAATCATATTTTAAAATTAGTGGTATTTTAGTAACTGAGAATGTCCCTAATATAACCCATCAAAAATATCTAAATGATACTATTCTACCAAGATAAAGTACAATAAAAGAGGCCCAAAACTTTAAAACTATCATTCAATAGTATATGGAAGCGTTAGGGCAAAAAGTGAAGGTAGAAAAATTAGAATTTTTTTCATAAATACTAAACCCAAAAGAGAAATCCAGATTTGTAATATTTTGGGGTATAAATAAGGAACTTTCCCATGCAAATACTTGGGAATAGAGTTAGAAAAAGGTAGCAAAACAAATAAGGGATAGTACAATATATTGCATAGAATAGATAAGAAGATAAGAGGGTGGAAAGACAAATGGCTCTCAAAAATGGGTAAAATTACAAAGATCAAAGCAATTTTAGTAGCCCTTCCAACTTACCCTCTTTCTTTCTTACCTTTGTCTAAAAGTTTGAATAAGAAGATTGAGGCAAAACTCAGAAACTTCCTCTAGAATGACAGTGAAGAGCATAAAAATTGGTGCTCATAAAATGGGAGAAATTATGTAAACCAAAGGAACTAGGAGTTCTTGGTCTCTAAAATTTAAGCTAGCAAAATGAAGCATTAGGGGCCAAATTTACATGGAGATTATTCACAAAAAGAAACCAAAAATGGGCAAAATTCTGTATAATAAATACCTAAATGCAGCTGATCCTTATTCCTTGTTTAGAATGAGAAGCCCTCCTAAAGGATCTGAGAGTTGGAATTTTATAGTTAAAAGTAGATCTGTAATTAGTAAATATCTTTGGGATGTTGGTAATGGGGAGGAAGCTCTCTTCTAGGAGGACTCTTGGGATGAGCATCCCCCAATAGAAAAAATGAGTATTCTAGCTGGCCTTAAAGAACAATTAGTTAAAGTCTGGGGATGTAAAGTCAACAATTATAAAATTAGAAAAGATATGTGTTGGTGTAAATACATATTTACTATTTACAATTGAGTTTACTTAGGTTAATGCATTATTGTATTATTTATTTAGTGAGACAATTAGGAGTTTGTGTACTTTTATGAGTTGTCATGTTGACAACATAGAAGTTTTTAACATTAAGTCAAGTTTTTTATTAGTGACAACACGTATTCAGATTCTATATGGATATCGAGCTCATTGAATAGTCTATGGTGTTTACCATGTAATTTAGTAGCCACCGAGATTTACAGTTCATATCGAGCATCCTAGTGGTTACCAAGTGAAATCAAGTAGTGTGAAGTCCAACAATTCAACCATAGTAGTCTAGTGATTACCAAGCTTCGCAATTCAAACCAAGCTAGTAGTTCATGTGAAATAAAGTTAGTGTTAACCAAGCTATGTGATGATCAGTGTTTATCAAGATCAATCATGGTAAACGTGTAATTTAGTTTCTACCAAGTTACACAATATCTACTGAGTCACCAGTGTAGACTGAGTTTGAGATTACTCTGAGATGATTAGTATGGACTGAGCTTCTACTTCTACTGAATCCATGATGATGCCGAGTAATGACAGTGGATGTTGTGTATTAGAACTTCACCAAGTCGGTCTTCATAACCTGAGTGTCTTCATTTGAGCCGACTTTGTAATATTGGTGTTAACTTCTATATTGGCCGACTTTGTAATTTTGTAAATTGGATTGATATGTGTGTGTGTGTGTGTGTGTGTGTGTGTGTGTAATGTATTGTATGTATTGTATCATATCCAAATGTATAAATATGAATTGATGAACATATTTATGCATGTATGAAAAGTGAAAGTGAAGAATATGTAAGAAGAATGTGAATGTGAATCAGTAGCAAAGTGTATTGTAAGGCCATATTAGCAAAGAAGCAACATAGTCATATCAATCAAATAAAGGTGATTAGTACTTCAAAGAATCTCTCTCAGCAAATCAAGTTGTAAGTTAGAGATTTATTGTTTCATTCTAATAAGTGAACCAGTCCAAATCCTCTAACAAGGTAGATTTAATAGTCTTTTGTCAAATCTCTTTACCGAGTGTAGACTTCATTGTATGTTTCTAAAACCTCTATCAAGGTGGACCTAGCAGTCCTAATTGTTCCTAATAGGGAAGATCATCAGAAGTGATCATTGTAAGCCTTAACATGCCAACTTTATGCTACAATATTGATGTTTTGTGGGTATCATCCCCACCCCAGTTTTACTTTCTATTTGGAAGGTTTTTGGGTCACCAGACCATTGTGTTTATGTGCCATGAATGTTTATGTTTTCAATTTCTCATGCATATAGTTAGATCTCATTTAATGATTTAATGGTTATTAGATTATTGCAATTAAGATATGAATTTGACAAAGTTTTTGAGGTTACAGATTCACCCCTCCCCTCTCAAGAACCTAGCATAGTCTTGAATATTTCCAACAATTGATAACATAGCATTTATGGTTCTCAAGATAAAAGCTTAATAGCTTGAGCAAAGATCAAGGACAATGGAGATATTCAGACTTGATAAGGCAATTGATAATGAAAAGCTAGATCTAGAAATGGCCATTGTACAACTCAAGAAAGCTAAGGAGCAACTTTCCCAATACCTAAAAAGAATGAAGGAACTTGCAAATCAAATGAATGATCATTAGTACATTGAATAAAAGATTGAAGACCTTTTCCCTTCAAGCAATTCAGATGAAGAAAATGATGCAATCAAAGAATTCTTAGAGAAGAATGGTTTCGTGCAAGAAGAATTAAGAAAGCTCAAAAGAGAAAAAGAAATTTAGTCAATAAGGCTATGTGAAATCTTGGAACAAAGAAACAAAACAAAAGAAGAAATTTCTTGAGATCCAGAACCAATCCCTTTAGTAGGTAGATCTTATAGATCAAATCTCTGATGCAAATGAAGAAATAATGAGCCAAAGAAAGATCAATGAAAGATTAAGAAATGATCTAAATTCAGAAAGACAAATCAATGAAAGAATAAGAAGTGAGCTAAGATCTAAAAAGAAAATCAGTGAAAGATTGAAAAATGACCTAAGCATTGAAAAGAAAGTCAATGAGAGAATGATGAAATCCCAAGCAGACATGAATCAATTGAATCAACTAAATGAGAAAAATCTCTACAGACAAAAAGGTAAAGTAGGAATTGGATACAAAGAAGAAGGTGAATCATCCGAACAAGGTACTCAAAGGAATCAAAGACCTACTTGCAATCACTGTGGCAAGATAGGTCATACATCAAATTTTTTTTGGAGTAATGATAAAGAAAAATTCAATGGTAAATGTTACAATTACAGTCAGCATGGTCACAAGGCTAATGAATTTAAAGAGAAACCAAAATTTGAAGGTAAATGTCATAAATGCAAGAAACAAGGTCACAAGGCATCAAACTGCGGAACCAAGTCATTCGATCTAGCTGAGAAAATTGTGAAAGCAATATTTGGTTAGGACTATAACACTTGGTGTAGATGTCATTAATGTGGAGAGTATGGACACATTGGCATGAACTATGTTAAACATCACACAAGAAAGAGAGATACTACCATAAGATATTTCACTTGCACATAACTTGGTCATCTAGCCAAGAATTGAATGAATACAGGTAGAATTGAAGATGAATAGAATGCTAAAGTAGACAACATCAGAAAGAAAATGAGGCAGCAATGGATTCCTAAATCCATTTAGGAAGCTAGTCCAACTAATGATGGTCATGCCACTCAAGAAGTGGGTGACTCCACCATTTCTAGTTAAGTTCTTAAGTAAGAATTGGAACTATGTTATCATAATCACATCCACAGAGTTCCAAAATTGAAAGGAAGCAAAGATCCAAATCAGTATTCAAGATACAAGGGGATCACAAAAGATCAGTATCAGTTAATACTGAGTTACTTTCTCTACTGAGTAAGGTTGGGTCATGGACTCTACTGAGCAAGGTTGGGAGTAACTACTCACACATGTTTGGTTACTGAGTTATGAAGCATTCACCGAGTGATCTAAACAAAAAGTGGATGACAACCGATCATGCATAATGATGTCATCATAGCTACTTTCATATCGAGCATTAATGACAAAATTTTATCAAAAGGCAAGAAGTTGAATTCATTTTTTACCAAAGTTTAAAGTGTTATTGTGATCTGCAAAGTGATCAAGCGATTTCGAGCATAATTTACAGTAATTTTTTTGGAAATTTTCTATATCCTACTAAGCAGTCATGGTAGCATCAAGGAAAAGAAACAGTTAGAAATGTTGGTATGAGGAGTCAAATGGAAACCACCAGATTTCAAACTTGTACCAGCAATTACAAAAACCCTAGATTTGAATGGAGTACAATCATAGATCCCTCCTAAGGTACTACTCATTAATGATATCTAAACTCATTTTAAGTGTCCAATTCAAGAAATTCAAACCCTAGAGATGGATGATACCCTAGGTGAATTATGTGTGAATGGTGTTCTTAAACTCGAACATAAGCACTTGGAAGATAAGGGTTTAACCCACATTCCCCACCTACCCCAAAGTTTCCAAATAAAATGTATCAAATGCATCCTAAGCCAAGTTCACAATGGTCAGTTATGGCTTGAGCAACTAGTTTTGATCACTAAGAAGATGATTCATCATATCACTAGCCTTCCCATGCTCTCCAAAGCCACCCTAGGTTGGCCGGAGTTAGAGAAGAAACCCCTAGCTAAGTGGGATGGCAGAGGTATGAAGATTTGTTGACATTAAGTCAAGTTTGTTATTAGTGACAACACATATTAAGATTCTATATGGCTACCGAGCTCATTAAATAGTCTACCAAGCTTTACAATTCCTACTGAGCATCCTAGTGGTTACCAATTGAAATCAGGGAGTGTGAAGTCTAGCAATTCAACCCGAGCAATTTAGTGGTTACCAAGCTTCATAGTTCAAATTGATCTAGAAGTTCATGTGAAGTGAAGATAGTGTTAACTGAGCTATGTAATGATCAGTGTTTACTGAGTTTAGTCATGGTAAATGTGTAATTCAGTTTCTACCAAGTTACACAGTATCTACCGAGTCACTAGTGTATACCGAGTTTGAGAATACTCTGAGATGATTAGTATGGACCAAGCTTCTAGTTCTACCAAATGCATGATGATAATAAGTAATGATAGTGGATGTTGTGTATCAGAACCTCACCAAGTCAGTCTTCAAAACCCAAGTTTCTTCATTCAAGCTAACTTTGTAATATCGGTGTTAACTTGTATATTGTCTAACTTTGTAGTTTTGTAAATTAAATTGATATATATATATGTAATGTATTGTATCATATCCAATATATATGAAGAATTGAATACATGATTGTATTACAATCAAGTGATTTTGAGCAAAATTTATAGTAAATTTTTTCGAAGTTTTCCATAACCTACTGAGTAGTCATGGAAGCATCAAGTAGTAGCAACAAGGCAAAGAAAGGGTCAGAAATGTTGGTCTGAGGAGTAAAATGGAAACCACTAGATTTCAAACTTGTACCAGCAATTGTGGAAACCCTCGATCCAAATGGAGCACAATCGCAAATCCCTCCTAAGGTACTACTCATTAATGATATTTGAACTCATTTTAAGTGTGCAATTCAAGAAATTGGAAACCTAGAGATGGATGATGCCCTAGGTAAATTTTGTGTGAACAGTGTCCTTAAACCCAAACATAAGCACTTGGAAGATAAAGGTTTAACCCATAGTCCCCACCTACCTCAAAGTTCCCAAATCAAATAGATTAGATACATCCTAAGTCTAGTTCAAAATAGTTAGTTATGGCTTGAGCAACTAGTTTTCATCACTAAGAAGATGATTCATCGTATCATCGGCCTTCCAATGCTCTCCAAAGATAAAACTACTAAAACCCTAGGTTGAGTGGAGTTAGAGAACTAAAATTTAGCATACATGTGATAGCTCACAAGATCTACAGTTCTAGTTGTCTAAATAGTGTATCATGTCAAGCAACTTATACTTGGCATTCAAGGTTGTAAAGAACAATCTGTCATATGATCTTGTAGAATTGTTGTTAAAACAATTTAACAAAAACATGGAAAGTATAAGGACATCCAAGAATAACCCTTTCAATTCAGTTCATTGTTGACATGTCTATTCTTCTATGTTCAAAAGTTTTTCCCTTCTAAAGGTACAATCATATGGAAAAAGGATGTGCTAGTTTTGTATCAGATTAATGAATATATTGCAGAAATGGGTGAGAATATTGTCAGCATAATGGATAATTACTTTGATGTCTTCAAGGAGAAAATGAATAATAGATTCAGGATTTCCAAGAAATTGGTTGAAGATTATAAAGATGATTTTTGTTTCATGGTAGACAGTGACAAAATCTACATTCAGGCAGTAAAACCAAGAGTTGTATGGGTAAAACCTCTTCCCTATTAGGTGAACATTGATGAAGAAAAGGAAATAATTGAAGCCTTGATAAGATAACCTATTGATCCAAAGGCACCACACTTTGGAACATATGATGAGGCCAAGGCAAGAATAGAGCTTGAAATCAAGCTTCCATAGGTGGTTAACAAAGGTAAGAGGAGAATAGAAAATCTCAAATCCAACACACCTCTTATGTTGACTGAGGGTAAGGGAGAAGATGATGATGATGCAAAGAATGAAGAAGAGTCAGAAAAAGAAGAAGAGCCAGTAAAGAAGAAAGGAAAAGTGATCATCACCAAGTCACACAAGCCATCCACTACAGTGTTTACTAGGAGATCCAGGAAGAAAGGTAGTGAAGTTGTGTTTAGCAAGCCTCCTCCCACCTTCCAAGAAAAACTACAACAATTGGAAGAAGGTTAAGGCATAACCAACTTCAAATCACTAAAGTATGAAACTAGGACAGAGGCTAAGAAGAAACAGATTGAAGAATTGGTGCTAACCAAGATGGGTAAATGGAAGTATTCCCTTGATTAGATAGCCTCCCAGATTTCTAATGAAATATTAGAGAGATTAAAGCCAAGATGGGAATTAGCTACATAGATAGCAAAACATATCTATGAACAAACCCTGAGGCAGTTGTTACCGAGCATTACCAATGTTGAGGTAAAAGAGTTTATGAAGAAAAATGAAGATAAGACGACTCTTAGATTCAATACTTGTTTTATTTTTTAAAAGGATATAGGGTATGTAATTAAGAATGCTACATGTATGTGGAAGAACATTTATCACTTGCATAAATAGAGTGACTTTCCAGTAGAAGTCAACGATGATGATAGTGATGATGAGGAAGAAGGAATATACTTTGAGACAATAAAATTTGACAATGAAGAAGTTGAAGAAGATAAAGAGGAAGAAGCTACCGAGGAAGAAAAAGAAGTTGATGAGGAGACTGATCCTATGCAGATAGCACTAGTAGTCATTGCCTCACTTCCTCATTCTCTAAGAAAATTAGTAGCTACATCGAGTTCAGAGATAGCTTCAACAAGTTTGATTGTGACCACAATAGATATATCAAATGTCCAATCACTCTTCACTCTTTGAAAACTTAGTACAACACTAATGGAAGTGTCTACCACTTCATCTACCAAGCTGCAACCTCCCTCTTCTTCAACTCCTGAGTCAGGTTCATCAACAGTGAGTATAACATGTTCTAAATTTTGTGTTCTTTAACAATAAGTACAATTTTGAGTTCTACAATTTTGGATTCTACAGTTTGTTTTCTATAGCTTTGGATACTTCTGTAAGTATATCAGTTTTGGATTTAGTAAGCACACCAGTCAGTGTTCCATATGTTGGTACTATATCAGTTTTTACTGCTAGTCCTACTATCTCTACTATTGTTTCCATTTTGAATTCTAAGGCATTATGTACAAAGGCAATTGAACCTAAGGCTCAACCAAGTACAAGAATTTTGAGTGGAAAGGAGATAGAGGAGGATATTGATCTAGATGAGGAGATTGAGATTTCAAAGTGGGGTTTTTAGAATACCACTACAGATCAAATGCAATTAGCTAGTCAAGTCCTCCAAAAGAAAGAAAAACAGAAGAAATTAAGAGAGGAAAGAGATAGAGAATATAAAATCATAGAAAGTGCTAAGAATATTTTAACTGAGGTAATAAGTGTTGAAGTTGATACTTTTCAACACATTTTGTTTTAATTGGAAGAAGTAGTCCAAAAGTTTAATGAGGACTCCAGTGGTCAAGATAAATTGATTGAGAAAGCAGAGAAGAAATTTGATAACAAAGTGCTTGAGCACATTGCTCAACAAATTGCCATTCAGTAAGTGGAGCTTTCCTCAATTTTGACCAATCTTGAAAACTCTTGCACAAATGTAACATCAATTTTTGGGAAATTATGTAATGTTACCGAGTTCACAAAGGAAATAAAGAGAAAACTAACAAAGATTGATGAAGATCTGAAGGCTAGTGCACAACAGTTGCAACTTGACCCTAGTTCAAGCTTTGCACATCATATGAAAATCAGATTCTTGTTAGATATGCAGGTATAATTATTGAAAGAGGAAGCTAGGATCCAGTCTTCACTGATAAATATTTAGAATATGATCCTTCCCATCATGGACACAATGCAGAAGCACATTGTTTAATCAAAAACATTGATCCATGATAATAATTTCTCAATTGTAGATCACATGATAGAATTCTCTATAGAAGTCCAAATTTCTCTACATTCATGCAAAGTTTTGCAAGAGAATTGGGATAAGACTTTAGCACTCATACTTAAGGTACATTCTGAGTTTCTTTCTTATATTGGTGTCTTTGAGTAAATAAGTTTTGAATAAATTTTTGGCATTATTGTGAAAAAGGGGGAGAGACAGTATGTATATTGTATGGGGGAGAATCATGCAAAGGAAAGGAAAGGATATTGTATATACATAGAAATACAAATTTTGAAAAATCTCAAAAGAAAAAGAAAAAAGTATACAGTACCGAGCCAGTATCACATTGTGATGTATATAAGTTTTGGCTAACAAGTGTTTTTGTCACTACTGCCAAAGGGGGAGATTATTGACATTAAGTCAAGTTTTTTATTAGTGACAACACTTATTAAGATTTTGTATGGCTACTGAGCTCATTAAAAAATCTATAGTTTTTTCCATGTAATTCAATGTTAGCCAAGCTTTACAATTCGTACTGAGCATCCTAGTGGTTACCAAGTGAAATCAGGTAGTGTGAAGTCTAATAGTTCAACCCAAGCAGTTTAGTGGTTACCAAGCTTCATAGTTCAAATTAAGCTAGCAGTTCATGTGAAGTGAAGATAGTGTTAACCAAGCTACATAATGATTAGTTTTTACTGAGTGCAGTCATGGTAAATGTGCAATTTAGTTTCTACCAACTTACACAATATCTACCGAGTCACTAGTGTAGATCAAGTTCAAGACTACTCTGAGATGATTAGTATGGACTGAGCTTCTACTTCTACCAAATGCATGATGATGCTGAGTAATGACAGTGGACGTTGTGTATCAGAACTTCACCAAGTCAGTCTTCAGAACCTGAGTGCCTTCATTCGAGCCAACTTTTTAATATTGGGGCTAACTTGTATATTGGCCAAATTTGAAGTTTTGTAAATTGGATTGATATATATATGTAATGTATTGTACCATATGTAATATATATGAAGAAATGAATATATGATTGTATGTATGCATGAATGAAGAATATGTGAGAATCATGTGAATGTGAATAAGCAGCAAAGTATATTGTAAGGCCATATCAACAAAGGAGCAATAGAGTCATATCTATCACATAAAGGTGATTAGTACTTCAAAGAATATTTTTCAGCAAATTAGTTCTAAGTCAAAGATCTACTATTTCATTCTAATAGGTGAACTAGTTCAAATCCTCTAACAAGGTAGACTTAATAGTCTTTTGTTAAATCTCTTTAGCGAGTGCATACTTTATTGTATGTTTGTAAATCCCCTAACAAGGTGGACCTAGCAGTCCTAATTGTTCCTAATAGCATAGATCATCAGAAGTAATCATTGTAAGCCTTAAAAGACTAACTTTATGTTGCAGTATTGATGTTTTGTGGGTATCATCCCCACCCCAGTTTTACTTTCTATATGGAAGGTTTTTGGGTCACCAAATTATTGTGTTCATGTGCCATGAATGTTTATGTTTTAAATTTATCATGCATGCAGTTAGGTCTGATTTAATGATTTAATGGTTATTGGATTATTGCAATTAAGATCTAAATTTGGTAAAGTTTTTGAGGTTACTAATTCACCCCTGCCCTCTTACTAACCTAGCATATTCTTGAATATTTCCAACAAAGATTAGTAGTGTAACATATGCATAAATAAAATTTTGCATACATGTGATAGCATACAAGATCTACAGTTCTAGTTGTTTAAAGAGTGTGTTGTGTGAAGCAGTAGACTTGGCATTTAAAGTTGTGAAGAAAAATCTATCATATGATCTTGCAAACTTCTTGTTGAAACAGTTTAACAAAAACATGGAAAGTATTAGAACATCCAAGAACAACCCTTGCAAATTCGGTTCATTGTTGACATGTCTATCTTTCTATGTTTAAAAGTTTTTCCCTTCAAAAGGTACAGTTGTATGGAGAAAGGATGTGCCAGTTTTGTATCAGATTAATGAGTATATTGCACAAATGGGTGAGAATTTTGTCAACATAATGGATAATTACTTTGATGTCTTCAAGGAAAAAATGAATAATAGATTCAGGATTCCTAGAAAATTGGTTGAAGATTACAAAAATGATGTTTGTTTCATGGTAGACAATGACAAAGTCTACAGTCAGGCAGTAAATCCAAGAGTTGTATGGGTAAAACCTCTTCCCTATGAGGTAAACATTGATGAGGCAAAGGACATAATTGAAGCCTTGATAAAAAAACTTTTTGATCCAAAGGCACCGCACTTTGGAACATATGATGAGGCCAAGGCAAGAATAGAGCCTGAAATCAAGCTTCCATGGGCAGTTAACAAAGGCAAGAGGAGAATAGCAAAACTCAAAACCAACACACCTAGTATGTTGACTGAGGGTAAGGGAGAAGATGATGAAGAAGCAGAGGATGAAGAAGAGTTAGAAAAGGAAGAAGAGCCAGTAAAAAAGAAAGGCAAGGTGATCATCACCAAGTCACCTAAGCCATCCATTGCAATGTTTAGCAAGAGATCCAGGAAGAAAGGTAGTTAAGTTGTGTTTAGCAAGCCTCTTCCCACCTTCCAGGAAAAACTAAAACAATTGGAGGAAGGTGCAGACATAACTGACTTCAAATCATTGAAGTATGAGACCAGGACAGATGCTGAGAAGAAATTGTTAGAGTAAAGTGTTGATTTAATTTCATTTATTAAATTCTCCTTATTCCCTTCTTAAGATTTTACTTTATGCACCTTTTTGCATCTCTATTTAATAATTAATTAGTAATTATTAAATAGCTTTTCCTTTTTAGGTTACCCTTTTCTGGGTTTTGATCTCCTTTTATAAGGATTGATCTTTTGTAATTTTTATTATCTTTTTCATTTCTGAAAATACATTAGCATATTTTTTAGAGTAAAACCCTTTGCCTCCTCTTGTCTTTTTCTTCTGTGAAAGGGTTTTGCATGTAGGTATTCAAAGGCTTTGTGGATTTGTGTTGATCAAATCCTTCATGTTATCAGAGCCAAATCTGCTACAACTTGTTCGTTATTTGGAGAAAAAGGAGAACGAGGGTTTGTCAGAATAAATTTGAAAATTTTTGGATTTTTTTTGAGAAACCAAGTTCACTAATTTTTGGAGTAGGTTGAGGCCAAACGGACATCATGGATGGATCCAAAAGGTGTCAAAACCCTTGTTTCCATATAAAATTTGTCCAATTTGGACAAAGTTGATCTGGGAGGCAAAAAAATTTTGCCTAGCAGGGCCGTATGGCCTCTGCACGCGTTACGAGGCAATTTTTTTATCAAAAAAAATTAAAAGTGGGCAAATTTTTTGTTTTTCAGCCTATAGGCCTTTTTTTGACCCCAACAGACCTTTTTCCAACTCACTCCTGCAATGGCATCAGCGCAAGCGTCAAAGTTAAGTTTTTCGGCCGTCGCTCACCTACAATTGCTGTGCAGCGCTGCCTCGGCCTCACCTCCGCCCGGGCCGTGCTTCGTTGTCGTTCCTCCTCCACCTAAGACATGATCCACTCCTCCTCTGCCCGGACCACCAGAGCTCCGCTCTGCCGCCGCCAAAGTGGTGTTTTTTTTTAAATTATTTTTTTTTATTATTAAAAATAATAATTTTTATTGCTTTTGGGGGGCTTTGTCTTTTTTTTCAATAACTCTCTCATACGGGGGTCTTTTTTAGTTCTGAAAGAAGCGTCAAAAAGCTGGTTCTGAAACGGAGATGATGGAGAAGGAACTTTTTGATTTTTTTTCCAAATTCATACTTGTTTTGATGTTTGAAGTCTATTGATGACTTCTATATTCCAGGGGGCATAACTTCTTTGTTATAGCTCCATTTTTCAATCCAAAAAAAGCATCAGAAAGCTCTTTTTGAGAAATTTCCAGATTCTTAGTCTTTTCACCAGTATTTGGTACTAGGTATTTTTGATTCATATCTAATTTTTTTTTGCTCTTATCTCATTTACGCAATCTGTTTGTAAGTTGGAGTTTGGTTTATTGCATTGTGGGGGGTGTTTTTATATTATTTTCTGTTATTATATCAGTATATTAGAAAACAAAAAAAGCCCTTTCTAAAACAATGGCCGATACCACTTCTTCTCTAGAACTTCTAACCCCTCATAATTATCACACCTAGAAGACCTCAATGACTCGGCTTCTCTGGTCAAAAGGGTTGTGGTCATGTTTAGATGCCATTCAGCCTATTCTTCAGAGGCCTTTTGAGATCATGTATCATCGAAACAAAATGGATGAGGCAATCAGATTGATTTCATTACAGGTATCAGATAGTTTACAGTTTCATTTGGATGGGTGTAATACTCCTTTGGCTATGTGGACCAAGCTTGAGGGCTTGTTTGGTACTGTGAATGAGTTCAGGGCACTTTAGATAGAGACATAGCTTATAACACTTGCACTAGATTCCTTTCTGACTGTTGATGACTTCTCGATGAAGTTTACTCAACAGAGATCCTTGTTGCAAAGTTGTGGAAAGATGAAGACTGATACTTAGTGCATCTATTTGATTCTCTCAAATCTTCAAGAGAATTTTTAGATATTTGCTTCCACATTCTATTCCACCAAAGATTCTTTTGGGATGTTGGCGCTCAAAATTGTAGCCCAAATTTTGAGCGCCATTGAGTATATTGAGCCCTATGAATGCTTTTAAGTGCATGTGTATCCGACTATCAGTTTGAGGCCTAAGAGGTGTTTAATGCTTCCAACACCTTCCCTTTAAGTATGCCTACCTGTTCCATGAAGTTAAACTAGGATTCTGAGTCATTTTGTGAAGTCGTGTTTTGAGCTAGTTCCAAATTTGCATTTTCACCGAAGTGTCAGACATCGACAAGAGGTTGTGTTTGTCATTGAATATCTTGCACCCAAAAATGTTTCATGACTTACCACTTTGGGAATGTTTAGTGTCCATACCCGAGAGCCTATGTTTTAGATTTCAAGCTGTTTCAAGTTTGTTTGACTAGATTTTGAATCCCTCAAAGTTGGTATTTTACTATTTTCACACATTTGCAAATTGTACACATTTTTGGGAAGCCCTGTTTGATGTGTTATAACTTTGGACCAGCTGACACAAATGCTAAAATTCCTTTTGCATTGAATTTTAGATGTCAGAGACTTGTTATGTTTCAAGTTTCAGCTTATGGCGAATCCGTTTGATTAGTTTTCAAATGCGATTCCAAACACAATTTCTATCTTTTACTAGTGTTAGCATTTGCAGATTTGTCAGTACCCCTATTCATGGCATTATAACTCCTAATCTGTGATTGGTGAGATCGAATGGATTATACCACTGTGTTGTCCTCTAAAAATACTTTAAGTGTGCTAGTTTGTGAGTCATGATGAATCTGTATGCACACCTTTCCAGGTCATTTCCATTTGCAAAAATTGTTTTTCTACCATTCTTTCCAGTCAGCAAATCCAAGTAGCTCACTTTGACCGCTCACCATTTGCGCCCAGTGATTCGTCATGAGACCAAATCCCAGAGTTATACTCTCCTCATGACAGAGAACCAATGTCCCAAGTTTCGTCTGCCCAAGTGTCCATTTGCCTAGTTTTTGAAGCCGAATCCAAAACTAGTTTACTGCTTTCTGACATGTTTTTTTGCAGGTGATTCTGAAAGGTCAACTTTGATAGCGAATATATTTTGACCCTGAATTCTTCATGAGACGAGATTCGACAAGGTGCAAGAATGCAGAACATAAATTTAGTGTGTTCAATTTTAGGGCCTGGTCATCAGTTCGGGTCAGTTTTCAAAGGCAGTCAAAAGACCTCCTGGTGCAAAAGTGATAGTTGGATTTAAAGAGTTTAAATGAGTTTTTAATGATCAAGTTAACGCTTGAAATCAATTTCAGACAATTCGAGGTGGCCAGTGGATCAATTTAATAATTAAAGTGTTTGAAAGCAAAAAAAAAATTAGCCAGATCCGCCTTGGGGCCTGGCTAAATTTCATCAGATTGTTAAGACATCGTGGAATTTTTAAAGTGACAAGAATGGGTAGAATGACTTTGATGTCACAATGCAAAGGTAGTATGGTACTCAAGAAAGAAAGGAAGTTGCAATTGGAGGAAGAGTTCAATTGGATTTACTTCAGGCCATGCAGAAAGATTACAAGCTTAGTTCATATTCATTAAGTTTTGTTTCAGCGCACTTTCTTAATGAGCAAAAAGAAGATGTCCATCATTCCTCATTTCTAAATTTCACAATGTAACCCAGAAACGAGGCAGGGACTTGTTGTCTACTACTTAAAGGATGCATATATTCCACAGTGACTTTTGGATAAATATATATATATATATATATGCAATTATGTAGAGATGGCTCATGTTATTGGTGTTCCTTTATCATTTCTACTTTCTAGAGGACAAAGCATGTCTTATCTTAGATATTAAGAAAATCAAAGATAATTAATCTCGTGGTGCCAAATATCAAAGGCCAAGGATCTAGTCAGGAAGTATTTGAAGGTGCTACGATTTTGGAGAGTTCACAAAGCATGTTCAGGCCCTTACTATTAGATTTACTAGTTACATCTTTCTATGCCAAGAAAGAAACTTGTGTGTTATATCAAGGGAATACTGACAATTCATCTATGTCTACTAGTGGAAATGGATGCATTGCTCTTGTTAATTAAGTTCTTGATAATGGTAACAAAGATCTGGAAATGTGAAAGTAGCAAATGCTCATTTACTCATGATCAACTAAAAAATAGATGACATTTTTTGGAGCATCCTGCCTCATCAACACTGGAAGGGAATGCAATTTCACATGGAAATTCAAGAGGAAATACCTCTCAAATCTATCATATGGGATAACCTATAAAGAGCATATTCTGCCAGTTCATTGAAAACTAAAGCCAAAGACTCAAGCCCAACTCCATGTAGGGAACAATCAATGCATGGTTAAAGGTAGTCCATGTAAAGCAAAGACCCCATGTCTTGGAGAAGGAATTCATAGGCAAGAGGAAAGAACATGCAACCAGTCAAAGGTAAGCCCCACGCAAATGTGGAATTAGCATGAGAAAAAGGAAAATAGGTCAGTATTGGAGCCTCACGCAAAGCCCTCAATAAATATACTGAGCATCCAGAGAAGTAGCCTACGCATTCAATGAAGAGGAACTCCCATGATTTGGAGAGCCATGTCCGAGATGGAGCCTCCAAGAGGAACCAACGCAAATTTTAAACCTCCATATGTCATGCAGGAGAAGCAAAGGTAGGCAACATGAACAGTCAACACTAGAGAAGGAGTAGGCCAAAATGCCAATACAAGTAGAACCCATGCCATGAAAAAGAACCAAGCCGCAGCAAAAAAGAGCAGACCACATGGCAGGTTACAGAGTGAAGAGCATAGGCATTGTATGAGAAAAGAAAGGTGACAAACAAACAAACAAAAAAGGGAGAGAGATGCCTCACGCAATGGGAAAGGTGCTCCAGCAGAAGATATGTCCATGACAGGGGCAACATCCATCAGGTTGTTTTTTTGCATAGTGAAGGGAAGAGATCCAAGCAAATAGTAGGGGAAGCTCCATGAGAGAGCAGAGAGGAGCCGACTTAAGAGCCAAAACTACAGTAAAAAGAAGATTTCCATGCCACAGAACAGAGAAATCTACTGAAAACCTTTTGTCCCACATTGAGTGAGTGAGGACTTTTTAAGTAATTTAAATATAAACCCACTCATATTGTGGGTTGTCTACAAGACAAGGCCTTTTGAGAGGTCGCAATGCATGTGTGGGCCCCCATGCACATTGGACGCAAAAGATAGTTGGTGGTATCAAAAAATAATTTTGAACCAACGAACAAATGTGCTAACATTGGATGCACCGAAAAGTTGAAGAATCTGACAAGTCACTATGGAGCTTACTGAAAAACTAAAGAAAATCTGGCAAGCGACTTAGTGACCTGCCAAAAAACCTTGGAATCTGACAAGTGCTAATGTGGGTCCTGCTTAGATGTCTCCTATGAACTAGAAGCTGCCAAGTGACACCCCTTGAGTGGTTAGAGTAAGATGGCAAAAAAGATGGCCGAAATTTAGTGGTCACCAATTTGCCACCGAAAAAGTTGTGAAATTCTAGCTAGCGTCATGGTGAGTCGCCGAAAAATCTCCAAAATCTAGTGAAGTTTGTGATAAAAATGTGGGTCTCGCTCAAGTATCCATGACCAATCCCAAAGTTCCATGTGGCACAAGTTTCAAGGTAGATTGTGATGTGGCAGTGGATATCTCAGGTGCACAAGATCATGACACGTGGTGGATCATGTGGTTCTCGCTATGTCGCTAGAGGAAAGATGCACGCCAGTTAGCATAGCGACATAGCGAGTATGATGTGGCATCCAAGTGGTGTTGACATGGCAGTGAGATGGATGAATCTGGCGATGACATGTGGCACCCAGTTGGAGGTGTCTGGCAACGGTGCATGGAAGGAGTGAATCATATGTCACCATGTGTCAAGGTTGGTCAAAATAAGTTTGACCCAAATTGAAAAGTGGCAGGAAAATTCAGAGGTCCTAAATATAAAATTTATTGGTTTCACGTGCAGATCAAATTTTTTAAATAAAGTGTGGAAAATTTTAATATAGTTGAAACTATATAAAAGGATAGAATTTTTTGAATTTTTAATGAGAAGTCATGGAGCAGAGGTCCAATTTTTGAACGGCCATAACTGGAGCGATTTTTAACCAAAATGGACACTCTAATATACCATTGGAACTGGGAAGAGCTGAATTTTTCATTTCTGGAGTCAGATTATGCACAGGTGTTCATCAATTCGCGTTGTAGGTCAATTTGTGAAATCATAGGCATTGGCAGTAGAATGAGCAGTTTTCATCATGGATCATCAAAACTGGTAAAAGGACAAATATGAAAGCTTGGTGAAAGGTGAAAATGAAGAAAAAAAATTCTGTGATGTTTTCTTGGCTTCGAAAGATCATATAACTAATTTTTCACATTCTACTTTGATTTCAAATATGACATCATAAATCAGTTATATTTTTTACCAAATATTTGATATTCTTTATGCTTCTAAGAGCCAGAATCATGGGACTTGATTTTCAGTTAAAGAGAGAAGGTAGAGAGAGGCTTTTGATCTTCTTAGGAGGGAATTCTAAAGGGACACATGTCAGTTGCAAAATGAATTTGGGAATTGCTTCCTCTCTATTTATGCTTTCTTCTTCTCTTTTGTAAGGGTTGGAAAATATTGAAAAGTCTTTGGAATGAAGACAGTTAGTAGAACTAGCCCTGGAATTGATGAATTCTAAATGGAAGATCTGGAATGTACTGGTTCTAGACCATGAAGCTTTGCTTTGGCTATGATACCCCTTCCCATCCCATCAACTTATCATTCCTTCCATTTTCTCTATTATATGACAGCATTTGTTATTATATAGTCTAGTTTATTAGGTAACTTGTGAGTTCATTTCATGTATTGTTTCAAAGAAATCAATACAAAAGAATAGAAAATGTGAAGTTTCAATTTGAATCTTGTCTCCATTCTCAGTGAGTTGTAATGTTTTATGATCTTTGAACAAAGAGCCTAGGTCATAGTTGCAGTCCCTTAAGGTTGTATGTTGTTTCATTGTTGTTGATAATTCAAGGAATTGTGTAAATGCTTCATAGATTCAACAGGGTTGTAGATTTATTGAGAAGGGTCTCAGGTAAGAATGAGATTTAAGTTGAACATTGATGTCTATTTACAAGGTAAATGGATAGATCATATATCTGAATATAAAAATTAGTATCAGATATCTAAAATGCATGAGGGAGATTCATAAGTTTGCCCAATGGATCAAGCACTGATTAGATATAGGGTCATTAAGTTGTTGATTCATACTTGGTTTTCATCCACTTTTCCCCACCCACATAAAATCAAATCAAATTCAAATCATCTTTACATTTTATGTTGAAGAGCTAGAACAGTTTAACCCCCACTCAGCTTGTGCATTCCATAGAGTTGTAATTTGCTACTGCACTTCTTTGTTATTGCATAAGTCATTAGGAGATATAAGGGTTTTCATCTGCTTAATATATTTCGGGATATGTTTTTGCACTGGTACAATATCATTTGAATTTGAGGTCTACCCATCTAGGTTTAGTAGAGCCTGAAGTAGAAGAAGGGTCATGCCTTATAGTTGGCCCATTGTCAGAAATGGCATGTTGAAAATGGGAGTTAGTTGCCCCTAGATATGTCACTTTCTCAGTGGGATAATTGGAAACTAGTAACGTTTTCAAACACCAATAGAGGAATCAATTTGTTATGCCTTCTTTTCAGGTCTTTTGTGATTGCTTGACTAGAGAGTAGTCAAAACTCACATAGTTGGATACTATGACTGGTTCTAAGACAAAGGCATTGGTAGCTCAGACATCTACGACAAAGCCGAAGAAAAAACTGAAGCATAAGATAGATTCAGCAAGCGGTGAGAGTTCCTCCAAGCCTCCTCCCAAATCAGATGCTCGAAAACCCTCTCAGAAGGGTAATACTTCTAAGTCTGGTGAGTCTTCCTCCAAGCCGAAGAAGTATACAAGTGAACCTTGCAATTTTTGTGGCAAGGAAGGACATCCAGTTTCCAGGTGTTGGAAACATCTTGAGGCATTAGAGGAGGCCATACAACAGCCCAATATTGCTTCTCTGAAGCCTTCACCTCCACCTACAGGGAAAGGACATGCTCTTTTTCTATGCACATTATCTTTTCCAGCTTCTTCGATTCTTGATTTTGGAGCTTCCCATCATATGACACACTCACCTAATTTGGTTACCTCACTTGCTTAGAGTGTTACTACACAGATTGCAGTTGGTGATTCTTCTTAGCTTTCAATCATAGGTTCAGGAACTATCTCTTTAGAGGGTGGTTCATGTATACAACCTAAAATGGTTGCCTAGACTATGGGCCCCCATTATTCAATTTATCA
This sequence comes from Cupressus sempervirens, assembly GCA_028749045.1. Taxonomy (NCBI): domain Eukaryota; kingdom Viridiplantae; phylum Streptophyta; class Pinopsida; order Cupressales; family Cupressaceae; genus Cupressus; species Cupressus sempervirens. The sequence goes on along the minus strand of CM053785.1, from coordinate 961,588,537 downwards.
ATTTATCAAATTTCTTGAATCAATGGTTTGCAATATTTTATTAAATCAATTCAAATCAATTTCCTTGATCAAATTCGATTATTTTATTTCTAAGGTTGATCATTTTATCCTAAGTCTTATTTAATTAAAAGAAAATCTCCTCTTTTAATTAAATAAAATGAGTCCCCATTTAATTAAAAGGAAACCTCTCTTTTAATTAAATAATTCATCCACATTTAATTAATTAAGAGAAAAACCCCTCTTTTAATTTAATTAAATATCTCCTATTTAATTAAAAGAACTTGCTCCCTTTTAATTAAATAAAAATCCCACTTAAATATCTCTTGTTGATGAAAGGGAAATAAAATAAATTCTTTTATTTAATTTCTACACTTAAATGCACATATTTCTAAGTGGGACTTATCTTTTCACTTTCTTCTCAACCACTCCTCTTTTCTCATTGGCGGAATTTCGTCTCACATGGATCAAACTCTATTATCCCATATTGGTTGTGAGAAGCCTCTCACCTCCATAATTTCCTTTATAAGGGAGAGCCCTCTCCTCATTTTAGAGATGGATGATGTTATTGTTATGCTGCAGGTTTGGAGAGCAATATTTGAAGAAGGAGTTTTTGAATGCTAAAGCTTTTTGTGGAGAACTTCTATCTTCTTGTCTCATTCTCTCTTGCACCCATGGCTTTCATCATGGGCTTTTATCATTGCATTTAGAGTCATATTTGCTTTCATAAGATAGATCTTGCTTTTATAAATTACATTTTGCATTGTTCTTGCATTGTTATCATATAGATTAGTTTTCATCTCCATTTGCATGCATTTTGGATCTTTGAATCTCTCATTTCATGGTGTACTTGCATGGGCATGAACTAGGTCAAACTGAGGGCCTCCATTTCAAAACCCTTGCACTCCATGACTAGAGAGATATGAGTTGCCATTTGAGACCTCATTCTTGAGTAATCTTGAATATAATGATTCATAGAAGTGTGCTCACATTTTAGGCATACAGTTCACTATAGGATGTTCTCTTGGTTCTAGCCATTTCTATGAACCTCCTATCTATCTTTTAGATTTTTCATTCAGGCTCTGGAAAGATAGTTGAGTTCTCACCACATGATGTGGTTATTCGAGATCTCCATGATCCTGATTTGGTTATTGCTATAGGGAGTGTTGATCTTCAGTCTCACTTATATCAATTCGATGGCTTTGAGAGCTTCGATTCTACAAGTGTTTCTCTCATTTCTCATGTAGACACAATGAGAAAGCTTTGGCATGAGCATTTTGGCCATGTCAATTATAGATATCTACAACATATGAGTACACAAGAGCTAGTGATTGGGTTACCTCAAATCTCTTGTACTGATGGAATGTGTCAAGGTTGTGCACTTGACAAACATCATAGAGATCCTTTTCCAACAAGTATATCCACATGTGCTAAGGCACCATTGGAGTTGATACATAGTGATCTAATGTCATTTCCCACTCCATCTTTTTTTGGTGCTTGATATGTGCTCACCTTTATTGATGACTTCTCTAGACGCACATGGGTGTAGTTTTTGAAGTACAAGTCTGATGTCTTTGATTCATTTTGAATCTTTAAGAATTTTGTGGAGAAGTAGTCTAGTCTTTCAGTCAAGCATATCCACACTAACAATGGGGGGGAATATGTGAATCAGTCTTTCAAAATTTTTTGCACTGAGCATGGTTTACAACATCAGTTCTATGTTCTCCATACACCTCAGCAAAATGAGGTTGTTGAGAGAAAGAACATGACATTATGGGAGATGGCCAATTGTATGATACAGTCTCGTGCTATGAGTTCTTCATTTTGGGCTGAGGCTATCAATTGTACCAACTATATTTAGAATCAAATGCCTCATAAGGCATTTTGACACATGACTCCTGAGGAGGCTTGGACTCATGTCAAGCTTGATTTTTCTACTTTCTACATTTTTGGTAGTGAGGCTTGGGCATTTATTCCAAATGTTCAATGGAAAGCCATGGAGAAGAAGAGCTAACCACTTATTTTTGTTGGCTACTGTGAGGATGTGAAAGCATACAGGTTTTTTGATCCTGATTCTAGAGATATCTTTTTTTGGAAAGATGTTCAGTTTGATGAGCATTATCCTTCTATGGATCCTCCATCTTCAGCTTCTTCTTCACTACCCAGTACTTCATCTAATCCTCTACAGGATTATGCCTCCTCGACTAGATGTTCCACGAGTGCCCAAGTGGGCTTGTGATATTGTTGATGCAGCTAGACCTCTAGCAGATGATCCTACAGATGTTCGTCGTACTCATTCACAGACTGTAGGTAGTGGCCTTTTGAGTCATGCCATTTCTGATGATCCTCATAATTTTTCACAAGTGACAAGACACTCAGAGTGGGATAGGGCTATGGATGAGGAGTACTCCTTTTTGATGAAGAACCACACATGGGATCTTTGTCCTCTTCCAAAAGGAAGAAAGTTGTTTTGGTGTCATTGGGTGTACCGTACCAAATATGTTGCAGATGGTTCTATAGATAGGTACAAGGCACATCTTGTTGCAAAGGGTTTTTCACAAGTTGAGGGTATTGATTACTCTGAGGCCTTTGTCCCTGTTGCCAAGATGAATTCTATTCACCTTGTACTCTCTCTATTAGCTTCACAAAGATGGACAGTTTTTCAGATGGATGTGAAGAGTGTTTTCCTGCATGGAGACCTTCGTGAGGAGATTTACATGGAACAACCTCATGGTTTTGTGCAGGACTCTTCATTGGTATGTCGGCTTAGGAGGTCTTTATATGGTCTCAAACAGGCTCCTAGGGCTTGGTATGAGAAGATGGATTCCTTCTTGCTTGCTTCATAGTTCACTCGATGTCATTCTGACCCTACAGTTTACACTAAGTGTCATGGGGCTGACTTATTGATTCTTGTGCTTTATGTTGATAACCTCATCATCACAAGAAGCCCAGTCTCCGTGATACAGAGTCTTCAACATGCATTGAGAGAGTAGTTTGAGATGACAGATCTTGGACTTCTACACTATTTTTTGGGCCTACAGGTTGTTCAGTCTTTAGATGGGATAGCCATACTCCAACAGAAGTATGTTCTTGATATGCTTCAAATATTTGGCATGCTTGATTGCAAGCCTACCCCTACACCTTTTCAGTCAGGTGTTGTTTTATCTACTACTTGCTCTACTCCTACAGTGGATTCCACTCTATATAGATAGCTTATGGGTAGTTTGTTGTACCTTATACACACACATCCTAATATTTCCTTTGCGGTTGGACTTGTCTCTTGATTCTCCCATGATCCTCATGAGAGTCATTAGAAAGCATCCAAATGCATATTAAGGCATATTAGAGGTACAACATGTTATGGCATTCACTACACATCAGGGGATCCTCTCATTGTTGGTTTCATAGATTTAGACTGGGCTGGTGACATTGATGGTCACAAGTCTACTTCTGGTTTTGTATTTTGTCTTGGTTCTGGTCCTATCACATGGTCTTGCAAAAAGTAGCATGCTCACGCATTATCATCTACAGAGGCAGAATACAGGGCAGCTGTATTAGCTAGTCAGGAGGTTTTGTGGCTTCAACAATTGATGATAGAGTTTGGATTTCCTCCTAATAGTCCCACCTTTCTATGGTGTGACAGTTAGAGTGCTATACACATTTCACGCAACCCTATTGAGCATCAGTGGACCTAGCACATTGAGCTTCACATGCACTTCATTAGGCATCTCATTCAGGATGGTGCCTTGAGCTCGGAGTACATTCCTACTATTGAGCAAGTTGTAGACATCTTCACTAAACCTTTTGCATCCCCGTGATATCTTCAGCTGCGTTCTATGCTTGGGGTGAAGGAAGTTGTCCTTGGGGGGTCTTAGTGATGAGTCCTTCCTTATTTTTATTGCTATCTCTTTTTGGAGTAGAGTTTTTTCCACTAGGTTTTCTCTATTTCTCTATTTCATAGAGATTTAGTTGTTATTGGGTACCTCATCAAGCCTTGTTGCTAGGACCCAAGTTTGCTTTAAGCTTTGCATTGTAGTTTCCTTGCTCTTTCTACATTGTTTGTAGCTGCATTATTGCTCATCTTTAGGGGGGGTGTTAGAGTAAAGCATTGATTTAATTTCATTTATTAAATTCTATTTATTCCCTTCTTAAGATTTTACTTTATGCACCTTTTGCATCTCTATTTAATAATTAATTAGTAATTATTAAATAGCTTTTCCTTTTTAGGTTACCCTTTTTTGGGTTTTGATCTCCTTTTATAAAGATTGATCTTTTGTAATTTTTATTATCTTTTTCATTTCTGAAAATACATTAGCATATTTTTCAGAGTAAAACCCTTTGCCTCCTCTTGTCTTTTTCTTCTGTGATAGGGTTTTGCATGCAAGTATTCGAAGGCTTTATGGATTTGTGTTGATCAAATCCTTCAGAAATAGATTGAAGAATTAGTGCTAATCAAGATGGGTAAATGGAAGTATTCCCTTGATCAGATAGCCTGTTGGATCTCTAATGAGCTATTAGAGAAGTTGAAGCCAAGATGAGACTCAGCTATGTAGAAAACAAAAGATATCTATGAAAAAACCCTGAGGTAGTGGTTACCGAGCATCACAGATGCTAAGGTAAAAGAGTCTATGAAGAAAAATGAAGACAAGATGACTCTTAGATTTAATACTTGTTTAAATTTGTTAAAGGATATAGAGCATGTAGTCAAGAATGCTACTGGTATGTGGAAGAATATTTATCACCGAGCATCGCAGATGCTAAGGTAAAAGAGTCTATGAAGAAAAATGAAGACAAGATGACTCTTAGATTTAATACTTGTTTAATTTTGTTATAGGATATAGAGCATGTAGTCAAGAATGGTACCGGCATGTGGAAGAATATTTATCACTTGCATAAACAAAGTGACTTTCCAGTAGAAGTCAAGGATGATGATAGTGACGATGAGGAAGAAGGAACATACTTTGAGACAATATAATTTGACAATGAAGAAGTTGAAGAAGATAAAGAGGAAGAAGTTATCGAGGAAGACAAAGAAGACGATGAGGAGATTGATCCTATGAAGATAGTAGCTACAGACATTGCCTCACTTCCTCATTCTCCAAGCAAATCAACAGCTACATCAAGTTCAGAGATAGCTTCAACAAGTTTGATTGTGACCGCAACAGAGACATCAAATGTACAATCACTCTTCGCTCCCTCACAAATTAGCACATCACTAATGGAATTGTCTGCCACTTCATCTAATGAGCTGCAACCTCCCTCTTCTTCAGTTCCCAAGTCAGCATCTTCAACAGTGAGTATAACATGTTCCACAATTTTGTGTTCTTCAGCAATGAGTACAGTTTTGAGTTCTACAATTTTGGATTTTATAGTTTTGTTTTCTATAGCTTTAGATACTTCTATAAGTACTTTAGTTCTGGATTTAGTAAGCATACTAGTTAGTATTCCTTCTATTGGTACTATATTAGTTTTCGCAGCTAGTCCTACTATCTCTACTATTGTTTCCATTCTAGATTCTAAGGCATTAAGTACAAAGGCATTTGAACCTAAGGCTCAACCAAGTACAAGACTTTTGAGTGGAAAGGAGATAGAGGAGGACATTGACCTAGATGAAGAGATTGAAATTCCAAAGTGGAATTTTGATAATGCCACTATAGATCAAATGCAAATAGCTACTCAGCTCCTCCAAAAGAAAGCAAAGCAGAAGAAATTGAGAGAGGAAAGAGATAGAGAATATAAAATCATAGGAAGTGCTAAGAATATTTTGATTGAGGTAATAGGTGTTGAAGTTGATACTTCTCAACACATTTTGTTTCAATTAGAAGAGGGAGCCTAGAAGTTTAATGAGGACTCAAGTGGTCAAGACAAATTGATTGAGAAAGTAGAGAAGAAATTCGATAACAAAGTGCTTGAGTACATTTCTCAAAAAATTGCCCTCCAACAAGTGGAGCTTTCCTCAATTTTGACCAATCTTGAAAACTCTTGCTCAAATGTAACATCACTTTTTGAAAAATTATGTAATGTTATCGAGTTCGCAAAGGAAATAAAGAGCAAACTGACAAAGATTGATGAAGATCTAAAGGCTAGTGCATAGTAGTTGAAACTTGACCCTAGTTCAAGCTCTACACATTATATGAAAATCAGATTCTTGTCAAATATGTAGGCAGAATTGTTGAGAGAAGAAGCAAGGATTGGGTCTTCACTAATAGATATTTAGAATATGATCCTTCCCATCATGGACAAAATGCAGAAGCACATTGTTTACTCAAAAACATTGATCCATGATGACAACTTCTTAATTGCAAATTACATAATTGAACTCTTTGCAGAAGTCCAAATTGCTCTACATAGGTGCAAAGTTTTGCAAGAAAATTGGGATAAGACTTTAGCACCCATACTTAAGGTACATTCTAAGTTTTTTTCTTATATTGGTGTCTCTATGTAAATAAGTTTTGAATAAATCTTTGGCATTATTGTCAAAAAGGGGGAGAAACAATATGTATATATATATGAGAAACAGTATGTATATTGTATGGGGGAGAATCATGCAAAGGAAAGAAAGGTATATTGTATATACTTACAAAGATAAATTTTGAAAAAACTTAAAAATAGTATACCATACTGAGTCAGTATCACACTGTGATGTATATAAGTTTTGGCTAATAAGTGTTTTTGTCACTAATGCCAAAGGGGGAGATTGTTGACATTAAGTCAAGTTTGTTATTAGTGACAACACTTATTTAGATTTTGTATGGCTACCGATCTCATTGAACAGTCTACAGTGTTTGCCATGTAATTCAGTAGTCATCGAGTTTTATAAATCCTACCGAGCATCCCAGTGGTTACCAAGTGAAATCAGGCAGTGTGAAGTTTAATAGTTCAACCTGAGTAGTCCAGTGGTTACCAAGCTTCGCAGTTCAAACCGAGCTAGTAGTTCATGTAAAGTGAAGTTAGTGTTAACCAAGCTATGTGATGATCAATGTTTACCGAGTGCAGTCATGTTAAATGTGTAATTCAGTTTCTACCAAGTTACACAATATCTATCGAGTCACCAGTGGAGACCAAGTTTGAGACTACTTTGAGATGATTAGTATGGACTAAGCTTCTACTTCTACCGAATGCATGATGATGTCAAGTAATGACAGTAGACGTCGTGTATCAGAATTTCACCAAGTCAGTCTTCAGAACCCGAGTGTCTTCATTTGAGCTGACTTTGTAATATTGGTGTTAACTTATATATTGGTTGACTTTGTAATTTTGTAAATTGGATTGATATATATATATATATATATATATATACATATACATATATATATAAATATACATATATATATACATATACATATATATACATATATATATATATACATACATATATGTATGTATATATATATATGTATATGTATATATATGTGTATATATACATGTATATGTACATATATACATGTATATATACATATTTATATATACATGTCTATATACATATATGTATATACACATGTATATATGTATATACATGTAATGTATTGTATCATATCCAAATGTATGAATATGAATCAATGAACATATGTATGCATGTATGAAAATTGAAAGTGAAGAATATGTAAGATATGACTACATATTCTTCACTTTCACTTTCACTTTGATATCAAAGAATCTCTATCAAAAAATCAAGTTGTAACTCAGGGATCTACTATTTCATTCTAACATGTGAACCTGTCCAAATCCTCTAACAAGGTGAACTTAACAGTCTTTTGTCAAATCTCTTTACCAAGTACATACTTCATTGTATGTTTGTAAAACCTCTAACAAGGTGGACTTAGCAGTCATAATTGCTCCTAACAGGGCAGATCATCAGAAGTGATCATTGTAGGCCTTAACAGGCCATGCAGTATTGAAGTTTTGTGAGTATCATCCCCACCCCAGTTTTACTTTCTATTTGGAAGGTTTTTGGGTCACCAAATCATTTTGTTCATGTGCCATGAATGTTTATGTTTTCAATTTCTCATGCACATGGTGTCTACAACACTGGAGTTTGCTTTATTAACTGAGTTATCATGTAGACAACATAGTTATTCACACTCCTAATTTAGCACATGGTGTCTACAACATTATTTTGCATGCTACACCTTTGTAGGCTTGTCCTCTCATCATCACACTTACTCTTGTGCTTAATGGAGGATAACCCACACCTGGTGGACATGTGCCTGGTTGGATGACTTATCATGTTGTTGATTCCTATGCATTCTAGAAGCATTCTAGGGGCCTTTATATATAGGCACTCCTATTGTACTTTCACATTGAATCAAATACATATCAATATTTTGATCATACTTTTTTTGGTCTACTATTGTGCTTGTGCTTGAGTTCTTTGATCTCGGGTGAATTTTTTCCTAAGGAAAATTCTTACATGGTATTAGAGCTTAGAGAATTTCTCTTCACATAGCCGTTCGAGACCATCTTGTTGCTTTAGCACCTTGGCCTGAATCTAGAGTATCGCAGTTATTGGGAGTGTCTAAAGCCATAACAGACCTCACCATTGCATCTGAAATGTCAATTCAATGAAAATTGAGTATAAATTTGCCTACCCTAGGCCAAAGTCAATTTTAAGGCAAATTTTTTTTGCAAATCGGCACCCGAAGTACCATTTTTCAAGTTCGAGTATGATCTCTTTTTAGATCTACAATTTTTTATTCAGATCTAGATTTAGTTTCTTTGTAATTTCCATTTCCATTTTACTGTAATTTTTTGGAAATTTTTTTTCCCTTCGGGCAGTAGAGAAGTATTTTTGCACAAGCACTGGGCAGTGACACCCCGGTCTTGTGTGGAATATTCCTTTTTGGTTTAGAGAATATTCTTTCTCAATTTTGGTGGCATATTCTACATTTTTTGGCTTACACTACAACAAAGCTCGACAACTAAATTCTGGCTACAACCTCTGCACGACAAACTGGCCACATCTGACACCGGTGATCTTTTAATTTACACCCTGCAGTGAGGGGTTTTTAAAAACTGTTAACTCCCACCTCTGTGGGCATGTGGGATTAAATCCCACTGGAAAACTCCTTTTTCGATTCAACATCGGTGCCCAAGCTTCTTGCCAGTGCTATTTTTTTACGTTTGGCAAAGTCACCATTTTTTGGTAACTGCACACTCTCCAATACTTTTTTTAGGTAGCAACAATGTTGAAAGGTCTGCCACGTGGACCCACTCCATGCCCAACACGTGGCTAAGCCCTGCCACCTCAGCTAGTCACAACCCCATCCATGCAGACCTCTACATGGACTCAGACATGTACAGTGCCACCTCAACAACTCGTTGACACAACACCCTCTACCATGTCACTAGGTGACTCAACCACATAGTCATTGTTGTACCTTATTGTACCTTTCCATGTCACACTTTTCTATATAGCCTTATGCCTTGTCAGCCTGCCACATCAGCAAAGGAGGCTGATGTTTTGTCTGCATCATTATTTCACAGGATTAAATTTGACGTCCATCTAACCATCATTCCCAGGCATTTTTCAACTGCTGCAATGGTCATTTGACCGTCAAATTTAAGCACACAATTTTTTGCCAAGACCCTTCTCTAGATGTAGTTTTAATTTGATAGTTCGACTTTGGGAGGCCATAACTTAGTCATGTGGACTCTAGATCAGGTGTATTTTTTTAAAATTTTGGGTAGAATTTCCTAAACTTTTCAGTGGTGGTGTTCTTTTCTAGCTTTGGTGCAAGAATTTGTCAAAAATTGCATTTTTTAGCAACTGTACCTGTCTAATCCTGCATTTTGCAACTTCAAACACTCTGTATGGGCTCATCTGAACACATTTTCAAGTTTTTTTTTTTAAGTTCATTATTTTTTGTCTACTTTAAAAAAATACACTTTCAGACTTAGGGCCTTTTCTGCATTGTATTGCTTTGATTACTTTTCAGAATTGTTGTACATATAAGCTACAGTTCTTAGTGATAGGTTTGAGCCTCAAAAGGAAATTGTATATAGCAAAATCAGAAGTCCACTTTGTACATTTTGACAAGTGGCCCATTGTACATGCATTACATGTAAAGTGCCAAAAAGCATCTTTTTTGGGGGGTCTTTTGATTGAGTGAAAAGGGGGGGGTGCATTGTGTTCTTCTGTCTCTCTTTTGTGCTCTTTTACTTTTCTGCATCATGGGTTCACCTAAAGGTCCACTTCTAACTTCATGCAATTATTCTATATGGAAAGATATTGTATGGAGTAGATTAATGGGAAAAGGTCTAAGTCTTTATGTTCATGGTTCAATTGCAAAACCCATTGATGCCACAACACTCAATGATTAGAGAGTTAAAGACCAACAGGCTTTAGGAATTATAAAGAGTTGTGTACATAGAGATCGCTTCCTCCACATTTCTAGTTTTAAGGAAGCCAAACCTGCATGGGACAAACTTGAAGCATTGTATGGTAAGGTGGATGAGGAAAAGGGATTCCAAATTGAGGATGATCTACTTCTATTGGATCCAAAGAACTTTGACACAATTCAAGATTACATCAACAAAGACAATGAGTTTAGGGCACTACTTAAAGATTGTGTTAATCCCATGAAGGATGATAAGTTGATTCATCACATCCTAAAGAGGCTACCTTCAGAGTATGCTTCCTTTGTTTTGAGTTATAACACTCACAAGTTAACCATGGGAAGTGCCTTCCAAAAGCCTACATTTGATGCATTTGCAAAAATTTTGATTTTTGAATAATCCCACTTGATAGATATGGGACTTCTCATGTCATTAAGGACCAAAGCATTGGTGGCTAGTGATGAGAACAACTCAAGTCAAGGAGGAAGAAGTTCTAACAACAGCAAGAAAAAGAAGTGGAATAAAAAATCACAATCTGAGACACAACAATCCTCCTCACAGCAAGGCAATTCTTCTTCCAACAAGAAGGGAAGTAATAAAAGGACAAACTTTTTTGTTCATATTGCAACAAGCCAAATCATGATGAGCCTTATTGCAAGACTAAGAGAATCGATGAGTTGGGAAACCTACTCAAGAAGAACAAAATTCAAGTGTCAAATGCTTCTAAGGATTCAACTCCAACCACTTCAAATGGAAAAGGGCAAGCACTTATGGTAAATACAAGTTCTTCATTGGAATGGATTCTTGACTCAAGTGCCTCCTATCATATGGGTTCTTCAAAGGGAAACTTTTCTTCATTGAAGTAGTCATAGGTACCACACATCTTTATGGGAGATGATACTAAAATGGAAGTTGAAGTTAAAGAACATCTAGAGATGTAAAATGGGGAATTCAAAGGCGTTCTCTATGTTCCAAACCTTAGTTCTAATCTCCTCTCAATTGACCAAATCACTCACCTTGGAAATGGAAACAAAGTTGAGTTCCTTCCAGATTTAGTAATGGTGTGAAGTCTCAAAGATGATTCATTGGTTGTAGTGGGGAAAGTCAATCATGACAAGAGGCTTTATTCCTTCTCCCACTTTGTGCCTAAGTCTCCTTCACATGCCTTGTTAACTCAATCTAATTCACACATTACTTTATGGCATGAGCAATATAGTCATCTTACCTTTTGCTATCTTCAACAACTTTTCTCAAAAAACATGGTCAAAGGTCTACCTCCAATCAACTTTTCTAAGGGTGAATCTTCATCATGTTCAATGGATATGCATCTAGAGGAGAAGTTTGATAAAGGGAAGTCTTCAAGAGTACCAGTTGTTCTTCAGTTGGTTCACATGGTTTTAGCAGGTCCTTTTGCAGTGACTTCAATCAGCCAGGGTCACTACATACTTACTTTCATTTATGACTTTTCACATTACACATAGGTCTACTTCCTTCATCACAAGAATGAAATGGTTGATAAGCTTCAAGCCTTCAAGAGTCATGTTGAACAACAATCAAGGAAAGCCATCAAGTTTCTTTAGATGGAAAATGAAAGAAGATATGTGAACACAAGACTTAATGACTTTTGCAAACTTGAGGGAATTGATCTTCAAAATCCACCAGCATTCAGCTCACACAAGACAGATGTTGCAGCACTGAGTATTAGAAGTCTTAAGTCCATGGCAAGTTGCATGATACAAGTCAAGTCTCTTGATCCTTCACTAGAAGTTGAAGCTATTAGCAGTGCCACTCACATACTTAATAGGTCTCCTCATAATGCCTTAGATGGTAAGACTCCTTTTGAGGCATGGTGCGACAGAAAACTAGTTGTGAAACACTTTAGAGTCTTCAGTTGTCCAACATGGGCAAACATATCTTCTAGGGGATGCAAGGCACCACCACCTAGGCCTTCTACTTTCATTGGATATGAAGATGGTGTTGAGGCATACAGACTTATGGATCCTGAGACTCATGATATTTTTGTGGAGAAGGATGTACACTTTGAGGAAAATTCACCCAACTTATCTTCTAATCCTCTCCACACTTCATATACTATGGAAACTAATAGTGACACCAGCGATAATGCTTCAATAGATTTAGATATGTGGGGTTCTATCAATAGTTACAACGAGAGGTCATGACATCAGCATAGTCCACGCACATACATTGCCACAGTGATAGGTCCAATACAGCAGGGTGCACCTTGTCTTCCAGCTCCAGCAATAGGGGATGACTACATAGCAAACATTTCAGGTTTGTTTGTGGAGTCATACATAGAAAACTTGGGGGACATAATTGATGATGTACATCTTCTCTTTGATGACGACGATCCTTCTTTAGTTGTTGTGAGGGCTTACTCTGACTCTCATGTCCATTCTCTACATGATTGAGCTTCATAGGTTGATATGATTGTGGATCCTTATGTACAATAGTTGCGAGAGGTCTCTTTATCATTTGAGGAGACAGTTAGTTCTTTCGGATAGGTTCTACATCCATCCTTGTCATATCTACACTCATTCTTTTCAGCAGTCTTGGAAGGGGTGACCATTAGTATCGACATAGGAACAGTTGAGCAAGTTTTAGAGGCATCATTGATCATTGGGATTCTTTCTACACATAGGGGAAGCATCTCACTTGTACATTTTCCATTGTTTCTTCCAAAGGGGAGGAACATTATACAACACTCATGGACCAGCTTCTACTTGCAGCAACTATCACTGATCAACACTCTTCATTGGGGGGGGGGGGACTACCTTGTCTTTCTTTCTTCTTCTTCTCTTTTGTGGGGGGGACCTTTTCCTCTTCTAGGACTATGTTCTTCTCATATTTCTCTATTGTATATACTTGATGTATGTCATAATGAGGGGGTCTTGATTACTCCATCCATCCATGCATCTTGTTTTTTAATCTCTCTTTTTGGGGGAGGGTTTTTCCCATGAGGTTTTTCCTCTTTCTCTTCTTTATGAGAGATTGCATTTCATTATGTACATGGGTACCTAACATGGCCTAGTAGCCATGACCCATTATGCATTTCATCCTAGTTTTTGTGAGCTTAAGTGCATTCCCCTAAGTTACATTTTGGGGGGGTGGGGAGCGAGGGGGGGGGGGGGGTGTTGGTGGTGTAAATACATATTTACTATTTACACTTAAGTTTACTTGGGTTAATGCATTATTTTATTATTTATTTAGTGAGACACTTAGGAGTTTGTGTACTTTTATGAGTTGTCATGTTGACAACACAAAAGTAAGCAACTCTAATTCAGCACATGGTGTCTACAACATTATTTTGCATGCTACACCTTTGTAGGCTTATCCTCTTATCATCACACTTACTCCTGTGCTTAATGGAAGATAACCCACACCTAGCGGACATGTGCCTAATTGTATGACTTATCATTTTGCTAATTTGTATACATTCTAGAAGCATTTCGGAGGCTTTTATGTACAAGCACTCCTAGTGTACTTTCATATTGAATTGAATATATATCGATATTCTGATCATAATTTTTTTGGTCTACTGTTGTGCTTGTGCTTGAGTTCTTTGATCTTGGATGAATTTTTTCCTAAGGAAAATTGTTACAATATGGATGTGAGTATAAGTTGGGAATGGAAAAATTTAGATGAAATTAACTTAGAACTAGCAGTTAAACAGGTTTACGAAAACATCATTAATCAGAGGAAATTAAAACAATTAGGGAGGAATGACAAACTCATATAGGCAGCATCAAAAGATGGAAGGTATAATGTGAAAAATGGATATAAAGTAATTACTCGGTCTCAAAGATGGGAAGAAGTGTATACTCCCCTTAAACTATGTTGGGATTCTTCTTGTGTACCAAATGCAAGTTTCTTTTTGTGGGCCACCTTTCAGAATAGGATTCTAACTACTGACAGACTAAGAAAATTAGGCATTGAGGGACCTTCGAGATGTGTGCTATGTAAGAATGAAAATGAAGACACTGATCATCTATTATATAAGTGTTCATATAAACAAAAATGTTGGGAATGGCTTTGACAAATGTTGGGTTGGACTGCACCATTGCCTGAAACTTTGACCAATCTACTAAAGGGTTGGACCACCAATAGTAGTAGTTGTATCTATGGTAATCTCTGGAATATTTGTCCATCTATCCTTGTTTGGGAGTATGGAAAGAAAGAAATAGAAGAATATTTCACGATCAAGAGATAATGGTTGGCGAGATTACTAATAAAATCGAAGCATGTATAGTTGAAACATTAAACTCTCACCTTAGAAAAATCCTTAAAGAGGAAGGAGCATTTTCAAAATGGGATGGTCTTAGGAAAAGAGTTGGAAAAACCTAATTAATCCTCCGCTTGTATATTTAAAAAAAAAAAAACAAAGTGACAAGGAGAAAATGTAGGTGGATTCCACCCCCATCAAGATGGACCAAATTAAATTTTGATGGAGCATCAAGAGGCAATCCTGGTACAACTAGGATAGGATGCATCATCAAAAATGACTCTACCACATGGATAGCTAAAAGGGCTAAAGTGATAGAAGCAACCACTAAAAACCTTGCAAGAATTAGAAGCCCTTCAACAAGGTATCAAAATTTCCTTGGATCTAAGTATATCAAAACTTATTATCGAAGGAGATTCGCAGATTGTTCTAAATGCTATAAGAAAAAGGGAGACACCTAATTGGGTACTAAATTCCAAATTGGAAGAAGTGCTAAATCTCAAGGACTATCTTGAAGAGACTCAGATTATGCTTATTTTCTGGGAAGGAAATAAAGAAGGAGATCAATCAGCAAATAAGGAGCTGATAGTGAAAATTTCTTAATATTTAAATGTAAGTAATCTAATTGGAAATCAAAGGCAGTTTGAAACAAAACTAGGTAATGTAACTATAATTTGTATTAGATAAAACAATATAGCAACATAACTAGTAAATATAGATGCATGGCTAAGGTATTACACCTCTAATCCATCTCAATAAAGGAGAGGTTTATATGTTTGGGTAAATAGATCTTACAAATTTGAATATCATAAGCATGTATAAAGAGTGAAAGGACTAGAATATTAACAAATTGATAAATCAAAACCTTATGCATATAGATAAGGAAAGGGAAATGATAAATACGTTTTAGAAACAGTCACTTCAAATTGTGTTAATTGTTTCATATACTTTGGTTGGTCTAATATTACTAATACTTGTGGAAAGAAAGGTCTCTTGGATTTGCAGGCAAGTAAAAGGAAAATAACTAAAGGTATAAGAAGTTGTAGATATCATCTTAAGTCTGAGTGTAGAAGACAAACAAAATTTTGCAAGAAGATTATTTTTGGCAATATTTGATGTAATTATTGGAGTTTAAGATATCATTATATAGTAAAATACTGGGGAATGCCCCTTTTTAAAATGTATAATATAGGACTTTGGTCGTGGGCAAGATTGGAGGTTTTCTTACTCCATTCTTTCCTACCAATGCCCTTTAGAACGGAGAACATTGAAACTCTTTTTAAAGCATATAATATAGTACAAAGGCTTTGGTTGTTTATCGAGCAAAATAAAATAATATAATATATACATGTGTGTGTGTGTGTGTGATTTTATTTTATTTTGCTTGATAAACGGCCAAAGCCTTTGTGTATAATATTTAATAATTTTATATATAATATTTGCTATAACACTCATTGTATCATTTTATATATTCTATTTATACAAGGTACATTTTCTTTTTAAATAAAATTTAGTTTTAAAATGTCATATAGTTATGACCATATATCATTATTACATATTATATTTATACAATATAAACTATTAAATTTATATTTTAGATATCATGATAGTTTCATTAAAATTTGGAAGGGTTGTGTACTTACATATGAAAATACAATTATATGATTTTGTTCAAACTTAAAAAAATCTATCATTTCATTTGGACTTCTCAAAGCATTTATTATTGTTGTTGTTGTTGTCGTTGTAATTGAAATAAAGATCTCACATGTGTATTATGTTGTAAGAACTCACTTCTAAGACACTAAACTAAAGTTTGAAGTAATTGTTATGATATCATTTTTTTTAATGGATTTATCTTCCTTTCTATCTTTCTCCCTATTAAATGCACATTACATACACATGACATACACACGTCATACATGATGACAAGTTCTAAATTGAGGCTACTTGTTCTCATGTAATTAGGTAAAATGTACTTGTACAGTGTCTACTCCAATCAACACATCACAAATAGTTTTATGGATGCCCTCCCCACTAGAGATAAACAAACAAATTCTACCAGTGATAAAAATTCAAATGTTAAAATGATCTAGAGTCGAGATAATGTTTTTTGAACTAGAGATTATTGGATATATGCTTATTCTTACTACCATTCTCTCTCTCTCTCTCTCTCTCTGTGTGTGTGTGTGTAGAGAGAGAGAGGGGGGGGGCGGGGGAGGGGTTGATAGAAATAGTGCATGGATAGAAAGAGGGAGATGTGTCTAGCTATGGAGGGGGTGAAGAAGATATAGATAAAGATGAATATAAAGTGCTACAATGAGAGAACAATAAATAGAGAGATACATATATATGAAGAGATATGAATATACATAGATGGTAAGATATATAGATAAGGAGATATCTAGAGAGGATGGGGAGAAGAGACATGCAAAGTGAAAAAGTACTTAAATGATCTTTCATACCTCTACGACATGTCTATTGCACACTAAGATACAATTGCTACTTTATTTTAATGCAAACATATATTATTTATTATTATTTGATGGTTTGGTATGTTTCGATAGTTAAGTTATGGTGGTAGTGTTCTTTTTATTAAAGGTCAAAGCCTCTTAAAGTACTATTATTAAATGTCTAAATAGAAATGAGGTCCCCTACTTATAATTATCAATTTATAACTCAAAATCAAAGTACTATATTGCAGTTACTAGTTAGGTGTGAATTTGTTCACTATTCAATACCTTTATGTCAATACAACTATTTGATTATAGCTTGGAGTCCTAAGGAACTGCCCACAAGTATCAAAGTACTCTTTGTATTTGACTATATAGTTTTTTTATTACCTTAAATATAAAAATATCATGAATACCGACATTAACGTCACTATATGGAATTGATCTAATAATTGGGTATGGGAAAACGTTTCAATGCCATATTCTAACAATATTAGACGAAGTTGTTTGTTCTATTAAAATAATAATAAAAATAAAAATTTCCACAAAAAAAATGCTACATATTAGTAACTAATCATTTTATTACCGAAAGAAATTTACTTTCCACGATTCGTTGACCGTTCTCTCCCAAATGATTTTTGGTGATAAATTTTAGAGCTTTGGATTCTTTTTTAGTCCTTTCTTTTATGGCCAACTGTTCAAATATATTCTATAGCTGCAGCTTCGTTAAAAGCATATTAAATGCGACTCCAACGGTCAACAGTCACAAACGTGCGAAACACACTTTCTTCAACCTTTCATGAGAGATATAGACCATTTAAAAAAAAAATTTATGATAGTGATTATAAGGTTGTGGATTTTTTGGGGTAATTATTATTTAAAAAATAAATAAATTTAGAAATATTGTATTAAAGAGGAGATTTTTCAGGTGTATTTAAAATTAGTTGTTTTATTAATATTGTAGTGCATATTTTAATTTATAGAAAGTGTCTATTTTCTAAACTTTATTATGTTATAGATTCAATTTATATTATTGTTGTTACATTTGGTTAAAGTATTGTTCTTTGTAAATAATTAGGTTGACAAATATAAAGATATTAGTTTTTTCTTCTTTTGAATTTGATCTTTTAGATTTTTTTGTTGCTAATGTTTGGGATCAAATTCTATAATTCATCATGAAGACATATAGTAAGAGAAGATGATTTCTAGTCCAAAACATTTTAAAATATAAAGTTAGATATTTTTTCATTCAAAATCCAAAGATTCTAATTGTTGATAAATGTAGAAGTATTTGTGAAGTCTATAGGATTTGTTTTTAATCCAAACTTAAAAACATTAACCTCATGTTTCATGGTGTTGTTTAACTCCATTTTACTTATATTTAAGTAGCTGGAGCGTTCCCAACTTCTTTTGGAGAATTGAAGTCTTAAGATAATAATTTATTTTTTTCTATTTTTATGGATAAGCTATTATTTAAGAAATAAAAATAAGCTATGAAAGAAAAGGTACTCAAAATAAGTTGTGGATTGTCTTCACAAATTTAATCCCTTCTCTTTTTGTTTTTGAATAAGTCTACCAAGTGTAGGGGGTCTTAGTCCAAATCAAAATTACAAACTAAAAACTAAAAGCTCTTATTTATCAAGAAAATATCTTATTTTCTAGTTTAACAAAAAAAAAAAAAAAAAAAATTCTTCAAAGATTCTTATTCTATAAAAATAGCTTATGAAACCCTCCATAAAATCCGAGCTTAAGAATCCCCTAATTTTAAATTGTGCACTAATTTTATATTAATTTTTTTACAAAATTAAACTTAGAAATAGATATAGGAATAAATCATAGGAAAATATAACATAATAACTATTTAAAATTATTTTAAAAATTGAATATAGAAAATATGTCTAATTTGAGTTCAATTGGTAGCAAGAGAAAAATATATATTTTACACAAATATTTATTATCAAATATCTTTTACACAAATAACAATTATACATTACCTAATATTCCTTATCATATACCTCTTACAAAATTATTTAATTTATACTTTATAAATTTATTTTAAAAAATAATATTTTTAAAATTTTAAAATTATTTATTTAATGATATTGTTATTTTCTTTATAACTAAATATTATTTATTTTTTAATCATTTTTTTTCAAAAATCAAATAATTCAAAATAATATAATTAATGCAATATTTTATATCTTCTATATTATTTTAATGTAAATGAAAAATATCATAATAGCAATTAAATTTTAATTTTAAAAATTAATATTTTTTTTTAAATATTTACTATTATAAAATTATATTTGATAGTTTTATTTACACATTAAATTTTAATTTTCTATATATATATATATATAATAAGTTGATAAAAATAAACTTTTACATTTAAATTTTAGATAGATATATTTTGCATGAATTATATGATGGAAGACATTTCACATCTATCCTTTTTAATATTAAATTAATATATGGTGGAAGGGATTTTAAATCTTTTTTTATTATTATTAAATAAAAATAAAAATATTTTTACATATATATATTACTACTATATTATATTAAAATATTTGTCATTATTTGAAATGAGAAAATAAATTTAATAGTTATTTTTTCACATCAATCATTATATTAGTTGGGTGTACAACATTTGTTAAATTTATCTGATAGAATTTTGAAGTTCATCTTATAATTAGTCCTTTTTGTTATGAGATTAGAGATGTTTCTGTTCACTTTTATGGATATTAAGCTCTTTATAATCCTTTATAGTTTGCAAATCAAAGATGTTTAGCTTTCACTTTTTCAAGATGTTTGACCTTTGCCAACATTTAGACAACACTTTATTTTCATAATGATCTAAACTTATATATCTAATTTTTTATTCACCTAATTTCCTTTTCATATGCTTATGGATATGACAAGATCTTTTTAACCTCAAAAACAATTTAATTTATTATTATTATTATTTATCTTTTCTTTAATTCATGTCTTGCTTTCTCTAATTGAGTTTCCATCATATTTTTCCTTTCTTAAAATTAAAATTATAGTCTTGTGAATTACTCTCAATGTTTTATAAACATCAATCTCAATTAATGATATTAGATTCTCACAATCTATAGTTTCATTGCTAACATTATTCTTGTATGGATGTTGTAGATCACACTTAAGTCTCTCTAACTTTCTTCAATAGAAGATGGATCACATTCACATAAAAACAATATCAATTAATGATATCAAATTCTCCCATTCTATAGTTTCATTGCTAATGTTATTCTTTTTAGATTAGATTGTGATAGATAGATACATAGTATCAATTTTTAGAATCAGACTCCCGAGTCTCTCTTAGCTTTCTTCTAGTTCAATGATGGATCACATTGATAAAAAAATCTTGCATAAGTCTAATAAGAAAGAACAACAACAACAATGAAAAATAAATATGATTTCAGAGCATAATCTAAATTACTAACTTTCTATAAATGCAAATCATTTATTGATTTTATTTCTTGCTAAACCTTATTACACCATTATTAATGTATTTAAAATCTATATAAATTAATAATTCACCACTTTAAATGAGGAGCTCTGAAATATGATCTAAAATATCATTATTATTAAGTAAATTCATCAATTGAATAGTAATACATAACTTATTTTGGTTTGAGCATTGATTGTGTTCACCTTTAAAATTAAAAATGACCCAATTTTAATTTTGGCTATATAACAAATAAATTTATTCTGAAATTTAATCCCCCAACTAGCACAGCATTCCTGTAGGTTGAAAAAATATAACAAATTAAAAAAGAAAATTATGTTTGAACTTATACTTAATTAAAAGGTAGAGAGGAAAAATAAAAGAAAAGCCACGATGAAGATTTGGGGGTTTTAGAAAGGAGAAATTGACTGGTACGAGCGGGTCTGAAACAACAACATTGACGATTAAACGCCGAAAGCAGCAGGTGCAAGGAAAAAAGACGTTCAAATAAAAAGCCCACCAACGCAGAAACGGTGCAATATCAAGTGTCCCGATCATTCATTCATTCATTCACTGTAAGTCGAAAACAGATTTTTAACGTCCATGAAGAACACAGTCAATCCATTGAACTACACAAATGCTGTTCAAACATCAGTTGCTCCCGGAGGAAAACTCTTCGGAACCGGGAGTGGAAGGGCTGATCTTAATCTTAACCTTCAAAGAAGTCTGCTGTTGTCCGCCATTAAACTCGCTTCGCATCTCGAGGACCTTCTTGTGGGAATTGGAGTGGACGGAATTGACAAAGGTGGGGCTTTTGGCGGGTCTGTACTCGGGGTAGAGGCGCCCGGATTTGAACCTGACACCGCACGCATTGCAGAGCGTTTTCGGCCCCAGCGGCCCCGCCCTCCACTGCGGCGTCCGCTGGCTCAGGCAGTGCGTGCACCGCCTCGGCTGCTGCCCCTTCACGCCTTCGCTCTCCTCCTTTCTCTGCTCCTCATATGACCACCCGCGGAACTTCCCCGCTCTCGACCTCTTGCTGCGGGCGCGCCCGGGCACCGCCCGCTCCCTTTTCGAATCCAGCGGGTTCGGGTTCCACCCCATACGACCTCCCGCTTCGGCCTCCGGCTCTGCTGGCTGTTTGGAGCCCGCGAATGAGCCCAAATCGGATCTTCCCATGAAGGAATCCTCCACGAATCCCGACATCCATTCTAGGCCCGTTCCTTCGTACAACTGTTGAGAGCAAAACAAGGAAAAAAAAACCATGAATACCATGCCTTCAACTGTAAAAGTAACATAACAAAGAAAAAAACCATGAATTCCGTGCCTTCAACAACTGTAAAACTAACGTATCAGAAAGCAGGGAATGAAAGAAGTTAGGTGAACGGTAGTTGCTAATTTCTGTTGGTGGGCAGAGAATGGGCTGAAATGAAGTTACCCAGCAGTTAAATTAAAGCTCAATTTGTTGAAACTTGAATAGAATGGAAGAATTTTGGGTACTCAAGGACAAGAGCCGTTTGCTGGTTACTGTAACCGGTACTGAAATCCATAGAAGAGGAGCAATTAATGCGAAGACGGATCGCTAGAATTGAGTTTTTGTAGAATCTGATTGCATGTAAGACCTGTAGAAGTACAAACAGTAGCAGAGAAGAAAAGAAGGGGCAGAATATGCAGACGTCTTTCTTTTACAGCTTATAGTGGAAACATAGGCAACAAAGAAAGGAGGAGCTGTTAGCTCCCCAAGATAAGAACCAAGATAAGAACCATATGACTGACTGACATGAGAATTAGAGAATTAAGTCTTGCGAATAGTACCCAATTTGTAGAACAAAGCATTTGATTCTCTAGACACAGTTTATCTACTCTTAGGTCCGAAGAAATGCAATTTAGAATGTACGTATGTGTAATTTATCTTCATATGTCGTAAATACATCATAATTTATTTATTCGTGCATCCTACAGACTGGATAGCCATTTCCTTGAAGTTCTTGGAAAGTTTTGAGTAATGCTGTAATACAAAATACTCATAAGTTGGCAGTCATGATGTTTGTATATGTAATTTACCATGACCGACTGATTTCCACAGAAAAGTAGGATCCGTAGTCTTCAGTCTATAGAATAAGCTGTGTAAGGAATACCCAATTCATAGAACAAAGCTCTTGATTCCTCAAATTCATTTTATCCATTAACAGGAGCGCTTTGGCTTTCCTAGGGAGACTTTGTATAAACCCAAAATTCGGAAATGCTCATAAAGTTGGCAGACATTATGAAAAAGGAAGAAACCAATTACAACTATGACTGGCTGGCCTCTACCAGAGAACTAAAATACCCAGTTTATAGCACAAGCCATGCAAAGAACATACAATTTAAAGAATAATTAAAAAATGCTTATAGAGTTCGGAGTCATTACGAAAAAGGAAGAAACCATTACAACTATGACTGACTCACTTCTATCAGAGAACCAAAATACCCAATTGGAGCACAGGCTATACAAACAATACGTAATTTATAGAATAAAGCACCTTGTTTTGTAAATTCAGGTTATCCATTAGTTCAGGGAAATTGGGTAATAGTTCAGGGAAATTGGGTAAGCCCAAAATGCAAGAATGCTCAGAAAGTTGGCAATCATGATGTTTGTGGACACAATGCAGAGGAAAGAAACCAATCACAACTCTGACTGACTGACTTCCTTCTACCGGAGAAATAATTAGAAAACCCAATTAATAGAACGAGTCATGCAAGAAGACCCACTTAGAATGAGTCGTGCAAAAGAACACCCAATTTATGGAACGAAGCATTTGGTTCTTTCAATTTCAGCATATCCATTAACAGGAGCTTGGGTAAGCCCAAAATACAAAATGCTCATAAAGCTGCCATTGATGGAAGACATTTGTTATGAAAGGGGACGAAACCAAGCACAAAATTTATGAACTTACTGGTGGGCAAAGGGTGAAATCCTCGCTTGGGAAAGAAGCCCAAATACCCTGGTGTGGAACAGCTTCAGAGGAGGCAGAGGAAAGAGTGGGTTCAGAGGGAATAGGGCCAGCAATTTCCTCATTAGAGAACTCAGACAAATCCTCAATGCGGAACACATCTCCAAAGGCGCTCAAATCAATGGCCTCCGCACCCCATCCGAGGGGACTAGCAAGGCTAGGAACATTAAACTCCATGCTCATCAAAACACTCACAACACACAAAACACTATCCACCAAAACCCTTAAAAAGGCTTCTTGTTAGAGACCGCCATTAACAGCGCAGCACGAAATCAGGGGAGCCTAATCAAACCAACAAGTCACATTGTATGGAGCTGCTGATGAACAGTAAACCCCCATTGTACATTGCACCGACTGAGGATTTCTGTTCCGAAACTCATGATTTAAAGCTGTATTATGGGAGGAGTTAAATTCTCAAGTCGATTGTGCAGAATAAAAGAGGTGGGCAAAAAGAGAAAATATCAGGGAAGAGCCCACACTCGCTATCAGCCGTATAATGGCTCCTCCTTACTCATCCCTTCTTGAAAGGCTCACACTTCGAGGCTCTCTGTTCTTTCTGTCGGCAAGGATGATCATCTATTTAAATGCCGCCATGTACTTCTTATCCCCAATTTGTTTTTTCACCCACAGTGCATTTTGTTCCAGTAAATCATTGAAACAGCTGTAAACAAGGACGCCAAAACCAATGCATTTGGAGGGAGGCCCCCCTCGTGGTTTGCCTTGGTTTGGGACAATTCGTATGAATTAAAGCTGGCAGCATGGGGTTTCTACTGGTAGGCCGGTTAAAAAACAACCCCCCAATGTAAAAAACCAAGGATTTTTCATGCAAAAACAAAACCCACCTGTAAAAAATAAAGGATTTTTCATTCTTCTACAGTAGCATACACCTAATTACGTTATTCAAAGGCTACAAATGCTGAAAAGGGAATTAATGTATGGAGAAAGGAGACAATGGAGGGTGGGGGCAAACGATGGAACATCACAAACACATGGGCCAACCATGCCATCCTGCATTCACTGTGGCCGTGCGTACGCCATTCCCATCCATAATACTGCCCATCCATCTGTACACTTTATCAGGGCATTTTGCTGAATAATACGTGATCTAACCAAAACTACGCTTAAAAAGATCCTGGTCATTTCATGCCTGTCAGGGGTCAATGCTTTTGTAATCTACCGACAATTAGGATGGCAGAAAAGGAAACGGCTTGAGACATGAGAGGGGTTAAACCTATAAGGAAAAGGAGTGACACTGATGGTGTGATAAAGGGTGGTAAATTTGGACTAGGTCGTTGGGTTTGGGTTGTTTTAGGTAGGCTTTGTTGTGATTGTGTGGTGAGGGGGTACATTTGTATTAGTTTTTTGGGCTTTTATTGTTATTTTAGTTAGTTGAGGTTGTGATTGTATGTGAGGATTGATGTATGGGTGAGTTTACACTCGTGAGAGGTCAATAGTTTTGTAATCTATAAATAATTAGGATTACAAAAAAAAAGATAGAAGGGGTTAAAACTACATGGAAAAAGAGTGACAATAATGTCAATATTTTTGTAATCTATCAACAATTAGGGTTATAGAAAAAGAAACGATGTGAGAGATAAAAGGGTTTAAAACTATAGGGAAAAAGAGTGACAATGATGTCAATATTTTTGTAATCTATTCGACAATTAGGATTACAAAAAAGGAAACAATGTGAGAGATAAAAGGGGTTAAAACTATAGGGGAACAGAGTGACAATGATGGTGTGCTAAGGTGTGAGATAAAATAGGTTAAACCTTTAGTGAAAAAGAGTGACAATGATGGTATGATGAAGGGTGCTACATTTGGGCTAGGTCATCGCATTTTGATTGATGTTTTAGGTAGTCTTTGTTGGGATTGTGTGGCGATGGATGATCCTTGCATTAATTCAGCTGGTTTTGATTGTTGTTTTAGGTAGTTCAAGTTGTGATTGTGCAATGAGGGTTGATGTATGGGTTAGTTTACTTAGTTATTATTGTCAATTTTGGAAGTACAAGTTGTAGGTCAACTCCTAATTTGTATATGGTGTGGATGAGGGTCCACTGCATGTCACTTGAGAGGTTATAAGGAGGTTGGTTCATTGGACTTTAATTGTCGTTATAGACAATCCAGGTTATGATTGGGTGGTGAGGGGTGGCACATGGGTCAACTCACTATTGTATTGTTGTTTTTGGTAGTATAAGTTGTTATTAGATGGGGAGGGATGGCACTTGGGTGTTCTCACCCAGTTTTGATTGTCACTTTAGATTGGGATTGGGTGGTGAGGTTGATGCTCGGGTTAGCTTACTCATTTATGATTGTTGTTTTAGGCACTCCATGTTGGAATCACTGTTGTCATTACACCAAAAGCTTGAGCTATCAATGAACATTACAATAGCTAGAGACAAGGATCCATAGGAGGTGGTTAAGCACATGTCACAAATCCGTCGGTCTATGCTAGATAGAGGCACCAACCTATAGGGGATGGAGGCACTGACCTCCCAACAATCTCCCCCTCAGCATGACCCAAGGGATTTGAACCCATAACCCAATGCTCTAATACCACTTGTTGGAATCACTGTTGCTGTTACACCAAAAGCTCGAGTTGTGAATGAACATTACAACAACTAGAGACAAGGATCCACAGGAGGCGGTTAGGCACATGTCATAAATCCATTGATCTATGTTGGACAAAGGCACCAACCTAGAGTGGCTGGAGGCACCTACCTCCCAACACTCCAAGTTTTGGGCTCAACTCCTAATGTGTGAGAGGTGTGGATGGGGGTCTATTGTATATCATCTAGAGGTTATAAGGTGTTCCCTTTAGTAAGAGCTAAGCTTTGGGTCGCTAGACTGAACTCTTGCTTCCTCTTAGTAAAATATATAATTAGATAAATTTTGTGTGATGAGGAATCTATTGTACCTTGTTTAAAGAGGTTATAGAGAGCCCTCTCTATAAAAAACAATATGATGTTTCAAATAATTGGACTAATCTATAATTGCTCATTTTAAGTAATTTAAGTTGTGATTAAGTTCAAATAATTGAAATAATATATCATTGCTTGTTTTAAGCAATTCAAGTTATTATTGGGTGGTAAATGGGTGACACTTGGGTCATCTCACTCAATTTTGATTGTTGTTTTAGGTGGTCCATGTTTTGGATTAAACTCCTAATTTCTCTTTGTTGTGGATGCGAGTCCATTATGACTCAAGAGACTACAAGTGGGCTTTCTCTATAAAGAGTTAAGCTTTTTGTCACTAGACTAAACTCTTGCTTCCTCCTAATAAAATAAATAAATAATGTGGTGAGGAGTTTATTGTACATCATTTAAGAGGTTACAAAGAGTTGGATCTATAAAAAATAGAACTTATGACATAATTGTACAAATCTAACATTGCTCATATTACATAGTTTAAGTTGTGATTCAGTGGTGGAGGTTGATGCCTCATTAGCTCACAATTTTATTTTTATTATTTATTAAGGGTCAAATAGGTTTTGAAGGGGCCTCAAAACCCTTTACAAACATATTTTGGAGGGATATGGAACCCATGAATAGTTCTAGCAAATAAACCATAATCAAATAACAACCCCACCATCAACAAAATATCAACAACCTAAAAAATCTTCCACACACTGCACACCAAACACTTAAAGGTTGTAGCCACTAGAAATTAGAATTTTTTAGTGGTTCTCGTTTCCTATAATTGTTTTGACAAGCTCCCATGCGTTGAAACAATAGGCTTTACAAAGCCTCCCATAGCCTTACTAATAAGGCACTACACCATATCTCTTGCCTTAACATCCTTTACCTCAAATGAAGGAGCATCCACCTCAACGGATACTCAAGGGAAGGAAACAAATGGTGCATTGACACCTCCTTGTTATTTTCCACAACAAAAGACTCCACTTTAATAGGAGTCATCTCCAACCTTGAAGAAAATATGCAAAAAATAATCAAGGAAGAAAAAACACACACTCTTAACAACATATTGTTAGGATTAAACCTTAGACAGAAATAACAATTACATGCAAATATAAACAATATCAGAAAATAATAGATCACATAGAAAGGAACACAAGACACCAAGATTTAACATGGTACACCCAATCCCTAGGCTACATCCACCAAACAACAAGTCTGATATTATTATGATCTAGTGATTACAACCTGATTACAATCCATAATCCCTTACGACTCAATATTGCCACAAGAACCAATTTTTGTATCACTCACTATGAAATAATCCCTAACCCTAAGCCCTTTTATACAAGTATTTTTGCCACTTTAGGGTAACAACATGTTAGCCATAAATTGGTGAATATTAGCCTAAACTTTAGTGGTGAATCAATAAATAATACCAATTTTTTTTTATGAAGTATGTATAGTACTTCCCTGATCAGTCACCACAAACTAACAATCTCCCACTTGGGGACTAATCAGACTCCACACTAGACAAAAATCTCCCACTTGGAGACTGATCCTGTAGCTATGTCACTACGCCATGAGACTCCCACTGGATCAAACCCCCCTAAACCCTGTTGTTCTTGTATTCTTGTTTAGTCTAGAAGATCAACCGAAGCTGAAGATGTCATGTCCCCTTTTCAAATAATTAAAAAAGAAAATCTTTGCTAAGGCAGGCAGGCCCAAGAAAGTGAAGTTTCGGAAAAAGGGGGTTAATCTTTGGAAACCGTTGGACTAATAAATGAAAATTATTATTAAAATAAGTTTCATTAACCTCTCTTGGACGTGAGTTATAGTTATGCCCTCTTTTAAGGGGTTTGGAGGCATTTTGAGCTCATTCCAGACTTGATTTTCGCTCATTCTTTGTTATTCTTCAGAGGCTGCCAAACCTGTGGAGAAGGAGACCCAAGAACGGGAGTTTGCAGGTTTCCAGGGAGACCCAAGAAAGGGAGTTTGTAGGTTTTCAGGAAGGCTAAGGACGGGAGTTTGAAGCCATTCCATGTGCATGCTCATACAGAGTTTGCCTTTGTGCTGAACAGGGTAGATTTGTGGGTTTTTGGATGTGTTTTTTGCATGAGTTTGGTGTTTTCAGTTGAGCATTTCATATCAGTTTTGGTTGCTGCTGTATTTCAGACTTTAAGCTGTTAAAATAGAGCTGAATATATGTATTGGGACGTGATTGAACTTCTGAGATAGTTTATTAGTGTTTTTGTGGTGTTTCCAGGCATTTTGTGTTAATTTTGGGAGCCCGATGAGCATAGTTTTTGTCCTACATTTGTGAGCTGTTGTGTAAAGGCTATATAGATCTGGAAACGTCATTTTGTAGGCTGTTATGCTGCTGAAATTTCTATAAAAATTTCCACTTTCAGATTTATTAATAATTTGTGAAGCTGTGAAGCTTTTTGGCACTATTTTCGGCATACCCGATTTGGGGTTTCTTGAGAAATTTGGTGGATCTTTGTGATAGCAGTTGTTTGATTTTGAAAATTTGATTAGAGGTGTGAAATACCATATCAAATCAGAAAAGGGGACATTTCAGTGGTATCAGAGCCATGATCTTGCCAGCCTGAGGGTTTGTAGAAGTTGCAGGTCAGTTTTGACAACTACCCAGATCTTGCATTTCAGTTTTTAGAACTACCCAAATCTTGCATGCCATAATTTATGGTTGCATGTTGCTTCTAATCAGATGCATGTCAAAATTTATGGTTGCATGCTACTTCAAATCATTTTCATGTTAGTTCTTGGTGAATTTGGTGGTTGTAGAAGTTTGCATTTCAGTTTTGACAAGTACCCAGATCTTGCATGTCAGTTTTGACAACTACCCAGATCTTGCATGTCATAATTTGGTGGTTGCATGTTGCTTCTAATTAGTTTCATGTCAAAATCTATGGTTTCATGCTACTTCTAATCATTTGCATGTTAGTTCTTGATGAATTTGGTGGTTGTAGAAGTTTGCATGTCAGTTTTGACAACTACCCAGATCTTGCATGTCAATTCTGACAACTACCCAGATCTTGCATGTCATAATTTGGTGGTTGCATGTTGCTTCTAATCAGTTGCATGTCCAAATCTCTGGTTGCATGCTACTTCTAATCATTTGCATGTTAGTTCTTGGTGTTTGAAGAAGTTATATCCTATTGGGGTTACACTCTACTTTATCCAGAATGGACAGGTATAGTACAGAGTCTCAGAGGAAACGATCTTGGACAATTGATAGCCAGAGTCAAAATAGTAGAAAGGATGGTTATTTAGACATTCGAGATAAATTTATGAAAATAAGCCATGACATGTCTAAACAGTTGGTTGAGCACCACCGTATAATGAATGACATGTTATCTGACCCAGCTAAGGTGGATAAGTTGACTGGATTTCTATTTCACAAATTTTCTCACAGGACAGATGACACAATTCCCAAGAACTTGCATGAGGAGTTTGAGAAACTAGCTGATAGCCAGGTAGAGGTCTCAGATTCTACTCTGCCACAGGAGGTGGTGGGAAGGGATATTACACAGATTGATAGTAACGGTCAACTTGATACTCAAATTGAGACAATTGTTTACAGGTCGTCAAAGGGTGATGCCACAGGTATTCAGGATGGTATAGTTACAACAGGCAGTGACTACAGTGTAGTGGGTTCAGATGATGATTATGAGGATGTTGTTGTGCAAGATGGTGAGATACCTGGTAGAGATGAGCAGACATTGAGCATTCATGACTTTGCTGAGAAAGAGTACCAGACACAGTTAGATGCT
This sequence comes from Cupressus sempervirens, assembly GCA_028749045.1. Taxonomy (NCBI): domain Eukaryota; kingdom Viridiplantae; phylum Streptophyta; class Pinopsida; order Cupressales; family Cupressaceae; genus Cupressus; species Cupressus sempervirens. The sequence continues at coordinate 961,558,347 of CM053785.1, read as the reverse complement.
TCATCACATGAGGTTGAGGCTGGTAGTACTTCACATGATTTGTCCAGCCAGCTGAAGGTGAACAAAGATAGTAGTGTGACTTCATTATCTCATCATGACAGGTATGTGGAGTTAGTTGGTATTGGTCATATTACTCAGGTGAGGAGTTTGCTTGAGTTACCAGTTGATTCTAGTTTACGGATATGGACTCGAGATTTTTATATTGGCATTTGGGATTCAGTTGACTGGAGATCTTTAACACTTTTTGGTAGCAGTGTTTGTTTGGGTGCTATCATGGATTTGATTAGCAGATTACATGGTGTTGTCTTTTCTTGTGCCAGTATCTTGTCTGATGTTGGTATTAGTTTTTATACACCAATGTTGGGCTTTGTTCATATATCCAGTCGGCCATACTTGCTGGAATGTGTTGATGATATTTCATATTTGGCAGTGTGTATAGATGAGTCCCAAGATCATATTGGCATTGATGACATCCAGAAGGATGCAATGGGCAGTTTTGAAGACTTAGTTTCCTTGGGTATAGAGGAGTTGGACAGCAATGCTAATGTTTTTGATACTCCGTATGTTGATATGAGCTTTAGATTTGATTCACAGGATATGGATGGTAATACTCTAGAGACTAGTAACTTTGAGGACACTCCTTCAGACAGTGCATCAGAGGAGGTTTGTAGGAGACAGTCAAGCCAGTGCCATCATGTGTCTAATCAGTTGAGAGTTAGTGACCAAGACATTGCTATCACTTGCCAACATTTTGATGCTGCTCGTCAGTTGTTAGCAGTTTATGGATGGGGTTCTCCTACTAGTGATGAGCAGGGAGGAAGTTATCTTTCCTTGACAGAGATCCACTCTTTATGGGAGGCTATTCGGATTTTGAGACAGAATTATATGCAGTTGGTAGCCGACAGAGATTATCTTATGGAGTGGGGCAGTACAGGATATGATGCATTGTTGGCCAAGGAAGATGAGGTGAGTGATCTTACTAAGCAGCTTGAGGTGACTTCTGAGATTCTTAAGAGTACACAATTGGCTCTCAAGGAGTCACAGTTTCATTTGGCTAAGGTGACCATGGAGTTAGAGCGACTACAGTCTTTATCTGATTCTATACAGTCACAAGCTGTGGTGTTTGGTGATCCGAGGATGTCCATGGCCGAGATTGTTAGAGACAGTGGAGATGGGGATGCATCCATCCTTGATACTAACATTGGCATATCAAGTTCATTCCCACTAGAGTCAGGTTCAATTGAGTTGGGTGCTGTAGCAGATTTTTGTGGTGTGCTTGACATGATGGTGACCTCTAGTACTAATGGCATGAAGACTAGAGATGTTGTATCAAAGACCATGTGTGATGTTGGTGAGCTGATAGTTGGCATGGTTCCTACTAGTAATACTACTCCCTTCGCAATGTCTTCAGAGGTAGTAGTCAGTTCCAACTTGGTTAATGATCGATTGCATTTAGTTACATCTGGATTGTAGTCTAAGCCATTGACTGAGATTGGTGCATTCTATCGACATTACACTGTGAGGTTGATAATACATGACTTAGAGCAGGAGTTTTGGAGTGATGCTTTAGCAGGTGTTGTTATTGATTCTACTCCTTTGGCTATGACATCTCTTGACTTAGCTGGTGATCAGTCACAGTGGGTTGTATCACTTCTTCATGGTGAGCTGTTGACTGAGGTTGGTTTTTTTTATCAACATTATATTGCAGGGTATGTACATCAGTTAGCATTTGATCCTTGTGCTAAGGAGTTGATGGCAGACAAATTTGGTTTGGATTCCATTTCTTACTCTTTATCTTGTAATGTCTTTTCACCATCAGCAGTGTATGGGAGTTATGGTTATGAGATAGTGGCCAATGATTTGCAGAGTTGTGTTGACTGCAGGAGTTGTACAGTGTGTGGATTCTCCATACTTGGTACAGTTTCATTCGAGAGGGTTCACCATTGTTGCAGAGTTGGATTGTACATTCCATATAGGCCAGTAGGATGCATTGATGGTATTTACTGTGTTGGTAGTTTGATTTGTCCACTTTACTTGGGTTCTGATGTTCTAAGAGTTTGTGCCTCATGGGTTTTTGATTGTGGTAGTGGTGATTTCGGAGTTTGGTTGAGCTATAATTGTCAATTTGATTATGGATTCCTCTTGGTCATATTGCAGAGGATATTACAGGAGCCTGTATTAATTGTTAGTAGTATAGTTCATGACTACATTTGGGATCCAGGTGGATTGATTGGTTTATTTTTCAGCCATTGCTTGAGGACAAGCAATGATTGGGAGGGGAGGACTTGTCATGTCCCCTTTTCAAATAATTAAAAAAGAAAATCTTTGCTAAGGCAGGCAGGCCCAAGAAAGTGAAGTTTCGGAAAAAGGGGGTTAATCTTTGGAAACCGTTGGACTAATAAATGAAAATTATTATTAAAATAAGTTTCATTAACCTCTCTTGGATGTGAGTTATAGTTATGCCCTCTTTTAAGGGGTTTGGAGGCATTTTGAGCTCATTCCAGACTTGATTTTCGCTCATTCTTTGTTATTCTTCAAAGGCTGCCAAACCTGTGGAGAAGGAGACCCAAGAACGGGAGTTTGCAGGTTTCCAGGGAGACCAAAGAATGGGAGTTTGCAAGTTTTTAGGAAGGCTAAGGACAGGAGTTTGAAGCCATTCCATGTGCATGCTCATACAGAGTTTGCCTTTGTGCTGAACAGGGTAGATTTGTGGGTTTTTGGATGTGTTTTTTACATGAGTTTGGTGTTTTCAGTTAAGCATTTCATATCAGTTTTGGTTGCTGCTGTATTTCAGACTTTAAGCTGTTAAAATAGAGCTGAATATATGTATTGGGATGTGATTGAACTTCTGAGATAGTTTATTAGTGTTTTTGTGGTGTTTCTGGGCATTTTGTGTTAATTTCGAGAGCCCGATGAGCATAGTTTTTGTCCTACATTTGTGAGCTGTTGTGTAAAGGCTATATAGATCTGGAAACGTCATTTTGTAGGCTGTTATGCTGCTGAACTTTCTGTAAAAATTTCCACTTTCAAATTTATTAATAATTTGTGAAGCTGTGAAGCTTTTTGGCACTATTTTCGGCATACCCGATTTGGGGTTTCTTGAGAAATTTGGTGGATCTTTGTGATAGCAGTTGTTTGATTTTGAAAATATGATTAGAGGTGTGAAATACCATATCAAATCAGAAAAGGGGACATTTCAGAAGAGGAATTCAGCTTCTCCCTTGTCACTACCTTTGTAAACATATCAGCTGGATTGTCATCTGTATGTATCTTATTTAGCTTTAACTGTCCATCATCTAAAATTGATCGAATGAAATGGTACCACAATTGAATGTGTTTAGTCTTTGAATGCAGAGATGAATTCTTTGCAAGATGAATGGCACTCTAACTATTTGTAAACAAATAATTATCCCTTTGAGGGTGTCCTAATTCTTCCAAGAAGAACTGAAGCCATATCATCTCCTTGGCTACCTCCGTAGTAGCAACATACTTTGTCTTTGTAGTGGATAAAGCATTAACCTTCTATAGCCTAGAAACCCAATTCACTGCTGCCCTACCAATAGTAAATACATAACCTATAGTACTCCACTTGGTATCAATATCTCCTTGTGATATTGCTATCAGGATTTAACTATGTAATTTTGAATCAAACTCATTGACCCATGTTTCATGAGTAGTGATTCAACATGAATCCATCTCTCATGAGAATAAATGGAACACTTAGCATGCATTGGATCTAGGTGATGCTCACAGGGATGAAGCACCGAGACTTCCCAGGAGGTCACCCATCCTAGTACTACTCCAACTTGAGCGCCCTTAACCATGGGGTTGCAAGCTTTGGGTTTAACCATGGAGGAAACTCCGTAGTTAAGGGTGCTCAAGTTGGAGCAGTACTAGGATGGGTGACCCCCTGGGAAGTCTCGGTGCTTCACCCCTATGAGCATCACCTAGATCCAATGCATGCTAAATGTTCCATTTATTCTCATGAGAGGTGGATTCATGTTGAATCACTACTCATGAAACATAGGTCAATGAGTTTGACTCAAAATTACATAGTTAAATCCTGATAGCAATATCACAATTTGACTTGCTATGGGAATTATCTCCTACTTATCAATCAATATCTCTTGCCAAATCTAAGTCAACATAGCCCTGTAAGTCAAGATTAGAGCCCCCAAAGTGTAAACATTTACTGGATGTTCCTCTCAAATATTTGAGAATCCATTTTACTACATTCCAATACTCAATTCTTGGATGACTCATTTATTTCCTAACGACTTCCACTGCATGTGCAATATCTAGCCTTGTACATACCATAGCATACATCAAGCTTCCTAAAGATGAAGCATAGGGTACCTTGGACATCTTATCCTTCTCTTCTTGTTTCTTAGGACACATCTCCTTAGTCTACTTCAAATGACCAGGTAAAGGTGTGTTGACAACTTTAGCATTCTCCATAGAGAAACATTGCAACACCTTCTCACCATAATCAGCCTGAGATAGCGTCAATTTCCTATTCTTCCTATCTCTGCAAATCTTTATACCAAGGATTTGTTTTGCTACCCCCAAATCCTTCATAGAAAATGCATGTGCTAATTGGCCTTTCAGCCCCTTAATGTGATCCATGTTAGACCTAGCTACAAGCATATCATCAACATATAAATATAAAATAATGTAGCTGTCATCATCCAACCTGTTAAAATAAACACAATGATCCGAATGACACCTGCTAAATCCATGCTCATGCATGAAACTATCAAATTTCAAATACCATTTCCAAGGCGCTTTCTTCAAGCCATATAAACTTTTCTTCAATCTGCACACTAAGTTCTCCTTACCTTTGACCTCAAATCCCCATGGCTGAGCCATATATATCTCTTCATCTAAATCACCATGAAGGAAGGTTGTTTTAACATCAAGTTGCTCTAAATGCAAATCTTTAGTAGCCACAAGACTTAAAATAGTACAGATAGAAGTCATTTTAACAACAAGAGAAAATATCTCATCAAAATCAATGCCCTTTTTCTATGCAAATCCTTTTACAACTAACCTAACTTAAAATCTTTTTTACCTCCATCCTCTTCTTTTAACTTGTAAACCCAATTATTCTGTAAAGCTCTATTACCTGCAAGCAACTTGCATAAATCCCATGTCTTATTCTTTCTTATTCTTCAACAAAGAGTCCATTTCATCTTTCATTGTAGACTCCCACTAAATCTTAGTATCCACTTGCACAACTTCATCATAACATTCAAGTTCACTAGCATCTGTTAATAAAATAGAATACAAAGAGGGAGAAAATATTTATGGAGGTCTAATTTTCCTTTTTGATCATCTAACAGTCATTGGTGCGTGTGGTATTTGCTGTTGCGGTTGTTGCACATCATGAGGAATGGCTAGAACATCATCTTTTGGAGTATCATCCAACACTACATAATCATCTTTCTTCTCATGTTGCTGCAATAGATCTTTGTACAACACTTTCTCATTGAATATGACATCTCTACTTCTTACAATTTTATGATTTTCAAAATCCCAAAGCCTATAACCAAATTTATTAATGCCATATCCAACAAATACACATTTCTTGACTTAGCTTCCAGCTTGGTTCTATTTTCAGAATCTATATGAGCAAAAGCTTCACAACTGAAGGTCTTGAGAAAAGAATAACTCACCTTCTTACCAATCCATGCTTCCTCTGGAATACCACAACCCAAAGAAGTAGAGGGACCTCTATTAATCAGATATACAACAATATTTATAGCCTCTGCCCACATGTGTAAGGGCAACCCAACATGTAACCTCATGCTCCTTACACACTCCATTATAGTCATGTTCATGCTTTTAGCCACTCCATTTTCTTGTGGAGTCCTTGGAATAGTTTTCTATCTATGAATACCATTAGTGGAGCAATAATCTTCAAATTTATGACTACAATACTCACCACCATTATCAAATTTGAGACATTTAAATTTCTTACCAGTCTCATTTTCAACAAAGCATTTCCATTTCTTAAAAGTTTGAAATACATTAGATTTTTGTCTAAGGAAATAAATCCATACTCTTCTAGTTGCATCATCAATGAATGTAACATAATCATGAGAGCCACCAAAGGAAGATACCTGAGCTGGTCCCCATACATTGGTATGACAAGTTCTAATTTCTCTTTTTTGTTTTCCTTCCTAGTCTTCACAAAACTCACTCTCTTTAAATAACCTAGCATGTAACCTCATGCTCCTTGCACGCTCCATTATAGTCATATTCATGCATTCAACCACTCCATTTTTCTATGGAGTCCTTGGAATAGTTTTATGTCTATGAATATCATTAGTGGAACAATAATCTTCAAATTTAGGACTGTAATACTCACCACCATTATCAAATTTGTGACATTTAAATTTCTTACTAGTCTCATTTTCAACCAAGAATTTCCATTTCTTAAAAGTTTGAAAAACATTAGATTTCTATCTAAGGAAATAAATCCATACTCTTCTAGTTGTATCATCAATGAATGTAACATAATAATGAGAGCCACTAAGGGAAGATACCTGAGCTGGTCCCCAGACATTGGTATGCACAAGTTCTAATTACTCCTTTTTGTTTTTCATACACACAACTTTCACAAATATCCATATTAACACATTTTAGACCTGGTAAAACATTCTTTGAATGAAGTACTTTCATACCTTTCTCACTCATGTGCCCAAGTCTGTTGTGCCACAATGTTGTATCAGAATTTACAATAGCTATTTGTTCTCCCTACTCAACTACAATAAATGTTCTTAAACATTCATTTTTCTCTAAAACAATTAAAGTAGAAGGAACAATATGACCTGTACAAAGATATAAGGTGCCTACTTTCACACCTTTTGCTACTACAAGGGAACCTTTTGAAACCTTCCAATTTTTATCATTAAAAGTAACTACACAACCCTCATCACCGAGTTGCCCTACTAAAATTGAATTCCTTCTCAGCCTTGGAAAATGTCTTACCTCATGTAGTAGCCAATGATTCCCATTTTGCAACTTAATCTTAACTTTTTTCTTTCCAACAATATGATGGGGTTCATTATCCCCCAAATAAATAAGCCCAAAATCCCAGTGGACATAATCAACAAAATCACCTCTATGAGGTGTAGCATGAAATGAAGCATCATAATCTAAAACCCATGAATCATCAACACTTTCTAAAGATAGAAGCAAAGCATCCTCTTCAGATTTGTTACTTACCACATTTGTCTCTTTCTTTCCATCTGGTTTATCTCCTTCATTTTTCTTTCGAGTCCAACAATCTTTCTTTTTATGCCTTGATTTCTCATAGTACCAGTAGTTGTTCAATCCTCTCGATTGAGACCTCATCCCCTTTGAATTTCCTCTTGATTTCCCATGATTTTTGGAATTACTTCCTCTCTCAATTGTTCTACCTTGACTTTGTGCATTCAAAGCACTTCCTGATGTAGATCCACCTGAGGATTTCCTACAAGTTTTCTCACTCAAAATAACATCGATCACATCATCATATTTTAGGGTACTAGATCCAGGAATAGAATTACTCACAACCATTACCAAGCCATTCCAGCTTTCAAGCAAAGAACACAAAATCAAGAGAGCCCTAGTTTCTTCATCAAGTTGATACTCATAGAAGATAACTCACTAGTAATAGTATTAAACTCATTTAAATGATTTGCAATAGATCCACCTTTTTCCATTTTCATATTAAATAAACGCTTCATGAGAAATACCTTGTTTGAAGCAGAGGGCTTTTCATACAGTTTCGCTATGGTTTGCATCAACTCTTTTGTTGTCTTCACTTTTATAATATTAAATGCCACCGATGGTGCCAAGCATAATCAAATGCTTCCAAGTGTCTTTCTGTCCAAAAGATCCCAATCGTCATTTGACATAGATCCCTGATTCTTGGTTTTGCCTTCCAATGACTTCCATAAATCCTTCTGATAAAGATAGTCTTCCATTTACATCTTCCATAACTGAAAGTTTTGCCCATTAAACCTGTCAACCCTCAGCTTACCCTTGTTTGCCATTGCTCCCACTCAACCATGAGACTCCCACTCAACCATGAGACTTTCCTGTAGAGGATAACTAGAAAAGCCTCACTCTGATACCACTTGTTAGGATTAAACCTTAGACAGAAATAACAATTACATGCAAATATAAACAATATTAGAAAATAATAGATCACGTAGAAAAGAACACAAGACACCAAGATTTAACATGGTTCACCCAATCCCTAGGTTACGTCCACCAAACAACAAGTCCAACATTATTATGATCTAGTGATTACAACCTTATTACAATCAGTAATCCCTTATAGCTCAATACCACCGCAAGAACCAATTCTCACATCACTCACTATGAAACAATCCCTAACCCTAAGCACTTTTATATAAGCATTTTTTCCACTTAAGGGTTACAACATATCGGCCATAAATTGGTGAATATTAGCTCAAACTTTAATGGCAAATCAATGAATAGTACCAATTTTTTTTAATGAAGTATGTACAATACTTCCTTGATCAATCACCACAAACTAATACATATTAGCCATGGAAAGAGCAAGAGCCTTCTTAATAGATATCATCACAAGCTTCTCTTCCCAAGAAACATATGAGAACCTTATGTTGGAAATATTCAAGATATGACAAGTTACTGAGAGGGGAGGGGTGAATCAGTAACTTTTAAAATTTCAAACAATAAAACTGCATACTGATATATTCACCATTCATCCAAGTAACTTACTGTAAGCATGAAACAAAATCATTTGCAACACTTGAACACACAGATTTGGTGACCCAGAAACCTTCCAAATAGAAAGTAAAACTGGGGTGTGGATGAAACCCACAAAGCTTCGTTACTGCAGTATGAAGTTGGCCGGTTAAGGCTTACAATGACCACTTCTGGTGATCTGCCCTGTTAGGAGCACAAAGGATTGCTAGATCCACCTTGTTAGAGGATTTACAAACATACAATAAAGTATGCACTCTGTTAGGAGATTTAAAAAAGACTGTTAAGTCTACCTTGTTAAAGGATTTACAAAAACTGATTCACCTGTTAGAATGAAACAGTGGATCTGATTACAACTGATTGCTGATAAGATCCGCTATGCTCTGATTCACCTTGATGTGATAGATAAAACTTTTCTGCTCCAAAACTTGACCTTGCTAAATACCTTCACAACTCAGCACACATACTTTCGCACGCATGTATTTCTTTCACACTTTCACATTTTCATTCATTACCATTACATTTGAATGATACAATACATTGCATATATATACCATCCAAATAAACAATACATGCAAGGTCGGCCAAAACAACAAGTGCAAATCTCTATACAAAGTCGGCCCAAGGTAAAAACTCGGGTTCACTGAACTGACTCGGTGTCCTTCTGATACTCAGCATCCACTGCGTTACTCGGCATCGTCATGCACTCGGTAGAAGTGAAGGCACGGTCCATACTAAACACTTCGAGTAGTTTTGAACTCGGTAACCACTGGAGACTCGATAGAAGAGATGTCACTCGGTGAACACTTCTATCTGAACTGTAGCTCGGTGATCAAAGGAAACACTCGATAGAACCTTGTGACTCGGTGATAGTTAGTTTCCTTGATAACCGTCTGAGCTCGGTAAAATTAATTTCCTTGATAACCTCAGGAGCTCGGTTATCACGAAGTTCTCGGTCAATACTAAGTACATCTTCACTCGGTCAAAACTGATTCCTTTCTTTACCTCGAACACTCGGTAAACACTGGCTACTTTGTTCACCTCGATCACTCGGTAAACACTGACTTCTTTGTTCACCTCGATCACTCGGTAAACACTGAGAACTAGGTAAAGCTTGGCTTACAAAGGAATGTCCGGTGAGAGCTCGGTAAGCATTCAGAATCCAATAAGTGTTGTAACTAATGACAAAAATGTATCATAATGCCAACAATCTCCCCCTTTGGCATTAGTGACAAAAACACTTATGAGACAAAATTTATCTGACATGCTGATGATTGATTCTGAATATACATAGCTTTGTTATATACAACTCCCCCATAGAATGTACATATAGTATTTACATGAGCTGTATATCTCTTCCTTTGTACAATTTCTCCGAAAACACTTATTCACCCATTGTATACATATCCAACAATAATCTCCCCCTTTTTGAAAATAATGCCAAAGAATAAAAGAATATATATACTTATATAGAAACACCAAAATGAGAGATGAACTCTGAATGTACCTGAAGAATAAGCTGGAGCGTCTTATCCCAATTCTCTTGCAAAATTTTGCAGGTGGAAAGAGCTACTTGAACTTCAGCCGAAAGTTCAATCACATGGTCTGCAATGGAGAAGTTATTATCATGGATTAATGTCTTTGAATGTGCAATGTGCTTCTGCATTGAATCCATGATGGGAAGGATCATGTTTTGGATATCTATCAATGTAGATCGGATCCTTGCCTCTTCTCTCAACAGCTCTGCCTGCTTCTTTGACAAAAATTTGATCCTGAGGTGATGAGATGAGCTTGAACTGGGGTCAAGCTTCAAGTTCTGTGTGCTCACCTTCAGATCCTCATCAATTTTATTTAGTTTCTCTCTTATTCCCTTAGTGTACTCGGTAACATCACAAAGCTTAGCAAAAAGAGATGTTACATTATTAAAAGAATTTTCCATATCTGCCAAAACTGAGGTTAATGCAACCTGATTTATTGCAATGTTCTGGGCAATGTGCCCCAACACCTTATTATCAAATTTCTTTGCTGCACGCTCAATCAGCTTTTCTTGTCCGGAGGCATCTTCATTGAATTTATTAACTGCCTCTTCCAATTGAATCAAAATGTGTTGAGAAGTATCAACATCAACACCTATAGCCTCAGTAATTATGTTCCAGGCATCCTCAATTATCTTGTATTCCTTATCCCTTTCTGATCTTAACTGCATCTGAGTAGCCTTTTTCTCAATAAGTTGACTAGCATACCTCATTTCTTCAATGGTAGCATTATCAAAGTCAATCTTTGGAATTACTATCTCTATGTCCAAGTCAATGTCTTTAGGAATTTCCTTTCCAGTGATCATAAGTCTTAATGGTTGCTTTTGTTTGACTTCTGAGATGACTGGTTTGACCTTTGGAATAGACACAACAGTAGAGACAGAAGGACTAGCAGTAAAAAATTGGGATGCTTGAGGGTTGAGTGCCAATAGGAGTATGTACAGGGTCAAAAATTTGAGTACTGGCCAAAAATGGTGATACACTCGATAATATAGTATCTAAGCTCACTATGCCTGAAGTAGATGGCGACAAAATTGTAGAACAAATTGGAGTAGTCAAAATTGGAGAACTCACAACAATACCAACTGATGATGATGGAGTCGAGGAGGCCAACTCGGTAGATGAAGAGGGGTGCAGCTCGGTAGACGAAGAGGGATGTAGCTCGGTAGATGAAGTGGTAGTCACTTCCACTGATGATACCTGGAGCTGAGATATGGAAGGTGTAGATGGTAAATCTGGTGTAGATGAACCTGCTGAAGCTGACTCCAACCTTGATGATGTCACAGGTTTAGCTGGGGAGTGAGGAAGGGATGCAATAACTCTTGCTGCAATTTTTACCGAATCATCCTCCTTATCTTCCTCTTCAGCTTCTTCCTCTTTCTCTTCTTCCTCTTTCTCTTCCATCATTGCATGCAACTCTCCTGGTGTAACTGTGATGGATGGAGCACTATCTGATTCATCACTGCTGCTGCTGCTGTCATCATCCTTTATTTCTACTGGGTCTACACTGGGCTTATGTAGATGATAGATGTTTTTCCACATGTTTGTAACATCATTTACAACATGCTCTATATCTTTGATCAAAATCAAACAAGTGTGAAATTTGATCATCATTTTACCTTCATAGGTTTTCAATTCAAATTTTACCTCTGCTCCAGTGAGACTAGGCCGAAGATTCTTCAGGGATTGCTCATATATATCTTTTACCGTCTTGGTGGCTAACTCCCATCTTGACTGTACTCTCTCCAGTAGTTCTTTAGAGATATGAGGAGCAATCTAGTCCAGGGAGTATTTCCATTTTCCCATTTTGTTAAGTACCAGTTCCTCAATCTGCATTTTCTCTGCATCAGTCCTTGTCTCAAATTTCAATGCCTTGAAATTTGTGATGCCAGCTCCTTCTTCCAATGATTTGAGCCTTTGCTCGAATGTAGGTGCAGGCTTGACCAATACAGGTTCCTGAATACCTTTTCTTGTTCTCCGAGTCAATACTGCAGTAGGCTGCTTCTTGGGCTTGGTAATGATTACCTTGCCTTTCTTCTTTGCTGGTTGCTCTTCTTCTGATTCTTCTTCTCCTTCTTCGCCTTGCTGCTGCTGGTGCTTATGGATGCCATTGCTGCTCGGTGAGTGAAAAGGTTTCGTAAGAATACTTCGCTGGAAAATCTCTTCAAATCGCTTGAACTCGCTTGAAAGCCTTTTTTTTGTGTAAATCTCGAATTCGCGATGAAAAATGAGGTCGAAATCTGCCCTTTTGATGAAAAATTCGCCATTAATGTTCAGTACGGAGGTAGCTGCGATCGACAGACTATCATCCACTAGCTCGGCTTAAACTTCGCAACTCGGTGACCAAAAGAAAATAGGTTAAACCGACCTTAACTCGGTAAGAGAAGAACCAACCATGCTCGGTAAGTGCAACTTGGTGAAAGAAGCCTTATTGCACCCGACTGAGCTCGGTAAGGTCATGTACCGACCATGATCCTGATGTATCTGAAATACTGATTTGATCATATTTTCATTCTAGGACTGCTTAGGATATTTCTTTGTAGATACAGTCCTGGTCTTATCCTGATGAGTCTTAATTGGAAATGGTAGAGTCACTCACTTCTTGAGTGACCATTCCATCACTTGAATTATCTGGCTCAGTAGACTTAGGAATCCATTGCTGCTTCATTTGCTTTCGAATATTGTCTACTTTGATTTTTTTCTCATCCTCGACTTTCTTTATGTTCATGCAGTTTTTAGATATATGACCAAGTTCTGTACATGTATAACATCTTACAGTGGTATCCCTTTTTCTTAGGTGATGCCTTGCACAGTTTATGCCAGTATGACCATATTCTCCACAATAATGACATCTGCACCAAGTGTTGTAGTCCCAACCAAATATTGCTTTGACAAGTTGTTCAGCTAGATTAAATGATTTGGATTTGCATTGTGATGCCTTATGACCTTGCTTTTGGCATTTGTGACATTTACCTTCAAATTTCGGTTTCTCTTTGCATTCATTGCCTTTGTGTCCATGCTGATTGCAATTGTAGCACTTTCCATTAAATTTGCCTTTTCCATTGCTCCAACATCTGTTAGATGTATGACCTAACTTACCACAGTGGCTGCAAGTAGGTCTTTGATTCTTTTGAGTACCCTATTTGGAGGATTCACCTTCTTCCTTGTATCCAAGGCCTGCTTTACCATTTTGTTTATGAAAGTTTTCTTCATTTTGCAGATTCAATTGATCCATGTCCTTTTGAGATTTTACCATTCTCTCATTGACTTTTTTTTTAGAGATTAGATCACTTTGTAAGCTTGCATTGATTTGCCTTTCAGTAATTAAGTCATTTCTCAAATTCTCATTCTTAGATCTTAGATTCATAATTTCTTCATTTGCATTAGATAATTGAGTTACAAGATTTTCAAGCTGAGAGGATTGATTATTCCTTACCTCTAAGTCTTCAGCTGCCTTGTTCCTTTGCTCCAAGATTTCACATAGCCTGATGGACTGGATTTCTTGTTCCCTTTTGAGCTTTCTTACTTCTTCCTGCAGAGATCCATTCTTTTCTAAAAGTTCTTTGATTGCTTTGTCAGCTTCATTTGAACTACTTGATGGTGAGAGATCTTTAATCTTTTCTTCAACATACTGATGGTCATTCATTTGCCTTGCAAGTTCTTTTCTTCTTTTCAAGGATTGTGAAAGATGCTCTTTTGCTTCATTGAGTTGAGCCATGGCCACTTTCAGATCTAGCTTTTCATTCTCAATAGATTTGTCAAGTCTGAATATCTCCATTGTCCTTGATCTTTGCTCAAGTTGTGAAACTTTTATCTTGAGAACCTTATTGCTCTGATACCAATTGTTGGAAATATTCAAGATATGACAAGTTACTGAGAGGGGAGGGGTGAATCAGTAACTTTTAAAATTTCAAACAATAAAACTGCATACTGATATATTCACCATTCATCCAAGTAACCTACTATAAGCATGAAACAAAATCATTTGCAACACTTGAACACACAGATTTGGTGACCCAGAAACCTTCCAAATAGAAAGTAAAACTGGGGTGGGGATGAAACCCACAAAGCTTCGTTACTACAGTATGAAGTTGGCTGGTTAAGGCTTACAATGACCACTTCTGGTGATCTGCCCTGTTAGGAGCACAAAGGATTGCTAGATCCACCTTGTTAGAGGATTTACAAACATACAATAAAGTATGCACTCTGTTAGGAGATTTACAAAAGACTGTTAAGTCTACCTTGTTAAAGGATTTACAAAAACTGATTCACCTGTTAGAATGAAACAGTGGATCTGATTACAAATGATTGCTGATAAGATCCGCTATGCTCTGATTCACCTTGATGTGATAGATAAAACTTTTCTGCTCCAAAACTTGACCTTGCTGAATACCTTCACAACTCAGCACACATACTTTCACATGCATGTATTTCTTTCACACTTTCACATTTTCATTCATTACCATTACATTTGAATGATACAATACATTGCATATATATACCATCCAAATAAACAATACATGAAAGGTCGGCCAAAACAACAAGTGCAAATCTCTATACAAAGTCGGCCCAAGGTAAAAACTCGGGTTCATTGAACTGACTCGGTGTCCTTCTGATACTCCGCGTCCACTGCGTTACTCGGCATCGTCATGCACTCGGTAGAAGTGAAGGCACGGTCCATACTAAACACTTCGAGTAGTTCTGAACTCGGTAACCACTAGAGACTCGGTAGAAGAGATGTCACTCGGTGAACACTTCTATCTGAACTGTAGCTCGGTGATCAAAGGAAACACTCGATAGAACCTTGTGACTCGGTGATAGTTAGTTTCCTTGATAACCGTCTGAGCTCGGTAAAATTAATTTCCTTGATAACCTCAGGAGCTCGATTATCACGAAGTTCTCGGTCAATACTAAGTACATCTTCACTCGGTCAAAACTGATTCCTTTCTTTACCTCGAACACTCGGTAAACACTGGCTACTTTGTTCACCTCGATCACTCGGTAAACACTAACTTCTTTGTTCACCTCGATCACTCGGTAAACACTGAGAACTAGGTAAAGCTTGGCTTACAAAGGAATGTCCGGTGAGAGCTCAGTAAGCATTCAGAATCCAATAAGTGTTGTAACTAATGACAAAAATGTATCATAATGCCAACACCTTAACCAAAAATACCAAACTAAATCTAGCCTCAAAGAAAAGGTAACTAGATTCAGTCACATGAAGAAAAAAAATCTAGAACCAAAATGGGTAAGGGGGAGACTAGACAACAATACCCAAAACACAAGGACCTCTAGAAAATTCAATGCCAAGGCATCCAAGATCTACCAACACCAATAGGGTCGTGAGTAAGAGAATAGTACAAATATCACCAACCAAACTACCTAAAGAAGGGGAGAAACCATTATCCCCAACATGGGAAGCTAATGCTTACAGAGTCTCATCAATTAATAAAACCACCATTGATTGAAATATATATATATATATATATATATATATATATATATATATATATATATATATATATATAACAAGAAAGAGCCCCATCTACTACATCAAAGCCCATAAGATGAAACCCCTACCACCAATAAACAAGCGAAGCACTACAATGAGACTAAAACAAACATAAGAAAGCCAAGGTCAATAACCTCCTAGCCACCACTACACCCACCTTGATAGACACCACCCCAATAAATGTTGGGGGTGACACATCCCCCATTGAGCACTTCGCATGCTCTCTTCAAAATAGAGCAAGGAAAGGAGAACTCATTAATCAAAAACACGTCTAGGTGGAGTGTCAATGGAAAAAAATACCGGATGTATAAACAAAACTTTTCACAACTTAGTAAACCCATAAAACATTTATCATCATGCATGCATCCATAAGATTATACAATCACTTAAAACTTGTAGGTTACTATCAAATCAATTTGCATAAGTGTAAACATGAAACATAACAAATTCAACAACACACTTGACACAATGATTTACGTGGAAACCCAATTTGGGAAAATCTACCAGTAACATGCTACTCTTCCTCACTCTTCTAAAATGATGCTTGACACACACTATGTTGCTTGACAATATCCCTCTTTGGCATTGATGACAAACCAATCTGATCAACCAAACTGACTTGGTTAAAAAAGAAATATCAACACAATACCAAAAAGATAATGATTCCTTGTATTTGAAATCTCTCCCTCTATTAGTAACTTTCATCTTCTGAATAGGTTACTGAACTCTTTTGTGTCATCCTTATGACTCCCTCTACATTATCTTCCTCTTACTAGGTAAATGTAATCAATAGATATACTTACTTTCTTAGTAGTCAGAATTTCTCCCTCAGCACTGTGTATTAGAATTTCTCCCTCTTTATTTAGTTCCTTTATGTGTTGATAACAATTTCTTTCTTCAATATCTCTTCTTCTAATTAGATACTATCTCCCTTATCCTACACACACACACACACACACACACACACACACATATCTTTTTTGATCAGTACTATCTCCCTCTTTGACAACAATGTCAAAGACGTGTTGTCTTAATATGCATATATGAACTTCTTCAGTTTCTCTTTTAGTCACCTTCTTTGTGACTGATTTTTAGTTTCATCTCATTGATTACTTTAGGTAGCCCCTAAAGGAAGATCCACTACATCAATGTGTAACATATGTCAATCAAATTGTTTGATGCAGGGCACTCCTCTTGTTTCTTAAATAGCCTTTGATAGGGATATCACCCTTAGTTTACCTCTTAGACACTCATGAGCATCCTTAGGTAATGCTTTATGAAGATATCGACAATTTTCTCTTTTGTGTTAACATATTCCATCTTCACCTCTTTATCTTGAACTAATTCTCTCAAGTAATGATACTTGATTGCAATATGCTTAGTCTTTGTATTCATCACAGGATTCTTTAATATATTTATAGCACTTGTATTATCACAATAAAGTATCACTGGTACTATGATCTCTTCCTTCATACCTTTGAGTAGCTATTTGATCCGTACAATTTTTGTACAATTTACAACAGTAGCAACATATTCAGCTTCAACAGTAGATTGTGAAGTGCGATTTTATATCTTGCTAGTCCATGTAACCAGTCTCTTGCCTAAGAAAAATGCTCCTCCACTAGTGCTCTTTCTGTCATCAATGTTTCCAACCCAATCAACATCAGTATAGGCTCTTAATTCAAATTTTTGATTTTCTTGTAGTATAGACCATATTCCTCTGTTCCTTTCAGATATCTCATTATTCTCTTTACAACCATCAAATGATTCTCCCTAGGCTTAGCAGAGAATCTTGCACCTATCCCTACAGATAATGCAATATTAGGTCTACTATGTACTACATATTGTAATTTACTAATCATAGACTTGTATAATGTTTGATTTATTTCAACTGAATCATCATTCTTTGATAATTTGTGTCCTATCACCATAGGTGTATTGACTGGTTTGGAGTGCTCCAATCCAAAAGTTCTCAGTATCTCCTTGACATACTTTGATCAAGTGATGTATATACCACATTTCATCTAGTGTACTTGCAAACCCACAAAGAACTTGATCTCTCCAGACATAGACATTTCAAATTCTTGCTTCATTTCATTTGCAAAAGTCTTACATAAAGCATCTTGACCTCCAAATATGATATCATCAACAAAAATTTTAGATAAAAAAATACATTTTCCTTTCTCTGTCTTCAACTATAGATTGTTGTTATCATCAGTCCTTTCAAATCCAATCTTCACAAGATAATTATGAAGTCTCTCATACCATGATCATGGTGCCTATTTCAAACCATATAGAGCTTTATGTAATCTACATACCATGTTCTTATTGTTAACATCAACAAATCCTTCTGGTTGTTCTATGTAAACTTCTTCCTTTAATATACCATTCAGAAATTCAGATCTAACATTCATTTGATAAACTTTGAAACCTTTGTATGCAGAATAAGCAAGCAGAGTTCTTACTCCTTCCAATCTAGCAATAGGAGAAAATGTTTCTCCATAGTCAATTCCTTTTTCTTGTGCATATCCTTTGCAGACTAATCTGGCCTTATTCCTTGTGATTTCACCATTTTCATCTAGCTTGTTTTTGTATACCCACTTGGTGCCAATCACATTTTTGTCTTATGGTCTAGGAACTAGAGTCCATGTTTTGTTTTTCTCAATTTTTTCAATCTCTTCTTCCATGGCTTTACTCCAAGCCACATCTTCTAAGGAATCTTTCACTATTTTGGGTTCTTTCATACTCAGTAAACATGTATCATTTCTCAATTTGTTCATTGTCATTGGTTTAGCATCTTTATCTCCAATGATTTGTGCAATAGGATGATGTCTTTTGACATATTTGGACAATCTTGGTTTAGCTCTAGGTTCATTTTTTCTCTCAACTTCAAAGTCATTGTGTACACCTTTGTCAGGTATTTCAACATCTCTCTCATGTACACTAGTTTTAGAATCATAAAGTGCCTCAACTTCATTCTGTAACTTGGCACCTGAATGCAGCTCGATTCCTAAATGTAACTCGATATTCATAGTATGTGACTCAGGAGTTACCAAACTTTTTGTTGGTTAGTAACTTGATTTGCAACATCTTCTTTAGTGGCCATACCTTCATAAAAGTATACAAATGATTTGTATTCTTTTGGTTCCTTCATAGGTTCAACCTCATATACTTCTATACATTTATCAAATTTCACATTTGCACTTTCCACAACTTTGTTAGTGTTAGTATTTAAACACTTATAACCTTTGCTTCTTGTGGAATAACCTAGGAATATACCTTCTTCACTTTTTGCATCTAGTTTACCATTCCTAAAATCTTTGAGAATAAAGCATTTGCTCTCAAATACCTTAAAATATTTTACATTGGGTGAGTATCCATACCATAGTTCAGAAGTTGTTGAATGTGTACCTTTCTTGACTTGTACACAATTCAAGGTATAGATAGTTGTACTTGCAGCTTCTCTCCAGTATTTTAAAGCAACATTTTTCTCCATCATGAGTGTCCTAGCATAGTCCATTATAGACCTATTCCTCCTTTTAGCTATTCCATTTTGTGGAGGGGTTCTAGGAGAAGATGCCTGTCTTTTGATTCATCTATCATTATAGAGCATCTCAAACTCATTTGATGTAAATTCTCCTCCTCTATCAGATCTCAAACATTTTAGACTTTTACCTGTTTCCTTTTCAACTCTTGTTAAGTACCAACATTTGGAAAGCATTAGATTTTTATTTCAGAAAAAAACTATCATCATTCTAAAATAATCATCAACAAGCAGTATAATGTGCTTATCTCCTTTGTAGCTTTGCACTTCAATTGGTCCACACAAGTCAATATGAACACTCTCTAGTATTCCTTTAGAGCTATGAGTTTTACTCTTAAAATTTGATTTTGTCATTTTGCCTAACTGACATTGTTTGCACATTATATCATCAGGCTATTTCAACTTAGGCAAACCTCTAACTTTTCTCATGTTATTGATACTAACCAAGTTATCAAAATTAACATAACTGTCATCATTCTAGAATAATCATCAACAAGAAATATAATGTACTTATCTCCTTTTTAGTTTTCCACTTCAATTGGTCCACACAAGTCAGTATAAACAATCTCTAGTATTCCTTTAGAGGTATGAGTTTTACTCTTAAAACTTGACTTTGTCATTTTTCCCAACTGACATTGTTTGTACATTATATTATTAGGCTATTTCAAGTTAGGAAAACCTCTAACTTTTCTCAATAGATTATAGTAAAGTCCTTCAACATAGTAAGCATTGCCACATAAAATCTTCTCCCATGAGTTTGATAGAACCTTTTCCTTTTATCAAACATGGTGCATCGTTACCAAATCTTATACTATTTCCATCATAACAATTTAAGGTAATGAACTTAATTTTATCTCCAGTCATGTGATGTGAACATCCACTATCAATGACCCATCTATCATTCTTGTTCACACAAGACACAAGTGCAATTGCCTCATCTTCATCAGATTCATCCTTCATTGCAACATACACCACTTCATCATCACATTCATCGGATTCATCTCTTGTTTCTTCTTCAACAATGTAGCAAGACTTCTTGCCTTTGTAATCTTTGTTGTCTTCATCTCTTCTACTTTTGTACTTTCCGCTATCTTTGTAGGTTTTCTTTTCTGGACATCTAGTAGCAATATGACCAAACTCATTGCAATTAAAACAAATGATAGGTAGTTTACCTTTAAACTTGCCTTTACCTTTGTGAAATCTCCTTTCCAGTAGTACTTCAAGTTGATCTACATCTTCCTCATCTATATCATTTCCACTGGACACTATTTTCTCTTTTTCTTTTTCACACTAGGTTCTTTTAATGATAGTTTAGCCTTGAAAGGAGATTCAATATTTTCAGGTTTGTAATTGTCAAAGTTAGATAGCTCAAAAGCAGTGAGTCTACCTACCAAACCTTCAAGAGTTAGATAATTCCCTAGTATACATCTTAGTTCTTGAATTGTAGAAACTCTAATAGCATATATAGGCAGCAATGTTCTTAAAACTTTGCTTAGTACAATGTCATCATCTATTTTACCAGTAGCTCCTCGTATCACATTAACAAAATATTTTATCCTCAGGCAATATTTTCACCTTCTTGCATTCTCATATCATCAAACTTTAGACTTTCAGATTTGGCTCTTAGAACATTCTTGTCTCCTCCATAGACGGTGTGTAAAGCATCCCACATTTTCTTTGCACTATCAACACTTTTGATATCATCAAACTCAACATAGCTTAGGGCAGAGGCAATCTCCAACATTGCTTGGTTGTGTTCTTTCTTCTTTTTTAGATCCTCAGTAGTTAGGGCTCCAACACGATCAACATGCTCAATAGTAATGGTAGATTGTGCATGATCTCCAAGTCCTCCAAGGTGTAGCTTCATCAAACTTTTCCATGCAAGAATGTTATCTTTATTAAGCTTGGATACTTCCCTTTTTGACATCTTGATCTTTGTGCTCCTAGTACCTTCAAACTAGTCCTCTTAAGCAGATGGCTCTGATACCAATTGTTGGAATTTTTTAGAATAACTAAGAGTGGGAGGGGGCGGGGGGTGTGTGAATTAGTTATCCAAGGTCCAAATGTATAAATAAAGCTTTTCACAACTTAGTGAACCCATAAAACATTTATCATCATGCATGCATCCATAAGATTATACAATCACTTATAACTTGTAGGTTGCCGTCAAATCAATTTGAAAAAATGTAAACATGAAACATAACATATTCAACAACACACTTGACACAATGATTTACGTGGAAACCCAATTTGGGAAAAACCACCACTAACATGCTACTCTTTCTCACTCTTCTAAAGTGATGCCTTGTGAAAGGCCAACCCTGTTAAAGGTTACAATGCACACTGTTAAATGTGACCCTGTTAAAAGATTTCAATCACACTTTAGCTTTGATAGCTTGTTCTCCCTTCAAGCATCTATACCCTTAAGCCTTCTTGCTTAACTTGCCAATGCAGACTCTTCATTTAGGTCACTTGATGAAACAATACCCTAGACTCCTTGTCTTTCTTAGGTTCTTGCACATGACAACCCTTGCTTCTAACTAGCCATCCTTATAAATAGAGAACTAAGATATTTTGCCATTCATTCTCCATCTTCCAATTTAGGGTTAATATAGATTAGGTAGGATTCAATGAATCTACCCCTCATTCCATTTCATTTTTAGAAAATTCTCCTTCAATCCTCTTTAAATTCGCCTCAAAATGGTTTACCATGAATTATGTGCCACCAGTTCATCAATCTTATCTTCCATCTAGTTCACATAATTCAAGAAAACAAACTTGTCGGCTCAGATCCATCGAATTCACGATCTTTCTAATAATCCTGACACTTGGCATTAACTTGCTTTTGATGCTCAACACACACTTCATTGCTTGACATCCTCTAAAAAATTACTCGGCACAAACTAAAGTTTACTGGTGCTTGAAATCAACTAAACTTTACTCGACATCAACTTTTTTTCTCGGCATACACTAAAATGAACTTTTACTGGGCTCCAACTGATTTTCTACTCAGCTTGCACTAACTTTGCTTGGCACCTACTGTTCATTCTGTCAAGCTTGGTAGACAGATATTGTTTAACTTGTTCTTCTAAACTTGCTTAGTGTAATCAACCTTTGCAATCTTAAGTAGATTATCAATGCACTATGATATCATTGTCTTAGCAGATTCTTGTACTTCTTTTTCATATCATAACTCAACCTTTCCTCTAGGTGCTATTGTTACATCATTTAATCAAATCCTCTTCATTAATCAAACAAGTGATAGTACTTAAATCATATAAAAAGTTGTGTTACTAGAAAAATAGTTGGTTTAACATCAGTGGCAAAATGATGATTAAAACACAATTATCATACTTGTATTAATCTATTTTCAACAATCTCCCTCTTTTAGCAGGAACCACTAGCCTACAAAAAAAAACAAGACCAAAGAAAATAATTGTACCTCCCTTCTCCAAGTGCCAAAGGGAAACAACATGCACTAGAATTGGGAAAGTCGATACAACACACACATTCTTATTAGCGAAACCAACGTTAGGCGCCCCAAATGACAAGAAAGGTATAGAACCCTAGAGCCTTTAGAAGATAAGTAGGGGCAATCACCCAACGCAACCCACCATGCATAAACTGTTCATAAACCAACGCCCCCAAGAGCAATAAAATCTTGAAGGGGAAAGAACCCTCCCCCCCACTTGACAACATCTCTGACCAAGACTCCTTTGGGTACACACGAAGGAGTCGACTAGCACACACCCAAAAACCTATAAGCTACCTTTGGGATAGGGGCGAAAATAATGGAGGGAGGTGACAACAAAGACACTTCCACATCCAACCTTAGGGCTTGCAATTGTAAGTTTCCATTCATCTTCTAAGTAGACCCAAGAACCCCATACCACCAAACCACAATGCCATATCTCACAACCCAGATGGCTAGGGAAAATAGGTCATCATTGTCTCCATTAGAATCACCTCCCTCGTCTACATCACCTAAAACCCAACTCTTGCTCTCATCGATGTTTTCCCTTCTCACTCAATTTCAAATTTTCTATTAGGTATCCCATGTTGTGGGCTCAACTCCTAATTTATCTTTGGTGTGGATGAGGATCTATTACACTTTTCTCAAGAGTTTATAAGGGAGTTCACTCTATATAGAGATAAACTTTGGGCCATAAGATTACTTTCCCACCCTCTTAATAAAAGAAACAAGTTAAAAATGCATGATGAGGAGTATTTTTGTAGCTAATCTAAGAAGTTATCAAGATTTCACTCTATAATTTTTTAACATTTTAAATAATTGAACTTATTTATCGTTGCTTGTATTAAGTTGTTCAAATTGTGATTGAACGGTGATCAGTGCATTTTTTAATATTTAGGTAATCTAAATTGTGGGTTCAACTTCTAATTTGTTTGTGGGATGGATTAAGATTCATTATATGTCACTTGAGAACTTACAAGACTTGGTCCATAAATAGTCTTCAAATTACTAGACCCCTTGACTCTTCTTAATAAAATAAATAAACAATAAATTATATGGTAAGGAGTCTATTGTACGTCACCTAATTATAGAGCTTTTGCTCTATGGAAAACATAAATATATTTTATAATTGAACTAATCTACCATTGCTCCATAAAGTATGAATAAATTCTTGTAGTGTTATACTTAGTAGGCCTAAGCCTAAAAGCATGCTGACGAATGAACAAAGGCGAAAGCTGGCTTTGATAGTGAAATGCCACATTAAATTTAGGTTTGAATTTGTCATTTTATAGAAAGGACTTTTTTTAATTTGCCCCCCGACCCCACGAAAGAAAACATGTGATATGTTAGCCGTGTATGTAAACCCATTTCCTTGCCGACACATTTTAATTGTAATTCAATGTGTCCACGTGAGCCACAGCTCATTTGTAAGGTGGAAATTTACGTACATTCCATTATTTTGGTTTCTACTATAAATTTATATAAAATTTGTAAAAAAGGATATATATGTTTTTTTCTTTTAGATATGGTTTTGGAAGAAATATGATCTAGGTGACTTTTACATTTGTAAAAACATTATTAAATTTTCAAAATTTATATTATGTTTGTTGATTTTCTTTCTATGTAAGTGTTGTTTGTCTTTCATGTAAGCAAATCAATATAAAATATATATTAATGACATGGTATAAGTGTGGATTGTGATTTGCAATAAGATTTAAGATTATAAGTCTATGTTCTTCTATGTAATAGTTGTTTTTAGACTTAAGTTCTTATTTTGGTATCCTTTTTTGCAAATTTATTATTATCCATATTTGTATTTTCTTAATGAATAGGAAAAAAATTGTCTATCAACTTGATGCATGAAATGTTCATTTGGCAATTGTAAAAATAGAATACGATTAATCATAATTAATTTAAAATACCCAAGGTGTAATTAAAAATACATTGCTTGTACATATCATGGATGTTAAAGAATGATCTAGTGATAGCATCACAACATCAACATTTTGGTGCTTGCCACAAAATTATATATTTCCTTGATCTTGTTGAATTAACATTCTTTTGACACTCATCCTCATTTATGAGGTTTGATAGAAAACATGAATTACTCTTGTCATATGTGAATCCCAAGCATACAAACCAAGTTTTAATGAAAAGGTCAAATTAAGAGCTTCAAGAAAAACCATTAGTGAAAATTTTGAAATTGGAAAATGTCATATTTTACGTCTTAATTTAGATCCATAGATCTAACTCATATTTGCATTCATTGCATTGATTTGATAATTATATAGATGATTGTGACCCAAAAGATTATAATTTCTAATATATGTATCTATCAAGCCCTAAATTCCTACAATATTAACAATTTCCTTATGATACATATGATAGATTCTTATTCCACATTGAGCAAAGAGTTAAATACTTGAATATACATTATTGAAATTATGAACATTGACTAAACATGGTTATCATTTCTAACTTTCATTCATAAGAATTTTTATTTTGATCGATAAACGACCGAAGCCTAGATTAATTATTGTTATTTTTTTGTAATTAATTATTTTTATGTGTTAAGAAAATTTGAACCCAAGACCTCCAACATGAGAGGCTCACAAGTTACCATTGTGTTGTAGGCTCTTGCCTTCATTCATAAGAATTTTAATAAATTAAGATTAATTAATTTATATTAGGACAATTGTGTAAAGGGGTGGTTAATTTTTTGCAATAATTTAAATACTTATAAATATCCTTTTGATCATGAAGGCACATCATCATTCTTTCCATTCAAAATTTTAACTAGTAAATAGTTTCCAAGGGAAACAACCTTAATAGGGAGGGAAAAGACATAACCCTAAACTTCTTTCATCAAAATAACATTCCATTACTTAGCATATCTTCTGTGCAAGTAACTAAATACATGAAGGGTTATAGAAGAGTTTAGGGAACAACATTCCTAGGGCCTCGTATGTTGGAAACTTACAATTGGAACAATTGTTGTTTTGTTATTGATGTCAAATCTATGGATGAGACATATTGCTACCTAATCTAAATCTCATATCTATTTGATTGATGAAGAGGATTTGAGAGTTACTCATAATTATAGCACCTAGAGGAAAGGTTGAAGTTATGAAAAGGAGTTACAATGGACACTTAATTAGATAGACTTTGATAAAGAAAAGTAATTGTTTATGTCAAGGAAGCTAAGCGAAGCCAAGAAAAAGAGTAAAATACTAAGGAATGCTAGTGTCAACTGAGCCATAGTTAATGCTAAGAAAATCTAGTGTTGACCAAGCACTAGCATCAACTGAGCAAGTTAGTTGATGCTGAGCTAGAAAGCTTAAAGAATGACCCAGTATTTCAGTATTAACTGAGTGTCAGAATTCGGTGATTGCCAAGTGATAGTAAAAGATCAAATTCAAAGAAATTGTAAGATCAAGCTAACTCAGTTGATTTCTTAGGAGATGTAAAATATGTTGAAGATAAGATTGATGAGTTGGATAATTAAATTCAAGGTGATGATTAGGTAAAGACCCAACAAAAGGATTCTAGAGAATTTTGTAGAGGATGATCAAGAAGATGTACAGATACATTGAATCAAGTTGAATATGATCGAAAACCCTAAGATCTATGGTGGACATAGAAAATAATAAAGTACAAATTGCCTATTTAAGGTGATACAGAACTAAAAATTTGGTGCCTAGTTCAACCATAGCCAGTGTGTGTGCAAGTTTGTATGTGAAGGAAGTCATATAGAGCAAGGTTGATCAAAAACACGCAAGCGAGTGGATGCAAAGCTAAAAGAGAAAAGCTTGTAGATGTGATGTTGTTGTTCATAAGTGAATTCGAGCATAAGGCTTAAGTGTTGATGAGAAGAGTGGACTATTTGTTTGAAGGGTGTCTAAGTAGATCAAGATCAGAGATAACAATGGAAGGCTTATCAGTGAACCAACATAAGGATTGAACAAAGATTTGAACTAGCAAAAGTGAGTTGTAATCACATAGAGAAAAATTGACTATTTTCTTTCTTATCATCGTAAACAGTTTGTATTGAAATCCTTTTAACAGAGGTTGAACTAATAGTCATTTGAAGACTTAACAGTCTGTGTAAATCCTTTAACTAGGTGACATTCTAAATGGAATGACCAAAGTCCTCTTACAAGGCCACTCCTATTAGGGTGATTAAATCCTCTAACCAGGTCACATTTTACAATGTATATTGTAACCTTTAACAGGGTTGGCTCCTAACAGAGCTGACTTTGAAAGAGGGAAAAAGTGTGACATGTTGCTTGTGGTTTTTCCCAGATTGGGTTTCCACATAAATTCCTAGTGTCAAACTATGATGAATGTCTTATGAATGTTTTACATGTGATGATGTTTTCATTATGCAATGCAAGTTAAAAGTTTATGGCAAGTTTATAGTAGAGACCTAGCAACAACAAGATATGCAGGATAAGTAGAATAGTGATGTGTTTAATGTTTAATTGTTCGAGTGGTACATATATACCTTGAATAACTGATTCACCCCCCTGGCCCCACCTCAATTATTCTAAATATTTCTAACAATTTCTATTAAAGCTCAATGCTTACAGAGATAATTTTGAAGGTATTTAAAGCTAAAAATCATGACAAAAAAGAGAGATCTACCCAAGCGGAATAAGGTTAAATTTCTTGCATGACAGACCCTAATGAAGTTGCACATATCCAATATCAGTGATGTTGTTGTCAATTTTCTAAGCAATCAATATGTAGAGGTAACAACTACTCCTTTAACTGGTGAAGAACTAAGACAAAAGTTAGATCACAAACAAGAAATGTTGGAGATTTCCTCAATCCTATGCTATGCCGAGTTTGATGACCTAAAATATTGTAATACTGCAAAGAAGATGTGGGATAGATTGAAGACCATATATGGAGGTGATGACAAAGTACTAAGAGCCAAATTCGAAAGCCTAGAAGGTAAATTTTATTATATCAGAATGATGGAAGGTGAAAACATAGTACAATACTCCACAAGAATTAAAGAGGTTGTTAATGCTATTTGAGGAGAAAATGGAACAATTGAAGATGAAATAGTGATAAGAAAGGTATTGAGGACTCTACTCCCTATCTATGCCATTAGAGTCTCCATGATTCAGGAACTGAGATGCACACCAGGTAATAATTTGACCTTATAAGTTGTAGTTGGTAAACTTACTACTTTTGAGATATCTAATTTTGATAACCACACACCTACTACCATTGAATCTACTTTAAAGTCATAACTGATTCTTAGTAAGAAGAAAGGAAAATATGTGAAGAATTAAAGTGATATTTCTGATGATGATAATTATGAACTTGAAGCCCTCATTGCAAAAAGGTTTGGAAGAGGAAGAGTTAAATAGAAAGGTAAATTACCTATCATTTGTTTTTCATGCAACAAAGTTGGTCATATTGCTGCTATATGTCCTAACATAGAAGATAAGGATGAAAAGAAGGAAAACACGTACAAAGGAAGAAGAGATGAAAAAGACTACAGAAGAATCAAGGATGAATCTGTGAGTAATAATGATGAAGCTGTCTATGTTGCTATGAAATAAGAGTTTGATGAAGATGAGAAAACTACATTTTGTGAAAAAAAGTGATAGGTGGATGATTGATAGTGGATGTTCCAATCATGTGACTAGTGATAAAGAAAAATTTGAAGATATTGGTCCATACAATGGTGGATGTGTTAAATTTGGTAATGATATTCCATGTGCTATAAAAGGTTAAGGCACTATTCAACTGTCTGACAAGATAACATGTGAAAATGCTTATTGGGTTAAAGGACTTAACTACAATTTGTTGAGTGTTTTGCAACTAAACAAATTAGGTTGCAGAGTTGAATTTCACAATAGAAAAGCCAAGATACATGATGGTGATGGTAAGCTAATTGGTGTTGGAAATATTTAAGATATGATAGGTTACTGAGAGGGGAGGGGTGAATCAGTAACTCAAAAACTTTAAACAATTCAGCACTTTAACCATATATACTATTCACCATTCATTCATCTAATCTATTGCATATATGAGAAATCAAACATCCATAACACATTTACATAGTGATTTGGTAACCCAGAAACCTTCCAAATAGAAAGTAAAACTGGGGTGGGGATGATACCCACAAAACTTCATTACTACAGTATGAGGTTGGCCTGTTAAAGCTTACATTGACCACTTCTGGTGATCTGCCCTGTTAGGAGCACAAAGGATTGCTAGGTCCACCTTGTTAGAGGATTTTACAAACATACACTAAAGTATGCACTTTGTTAGGAGATTTATACAAAGACTAGTAAGTCTACCCTGTTAAAGGATTTACAAAACTGATTCACCTATTAGAATGAAATAGTGGATCTACTTACAAACTTGATTGTTGATTAGATCCTTGAAAGATAGATCACCTCTTATGACTGATGAATCTTTATTGCTCCTTGTAGACCTTGCTGAATATTCTGCTCTTTTGCTGATTTGTATTTACACTTCTCAAAACATTACATGTCTCTCTTAATACTCTCATGCATCTATTGTAAATGATATAATACATTACATATATACCATTCCAATAATTACAATTGCAAGGTTAGCCAAAACACAAGTGAACAAAATATTACTGAGTCGACCAAATAGTAGAGAACTCGGGTTCTTCAAGCTGACTTGGTAACCTTCTGATACTTGACGTCCACTGCATTACTCAACATCATCATGCACTTGGTAGAAGTGAAGGCTTGGTCCATACTAATCACACAATGTAGCTTGGAACTCGGTAACCATTAAAGACTCGGTAGATATAGTATCACTCGGTAAAAAATGAATCCTTCGTTTACCTTGCTTTCACTTGGTAAACACTACACTTTCATTACTCGGTAAACATTGGGCTTCCATCACTCGGTAAACACTATGAAGCTCAGTGAACACTGTATGCTTGGTAGATACTATAGGGCTGCACACCCACTCAATAGCTTCATGAATGCTTAGTATGAACTGCTTGATTGCACACTCACTCAGTAGCTTCAAGACTGCTCGATATGAACTACTTAGGTGATGAACCTACAAGGTAACCACTAAATGCTCGGTATACACTATAGACTGAGTGATGAATTTGGTAATCATTCAGAATCAAGTAAGTGTTGTCACTAATGACAAATACATTATAAAGCCAACAAATTGGAACTAGTGAGTAGATAAGAGGTAACTTGTTCTATCTAGACCTATCTAGAGAAAAAATTATGTTTGCACAAAAAGAAGATGTTTAGTTATGGCACAAAAGATTATGTCATGTGAATTTTGATAATTTGGTGAATATTAGTAAGATGAAGAAAGTGAGAGGATTTCTTAAACTAAAGAAGCTTGAAAATGCTATGTGTAAACAATGTCAATTAGGAAAGATGACCAAGGCTATTTTGAAGAGTAAGACATATATATCTAATGATATTTTTGGAATTGGTTCATACTAACTTATGTGGACCCATTGGTGTTAATAGTTACTATGGAAATCAATATTTCATTATATTTGTGGATGACTACTCCAGAATGATGACTATGATGTTTCTTAAATTTAAATTTGATACTTTTTAGTTATTCAAGTGGTATTTAGCCAAAGTTGAAAAAGAGATAGGGAAGAGTCTAAAGTGTTTGAGATCCGATAAAGGTGGTGAATTCATTTCACACGAGTTCAACACATTCTACAATGGAAAAGGAATTAAAAGATAGATGTCAACACCAAGGGCCCCTCCTTAGAATGGGATAGCTGAAAAAAGAAATAGACCAATAATGGACTATGCAAGAACACTAATGATGGAGAAAGGTGTATCACAAAAATATTGGAAATAAGCGGTACTACTACTATCTATACCTTGAATAGAGTTTAATTCAAGAAAGATACAAATGCTACACCTTTTGAACCATGGTATGGTTATGCTCCTAATGTTAAATATTTCAAAATATTTGGAAGTAGATGCTATAAATTGAAAGATAATAGGAATGAAAAACTTGATGCAAAGAGTGATGAATACATATTCCTAGGTTATTCCACAAAAGAAAAGCTTATAAGTGTTTAAATTATAACATAACAAAGTTGTGGAAAGTGCAAATGTGAGAGTTGATGAGTTTACAGAAAAAGGTAATGCTTCATGTAATGAAGAACCTGAATACTATAGTATATTCATCTATGTGGATGATGATGCTCCCAATACTCAAAATGAATAGACAAGTCAAGCTGCAAGTTCCCATAAGATAGGAAATGATGGAGTGCAAATGAAAATTGTCAAGCAATAGAGAGTGGGTGTCGAGCAATAGACTAAAGATGCTGAGTCATAGATAGGAAATGTTGACCATTAGACAATGAATGCTGAGCATTCAGGACCTGACCTAAAACAAGAGCAAGAATGAGGAAATGAGCTAGAGATTGTCTTTCTAAATGAACTTGAAGAAGAGCCAAGAAGAAAGCTACCTGTATTAGCAAAATATGTGAGAGTACATCATAAACCTAATCAAATAATTGCAGATGTTGAATCAAGTGTGATGAAAAGGAGAAAAATCAAAGGTGACACATGGTTATTATGTGAGTTTGAGCCTAAAACAATAAAAGACACTTTAGACAATGAAGATTGGATACAAGCTATGAATGAAGAAATTGACTAGATTGAGAAGAACAATACTTGGACCTTAGTGCCAATACCTAAAGAAAAAAAAAGTCATTGGGAAAAAGTGGGTTTTTAGGAACAAGCTCAATGAAAATGGTGAAGTAACAAGAAACAAAGAAAGAATGGTATGCAAGGGTTATGTACAACAAGAAGAAGTTGACTATGGCAAAAATTTTGCTCCTTTGGCCAGACTTGAAGGAGTCAGAACTCTACCTGCATACTCAGCTTACAAGAATTTAAAGGTATATAAAATGGATGTCAAATATGTATTTTTAAATGATATACTAGAGGAAGAAGTATACATTGAACAACTTGAATGATTTGTAGATCCAGACAAGAGGAATATGGTATGTAAATTGAACAAATATCTTTATGGATTGAAGCAAGTACCAAGAGCATGTATGAAAGGTTACATAACTATTTAGTGAACATTTTTTTTGAGAGGAAAAATTATAACATCAATCTATATTTGAATAATGGTAAGAACAATGAAGTACTGTTATTTGAGACATTTGTTGATGATATCATTTTTGGAGGAAGACAAGCATTATATAGATCATTTGTTGCCAATATGAAAAAGGAATTTGAAATTTCGATGTTTGGTGAAATCAAATTCTTTGTTGGATTACAAGTATGTCAAATGAAGTTTGGTATTTTCATTTCACAAACCAAATACATCAAGGAAATATTGAAGACTTTTGGTATGGAATATTTAAGGCTAGTGAGAACACCTATGTCTACATGACATAAACTATCTAAGAATGATGATTCTACTAATGTGAATGAGATCCTATACAAATCCATGATAAGAAAATTATAATATGTTGTTTATAGTAGACCAACTATTGCATTGGAAGTTGGGATAGTTGCTAGATTTTCAGAAAATCCTAAAGAGAATCACATGATGGCTATAAAAAGGATAATGAGATATATGAGAGGTACAAAAGACTATGGATTATAGTACAAGAGAAGTGGTAAATTAGGGGTCATTCCCCTAACAAAGGATACTTACGAAGATAAGGTGCATTGCATCACATGTGCTAAACAAAACATTCTACACATTGGTGCATCACAACTCTACTTTGGGACATGCCTAAGGTAGAATACTTTAGTGCAACATAAAAAATTAGTCACAGAAAAATGAAAAGTATAATATACATAATTTATATGTATGAAGAATTTGAAGTTGAGACAACTACACGTCTTTGGCATTGTAGTCAAAGAGGGAGAGATTACTAAGAAGTCACAAAATTACCAAGAAAAGAAAGATAAACTTTAAAGGGAGAGTATCATGAAAGAGAGAAAAATGACAGAGGGAGTTTCAAAGTTTGAATGGATGAGAATTAAAATGAAACTAAGGATAGTGGACACTCATAGAAGTAAAATATTTTGGATTGTATGGTAACTAAGTTATTATTAGTATTTAGATATTTGAGATGTTGCCATCAATACCAAAGAGGGATATTGTTGGAAACTTACAATTGGAACAATTGTTGTTTTCTCATTGATGTCAAATCTATGGATGAGACATATTGATACCTAATCTAAATGTCATATCTATTTGATTGATGAAATGGATTTGAGAGTTACTCATAATTATAGCACCTAAGGAAAGGTTGAAGTTATGAAAAGGAGTTACAATGGACATTGATTAGATAGACTTTGATAAAGCAAAGTAATTGTTTATGTCAAGGAAGATAAGCCAAGCCAAGAAAAAGAGTAAAATACTAAGGAGTGCCAAATAATGCTAGTGTCAACTGAGACATAGTTAGTATCAAGAAAATATAGTGTTGACCAAGCATTAGAATCAATCTATCAAGTTAATTAATATCAAGCTAGAAGGATTAAACAATGATTGCATATTTCAGTATTGACCAAGTGTTTGAATTTAGTGATTGTCGAGTGATAGTAAAAGATAAAATTTAAATAAATCATAAGATCAAGTCAACTCAATTGATTTCTTGGGAGATGTAAAATGTGTTAAAGATAAGATTGATGAGTTAGATCACTTAATTTAAGGTGATGATTAGGTAAAAACCTAATAGAAGGATTCTAGAGAAGTTTCTAGAGGATGATCAAGAAGATGTACAGATACATTGAATCGAGTTGAATCTAATCATAAATCCTAAGATCTACGATGGATAGAAAATGGTAAAGACTAGATTGCCTATTTAAGGTGATACATAACTAAACATTTGGTGCTCAGTCTATCCCTAGCTAGTGTGTTCACACATTTGTATGTGAAGGAAGTCATATAGAGAAAGGCTGATAAAAAATACACAAGTGAGTGGATGCAAAGCTAAAAGAGAAAAGCTTGCAGATGTGATGTTGTTGTTGATAAATAAATTTAAGAAGAAGGATTAAGTGTTTATGAAAAGAGTGGATTGATTTCTTGAAGAGTGTCCAAGCAGATTGAAATCAAGGATGACAATGAAAGGCTTATTAGTGAACCAACATAAGGACCAAACATAGATCTGAACCAAAAAAAGTGAGTTGTGATCACGTAGATCAAAAACTACTATTTTATTTCTTATCATTGTAAATAGTTTGTATTGAAATCCTTTTAACAGAGGTTGACCTAACAGTCATTTGAATACTTAATAGTCTATGTAAATCCTTTAACTAGGTGACATTCTAAATGGAATGATCAAAGTCCTCTTTCAAGGTCACTCATATCAGGGTGATTAAATTCTCTAACCATGTCACATTTAACAATGTTTATTGTAACCTTTAACAGGGTTGGCTCCTAATATAGTTTACTTTGAAAGAGTGAAAAATAATGCTATGTTGCTGGTGGTTTTTCCCAAATTTGATTTCCACGTGACATCCTAGTGTCAAACTGTGATGAATGTCTTATGAATGTTTTACATGTATTGATGTTTTCATTATTCAATGCAAGTTAAATTTTATGAAAATTTTACAGTAGAGACTAAGAAACAATAGGATATGTAGGATAAGTAGAATAGTGACGTGTTTAATGTTTAATTGTTTGAGTGGTACATATATGTTGGTATGTTTTTTGTTGCATGGAAAGCTCAAGCTACCTATGAATGTCACAAACACCAGACTTACCCAGATCCACAAGAGACAGTTAAGCCATGTCATGAATCCTGAAGGAGGTGCTGACCACAAAGTCAACAATCTCTCCCTTAGCACTGACTGAGGGTTCCACACTGATGAAATGGAGGAGACCTCCCAAGATTTGAACCTGTGACCTAAGGGTCCGATACCAATTTTTGGTATGTTTTTTGTTGCACCAAAAGCTCGAGCTATGAATGAACATCACTACACTAGACCAACCCAGATCCATGAGAGGTAGTTAAACCATGTCACAAATCTTGAAGGAGGTGCTAACCACCAAGTCAACAATATAGACCTTGAGCAACTGATTCACCCTCCTCTCAGTTACTCTAAACATTTATAACACCATACCCCTAGTTTAACCAAGACCCTATCTCATTATACAATCATCACGATACATAAACAATTATAAAGCACAAAGAATTTAAGAATATGTCCTTTCAAGAATTTTCAATTCTAAGTATAAATTTTAAATATCACATAACAATATGACATGCTTCTACTGGCTTAAAGAACAATTGGGAGCATGAAAATTCAAGTAGGAGGTCAAACTAGTTAAAAACCCTCAAATCAAGCATATATAATTCCAAACCATATAATAGAAACATGTAGACATGAGAAACCATGGATAATAAAACATGGAAGATATTACAATACAATATTCCATGAGTTGAGTAACCAACAACCCTCTGACAGAAAATAATATACTCAAAAAACTACTAGCTAAATACCATAGAAAAATACATAGCAATTTTAACAAATAGAAACTCAAAACATCTAAATAAATATATGAATTATATATAAAATTACAATACATCAAGAGAAAATATAAATAGATCTATATTTCATCAGATAAATAATGCAATTAATAAGTTCAATCCATACCTTAAATCCCACAAATATTCAACGGAAGTAGGAGAAAGGAGACAAATAGAGTAAAATAAATCCACTTGAGATGCATCATTCAAACCCTCTCCACTTTCACAAATATCCATGGAAGAAAAATAAATCACATGGAAATAAATCCCTCTTTTAACCCTCAAAATTTTCATATATAAATCTCTCTCCAAAAAAAGGAAAGAAACTTATAAATCCTTAAAGAATTATACAAATATAATCTTTTGCCAATATATACCTCTTTTGGTGTATCCTTAGTCCCAAGATTAATCTCCTCTAAATCTTTAGCATAATGTTTCTTGGCATTTAACTTAGATCTATTATGATTATAAAAAATAGTCTCCAATACCACTAACCCTCTGGGAATCTTCTTTGTTTTTAATTGAACTGCTTCTTTCCCAAAGATGGTATCCTTACCTTCTATTGTTTCAACCATTGCATGAAAATAAATTTCCCAACCCCAAAATTGGTCTTCACAATTTAAAAATCTCAAGATGTCTCTATCATCTTAAAATACTTGCCAATTTTTTTATGTTGTTAGGGATAGGTGGTCTGGTTTGTACATCTACTTTTGGCACACTAGGAAATGTAATATCATCAAGATTTAGAGAAATGTTTTCTAATAGATTAGCCATATTGTCATTATCTCTTTCCACCCAAGATATCCCAAATGCATCAAAATTTTATATCATGTCCCATACAACATTCCTATACTACCTTAACCTTTTATTCTTAGAGACATAGATAGATTTCACTTGAGAGAGAACCAATTTAGAGTCTCTAGTTACATGCAAAAATTTAATTCTATGCTTATAGGCTAATCTCAATCCTAACAACAAAGTTTCATACTTTGCAACATTATTTGTGCATGGGAAACTCAAAGGGAAAGAAACTTATAAGTAAGTCCATATGTGGAGATCATAAGTATACCTACTCTAGATCTATTCTTGCAACATGCTCCATCAAAATACATGGTCCACAAGTCCCCTTTGTCTATTTTTAAGTCAACTTCTGCTGCAATAATTGATTTAGCAGACTCTTTCTCCCAAACTAGGACCTCAACCGTGAATGAGTTAATATCAGTGTCAGCAAAACATGTCATCTCATCATCAACATTTTGTTAAATCATATAAATACTCTTTGGTTCTCTGTTGATTTTAACCAACTTGTCATCAATTTGAAATGTTGCATGAGATAGATCACATTGAAGGTTTCTACACATTACTGCACTCCATTTCCTAGATAATAACAGACCATATGGGGGTGGAATGTCCACAACTAGAACACTCAAAGTCAATTCTTTATCAGGATTAGCAAACAATCTATAATGCAACACACTTATTATCCCTATGACAATGACTTCTCTTTGGTCCATAGCACAAAATCTACCTTGAGTAGTGTCTACCTTCAATCCTAACCTTTCCATAGTCTCAAAAGGTATTACTATATCTAATGCACTAGAGTCTATCATATAGTTCTAATGTCTTTCCATTTATGATAATACTTAAGAAAAATGGGTCAATATTTCCTAAGCACCGAATTACTAAATCATCTAAGTACATAGGTGGAATCTGAGATACAATACCCTCCATTTCTATTGGTTCCTTATTTTCTTTAGATGATTCGCTTGAATTATAGTTAAGGTCAATATTTTCCCTAACACTCCCAACCCATGTCAATTCTTTATCTTTATGTTTTGAGATTCTTAACAATTCTGAAAGTGGAACCTTTACTATAATTTGTGATAGAAAAGACAACATATCAACAGGAGTTATGGGAAGAATTTATATTTGCATACCTTTTATCTCCTTCTATTTCTCAGAGACAATAGCAACACCATGATTTTTCTACTCTTTATTTTCAACAGTTGCACTAGATGATTTTTCTTCTCCCTTTTGCCCATCCCTATTTTAAACCTTGGGAATTTTGGAAGTATCTTCTTTCTTGGGTTCCCATTTATTTCTCACATTCTTGATCTTGATATCATAACCATCTTTAGGTTTTATTTTGTATTGTGCTCTTTAGGATCTATCTTTTTGACAAAAACATTGGTTGCTTTATCACCACAATTCCTAGATAACATACCTCTTGTATGCACTTGTTTAACCATGTTCGCAGTGATCTCATCAATTTCCTCAGTGGGTCTTATAAAAAATAATTCATCTTTTAGGGATGTCATATTTCAAGTTACATCACTCACTTCATCTTTAGTCATAAGAAGATGATAGATGGAGAGTTTAGAACTGATATAAAAGCATCTATGTGATAAAGATGTATGAGAAAGATATAGCGTCTTTGGCATTGATGTCAAAGCAGGAGAGAATATCAAAGAAGCAAAGAGGGAGAGTATTCAGAGATGAGAGTGAATATAAAAAGGGAGATATATATCCCAGAGAGAGAGATACTTACTTGAGATGTTGCTAGATCAAATATATCGATCATAATGAAACTAAGGATATTAATAAAGATCTAATACATTTAGAGTGTTACTCAAAGACTGTATTAAATTTTGGATTGTATGGTAACTTGGAGTATTCCTAAATTTTTTAAAGAGGTGTTGCCATCAATACCAAAGAGGGAGATTATTGAAAACTACAATTGGAAAAATTATTATGTTGTCATTGATGTCAAATCTATTGATAAGATAGTTTTCTAATTGATCTAAATGTCATATCTATTTTATTGATGAAGAGGATTTGAGAAGTTGTTCATAAAAAAAGCATCAAAAGGAAAGGTTGAGTTATGAAGAGGAAACTACAAATGGATATTTGATTAGTTGGACTTTGACAAAATAAAGTGATTGTTTAAATCATGTTGTAGGAGGAGAAGAAAACAATGTACAAGACTTGAAATTTTGAGCAAAGATACATCAAATGTATAGGTTTGACCAAGTAACAAAGTACAAGACTAAATTTTTTTGATGTACATGTCGAGTGATGCTAGTGCTAATTGAGCCATAGTTAGTGTTGAGAAAATTTAGTGTTGACCTAACACCAATATCAACCAAGTGATACTACATGTGTCAAGAAAGAAGTTCTATAGTGACCAAGTAACCTAGTGATGACCGAGTGTTAGAATTTATTATTGGCCGAGGAAAAACATTTTAACTATTTTTGAGGAATTATAATTTCCAGCCAACTAAGTTGATTTCTTGGGATATGGAAAGTGTGTTGAAGATAAGGATCAATGAGTTGGATCATTTAATTATAGGAGAGGATTAGGTAAAAAACCTAAGAGATGAATTCAAGAAGAAGTTTCTAGAAAAGAAGAGATAAACAAAATGAAGAACATATATAATGAATTTGTTGGATCAAATTATAAACCCTAAGATCTATGGTATTGATTAAGCGAAAAAGGATCAAAATTACGTATTTAAGGAGGAACAAAGGTGAACTTTATGTAAGAGTGTGAATGTATAGAGAGTTTATGCGTGTGTGATGGAGTTCCAAAGAATTGGAGTTGTTAGTGATGTTTTTTACTGGTGAATCTCAATAGAAGGCT
Organism: Cupressus sempervirens; assembly: GCA_028749045.1. NCBI lineage: Eukaryota > Viridiplantae > Streptophyta > Pinopsida > Cupressales > Cupressaceae > Cupressus > Cupressus sempervirens. Next base: position 961,519,403 of record CM053785.1, on the reverse strand, counting down.
TAATTGAGTTGAGGAGAAGTGAAAGGTGATTTCTTGAAGGGTTGCCAAGTGAATCCAAGTTTGAGATGACTATGGAGGCTAGATAGTGAGTCAGTACATGAGAGAAAAACATAGATCTATACATGCAAAGTGAGTTGTACTTAATAGATCAAACCTATTGTTACTTTCTATTAATTGTGAATAGTATTTGAAATCCTTTAATCAAGATCAACCTAAAAGTCATAAGGACTTAACAATCTATGTAAATCCTTTAATGAGGTGACATTCTAATGGAATGTTCTAAGTTCCTCTAACAAGGTCACTCATAACAAGGTGATTAAATCTTTTAACAAGGTACCATTTAATAATATGTATTGTAAACTTTAACAAGGTTGGCTCCTAATAGGGATGACTTTAGAAGAGTGAAAATTAGTCACATGTTGTTGGTAGTTTTTCCCAAATTGGGTTTCCATATTAAATCCTAGTGTCAAAGTTGTGTGGATGTTATTATGATATTTTACTGATTAAAGTTTACATTCTACAAGTCATTTATTTTTAGAATAGTGGACAATTAGATGATGTTGCTAATAGTTTACAGTAGAGACCAAGCAATGGAATGATAAGATATGAAGTTGTTTAAGTGTTCATTTGTTCAATTGGTACATCTGGACCTTGGATAACTAATTCACCCCCCTTCTTAGCTATTCTTAACATTCTAACAATTGGTATTAGAGCATTGGTGCTTGTAAAGAGAAATTTGAAGGTACTCAAAGGTAAAGATCATGGCATACAAAAGAGAGGTACCAAAGTTGAACAAAGAAAATTTCCTGCATGATAGAAGTTGATGAGGCTACACATAGCTAGTGTTGGTGATGTTGCATTGGATTTTTTGTACAATACATATGTGGACATAACAATAGTATGTCTGACTGCTCAACAACTAAAAGAAAAGCAAGAACATAATCAACCAATGTTGGAGATTTATTTAGCCCTAAGCTATGCTGAGTTTGATGACCTAAAGAAGTTCAAGAATTCAAAGAAAATATGAGATACAATAAAGACTGTCTATGGAGGAGATGATAATGTCTTAAGAGCCAAATTAGAAAGTCTAAGAGGTAAGTTTGATTAAATGATAATGATAAAGAGTGAGAAAATAATGTAGTATTGCACAAGAATCAAAGAAGTTGTCAATGTGTTGGTTAATAGTTTTTCTTCCTTAATATATTGGTTTGTACCTTGACTCTTTACTTTCCCTATAGCTTATGGAAAACACAAAGTTAATAACATAATGGGTCAATATAGTAATCTATTAAAAAATCCTTGAATTGAAAGGTACAACTCCCTTGTAAGTGCAAGATATGCAATGCATTTGTTTATGGAATTTTTTGGGGGGTATGCTCTTAACCTAAGAGTAGAAGAGGAAAAAACCAAGTTTCTCAAAAATTGAAACAACCCAAGCAAGAAAAGGAGAAGAACTCACTAAATGCACTTTACTCAAATCAACAATGTACATAAACATGAACATGTAGAAATGACTAAAACAACAGGAAGAGAGGAAAAGACCATGAAGCAGGTAATTCCTAGATTACATAGCTTAGCTAATATTTTGATAATGCCTAGATTATCTATCCTTCAGCTAGTCCACCAATCAGTTTCCAACTTCCTAATGCAATGAATTAACTAAAGAAATGGACCAACATAAATAATGGAAGACATATTTATGTTGAATAGAGTAAAGCACACCATTCATTAAAGAAATGGAATAAAACCAAGTTCATTCAAATTCATTCAATTTTTAGCACTAACACATTCATTTAACCAATTTCTCTTTAACTAAATGAACAACAAAATTTAAAATGAACTCAGAGCCTCACACAATAGTCATAGCTATAGTGGTTTTCCCAAAGTAAATTTTACTGATGTCATTAACTTCTTGAAAGTTTACATATATAGGCCTTCTTAAAATGGCCAGTTACATTGGATGATTTCTTCATAGAGCATCTCCAAATAGAAAAACTAATAATAGAACAAGCTTCAATCATTTGCCTATTACAGAGATTAACAAAACACCAAGGGTGACTACAAAAAAGAGAGAAGAAAGGAGAATGATAGATGTCAAAGACAATTATGTCTTCTTTAGGGTAACCGATTTAGCTTTGTATGCTATCACAATGTTAGTTACATTATTTAGCTCTTCAACATTTGGAATGATAATGTTGTCAGCCCAGACCATCCAATAGTCATACATGTTTGTTAACTCATCCTTTTTGTTTAGTCTTGATTTATACTTCTCTGTTTCTCTAATTATGACCGCATCTGCTGCTGAGAGCTCTTGGATTTTAGACACTTGGAAATTGAGAGGGTCAATGGCCTCATTGACAAATGCCAAGAAATTTGACCTCATTCTCTCAATTTCCACAAGCTTTCCATTGGTGGATATAAAAGACTCTGTGTGCAATATTTTCAAGTTGTGAAAGCACTTGTCAATAAATTTTTGCACCAGGTTGCATACATCTCCTAGCTTATTTGTGGACCTCACAAAGCTTTCTATGACAAATTCTAAGGATTGTCTCCAATGAAAAAATGGTTTTGTGCCGTCTTGAGGATCCCATGAGTAATCGCCGCATTTTTCTTCATGCCAATTACCACTTGTAGAGGGTCCAATTGTTCTATTATCCCATTAACCACCTTCTATATAGTCTTCTTATGGTATGAGGTTATCTCTTTGAGCTTGTGTGTGTCCAACACCAGGTTTCCAAATTTTTTTCTAGTGGGTTAGCTTGAATCTTCAATTGATCTACCCATGCCCTTCCAACCTTCTTGAACTTCTTTTCATGTTGTAATTTTGTCAGCAATTTCTTGTTTTCTTTTGCATTTGGATCAAATTGAACTAGAGACATCCTTCCAAGGACAGACCTGATGCATTTTGCCAACTTCTTGTTTGAGGCCTTTCACACTTCTTTCTATGCTCTAAGCTCTTCTAGCTTGTCCTCTATTTTCTCATTGGTAGACTTCTAGATGCTTACCATGGAATCGTGAATACAAATACCAAGATCCAATGTTCTCATTTGGAACTCACTTTTGATAGCTCATGAAATCTCTCATCTTTTTGTGGCTCAGTGATTTTGATTAACATGTGACCAGTAGAGGAATCTGTAGCCAATGCAATAATTATCTTTTGCTTCTTCACCTTTTTTGATGGCTGAGAAGAGGTGACTTGTGTGACCAATTCCTTTGATGGAGTACCATGCTTGCATCTCCTCTTCTTTTTGTCAACAGTCTCCTCGAGCCATGACTCTGTAGATAACATATTGACAATTAAGTACAAAGTAGTGGGATACAACAACTTCCTTGACATTAATGAAGTTGTGTTGTCCTAGGAAGTAATGGAGAAAGTAGATACCTTAGTTACTGAAAGGACTAAGGTATCTCCTTTTTAGGATACATCTTGTTCCTGGCCATCCATAGGATTGGTGTCACCATCCAAATTGATGACTTGAATGGGGGAGGAAGGCTTAGCCACTAATTTTTCTTGCTACTTTCCCTTATCTTTGTCATCTTGCTTTTCTCCAACATTTCCAATGTCTGGAAGAGAGACACTTCTACACATAGGAGTAATTGGCATGTTCTTCTCTGGATGCTAATCTCCTCCTTGCCCAATGGATTGAGCATGGCTTGAAACACATGAAGTGGTAGTTGTGGTGGTTATTGCTATGGAAGACTAAGCAGCCCTAGATGAAACTCCTCCTATGGAACTTGTACTTTTGCTTGAGTCTATTCAACCCGTTTATCAATTCTTTTAATGAGCCCCCACATCAGGCCCTCCATGGTATCAATAATTGGGCCAACATATGGGGAGGATAGAATTGGGGTGTTCTTGATCTTTTTCATATGATGTGGGATGTATGAAGCCTCTATCATCTGCAAGGTCTGAAACATCAATAGGATTGTTATATACTTTAATTCCATGAATAGTTAGTCATGACCAAACTCTCTCTCAAGTTTGCTACTTGTTGAGACACCCAGACCAGTAATCTTCAATGTCCAAGACATGCTTGTAGGCATATCCCAATTTCAAATGATCCTTTACAAAATCAACTCGATCATACTAAGGCTTGAGCACCTCATAATCTAGCAACTTGATCTTGCCTTCAAATATTTTTACTAGATTTTGGGCATCTAATCTAGAGGCACAAGAATATGGGCCAACCACTATAGGAAATGAAATCCTGACAATCTTCTTTACATTAGAACATAGAGTATTTACTTCTAGGAATTGTCGACATAACTCAACTAGCACCATTTTGTCCTCTAGATACCTGAGTAACTTCTTAGGAAATATGTCATAAGATCCTATCCATAAATAGGAGAAACTCGAGAATTGGATGAATGAACATCTAAATTGACTTATTGCCAAAATTGCCTCAGGTGAGAATCTCTTCTTTGGGCATCCTTGTAATTCATGACATAGAAGCATTATGAAGGCATCATTAACCACCACATACTCCTTGTAACTTCTCTATAGTTTTAGATGTGGGTAAAACTCATAGACTTTAGTGTTCTCATTGTAATCTTGAATGCTAGGGAGGCTGGGCCATCTATGGTGAGTTGCTAGGGCATAAATCAAATAAGAAGACATGTAGAACTACTTGAAGCCTTTGGCTGAATTTAACCATGCTAAGAGTTCATGGTAGATGATTTGTGCCCAATCTATGTACATATTTTCTTTAAAAATTCCTCGCATTAGAAAGAAATGATGCTTGAAAAACTCTAAGATCGCTTCTTTTCCTTTTAACCCGAGGAGAAGTGCAAGGATATCTACAATCTCTCGCTTCCTATTTCTACTGAACATAATCTTTGGCATCTTGCTCTTCTTTGAGTGGGCATTCTGGAACCAGGTCTTCTGCTTGTCTTCTTGCCTAAGAGTCTATTTTTCATCGAACATGGACATGGAAGACATGAAATATATGTCACAATACTACTCCTTGACTGGGATGTCAAAAGCATACTGCATCAATGCCTTGTTGATAGACATGAGAATAGACTACTCAGGAAATAAAATCTACTTTGTTTCCAGGTCATATCATTCTATGCATTCTTAAAAAAGCTCAAGTGTATGTACAACCATAGGAAAGCCAACTACCTCAAATAGTTCACTATCTTTGAACTTTTGTGTGATTGGGTGAAGAGGTTGAGAATTAAGCCTTCTATGAAGATCACCCTTCTATGAAGATCACCCAAATCATAGAATTTGAATGATGTATCTGACAACTCTTTTAGCTCGCTCTCTAGGCCAATAAGTTTCTCATAACCAAAACATTTGATTTCCATTCACCAAATGATTGCACAGGATGTAGATTTTGATAAATAGCCATTTTAAATACACTTGAATAAGGGAAATACCAGTAGTCCTAGTGAAATAGGTAAATGAATTCAAATGTTGGTGCCACATGAATGAAATTAAGTTTTTCCAATGTTCATAACAGAAATATTTGCATTTAATTCCATGATCAATGAATTTCTAAACTTTCTATTTACTTTCACATCAAATATAACATTTCTGAAAGCACTATTACTTTACTAGAGTGATATGACATAACTTTCCATGAGTATTTTATCTTTAAGGGAAGTGCCCTACTTTTCTTCAAAGTCTTGAATGCAAAAATATTAATGGAATTAACATATGTGGGAGAGAGAGATACACTTAACTTTTCTGCAAGTCATTTTCCCTTTATCCAAAAATACAACAGGGGTAGTAATCGTTTGGTAGCATGCATACTCCATTCTTCTCCTTTCTACTGAAAGATTTTAATATTGCCTTTTCTTTGTATTGGGGTCACCCTCTATTATTGATTTTCCAGAAGCATTTGATGAGAGTCTTCAAGGAATATTTTTATTTTAGGGCATCTTTACTTCACTCTTTTCAAAATCTTAGGAAAAATGGCTTCCTTTGTTACCTTGAGTTGGAAAATTCCCTTTATGACCACATTTTTGGATCTAAAACTTAGCAAGTAGCCTTTTACCTTTTATTTCTTTGTGAAGGCCTTGATGCTTAGTTCTTGACCACATCTTAACAATTGTAAATCTTTATACAGTCCATCAATCATTGGTGTATATTTTCATCTTAAGTTCATGTGGCATTAAAAGTAGAGACTAACAACTTCAATTCCATCAATATGTAGTAAATCAACCATAAAATCATAATAATCGATACATTTAGTCTTATTTCTCCAAACCTTTAATGAAATTTTCATTTTCTTCTAGCCATAACCTTGTAGGCCTTTGATTTTGATAGAATCTAATTTGGGACTTATCAACTACTGCCATGCCTCTATTCTTTGGATCTACACTTGACGTGGTTCACTTGAAGGTGAAAAGTTGCTTGAGATCTCTAAAGCCATGGAATATGAAATGTTAGGACTAGATACTTGATAATGAGGTGAAGAACAACTTACTTCTCATCGGGAAGATGCTAGAATACAACCCAATCACTCCTAGATCACCTAAATCCTGTGTGCACTAGATAAGCAAGTAACCCACAATGGAAGAAAGAAAAAACTTAGGAAATATGAGAAGTAAGTTACCTAAGACACACTTATACATACCTCTTTTATTCACATTCTCAATCTAACCAAATACTTCAACCAAAAGAAGAAGGGACAACTAAAACTTGGTAACACAATGCTATTAGAAGAGCTAAATGAAAGATTGAAGATGAAATGATAATTAACAAGGTATTGAGAACTCTACTTCCTATTTATTCTATTAGGGTTTCTGCAATACAAGAATTAAGATGTATACTAGGTAATTCCCTAACCCTAGAAGGTGTAATTTGTAGGCTTATTGCTTTTGACATGTCTAATTTTGATAATTACACTCCCGCTACTATTGAATCTACTTTTAAATCACAACTAGTTCTTAGCAAGAAAGGAAAAGGAAAACATGTGAAAAATGATAGTGATACTTCTAATGATGACCTTGATGAACTTGAGGCACTAATAGCTAGGAGATTAGAGGCAAAGGAAAGTACAAAAGTAAACTTCCCATAATATGTTTTTCATGCAACAAGGTTGGTCATATTGCTTCAAGGTATCCTGATAGAGAAGACAAGGATAAAAAGGAGAGAAAGTACAAGGGAAGAAGAGATGACCGATACTTCAAGAAGAAAAGGATTACAAGGACAAAGGTAATAAATCTTGTTATATTGTTGAACAAGAAACTAATACTAAATATGAAAGTAATGATGAAGAGGTAGTCTATGTTGCTATAAAAGAAGATTTTGATGAGGATGAGAAAACTTCTTTAATCTCTTATGTGAACAAAAGTGATAGATAGATAATTGATAGTGGTTGCTCTAATCACATGACTAGTTATAGAAGTAAATTTGAGGACATCAGACCACACAAGGGTAGTTGTGTTAAATTTGGTAGTGATGTTCCATGTCTTGTGAAGGGTAAAGGAATAATTCAATTAACTAATAAGATAAAATGTGATAATGTTTATTGGGTTGAAGTACTTAACTATAATCTATTGATTGTTTCATAGTTAAAAAAATTAGGGTACAGAGTTGAATTCCATCATAGGAAGGCCAACATATTTGATACTGATGGTAAATTTATTGGAAGTGGTGATCAAGCAAGAGGTAACTTTTTCTATCTAGATTTATCTGATGAGCCATGCCTTTTTGCACAATATGAAGATATTTGGCTATGGCACAAGCACTTATGCCATGTAAATTTTGAGCATTAGTAAAATGAAAAGAGTAAGAGGTTTGCTAAAATTGAAGAAACTTGACAATGCTATGTGTAAACAACATATTCACTTCATGATATTTTAGAATTGGTTCACATTGACTTATGTCGACCCATTGGTGTTCAAGGCTATAGTGGAGACAAATATTTCATTCTATTTGTTGATGACTATTCTAGGATGATGATTGTGATGTTTCTTAAAGAAAAAATTGATGCTTTTTAGTTGTTTAAGTGGTATTTAGCTAGAGTTGAAAAGGAGATAGGCAAGAGTCTGAAGTGTTTGAGATCTGAAAGAGGTGGTGAATTAATTTCCAATGAGTTGAACATATTCTACAATGATAGAGGAATCAAAAGCTAGATGTCTACATCAAGGACCCCTTAGAATGGAATTAATGAAAGAAGGAATAGATCACTAAAGGACTCTTATAGGACATTAATGATGGAGAAGAATGTTGGCAATATTGTCAGTAATATTGTAGTGCCTGCCCTAGTTCACATTTTTGCTATTGTTGCTGAGCTCTTTTAGGATAGTTGTATGCTGATGATTATTAGTGACATTGTTTTGAGACTATCAGATATTGTGTTACAGATTTAGTTAATATATGATGTGATTACTTAGACTCTACATTTCATGTATGCATGATGATTATTACATTACTTTCAATTATTGATGATGATTAGTTAGATGGTTTATTATCACACATGTTTTCTTATGGATACTTGCCCCATACTTGCATGTGTATGGTGTGTTTGTTTGTTCTCCTATTTGTATGGCATTTCTGATGTGGTTAAGGAAGGGAGTCATAGTCACCTACTAGTCAGGATCTACACGATGCACCACTTCCTGCCATTGCTTGTTTAGCTTAGCATATATCTATATTGTATATACATGCATGGTTTTTATGCAAGTTGTAGGTATTGGGTATCGACTTCCCTGAATTGCCAGGATGAGTGTACCCTATCACATTATCTCAATGGTAAGAGAGGGGAGATAAATTCTCAAGTCCAAATCCCAACCCTTTAAGCCATTTGTCCTAATTGGAAATTAGGAAAAGTATCTGAGTTGAGTACCTTCTGAATGTGTCAGATGACGTAATTCGTGATATTAACCCTTTTGGTTTGATTTTGTATGTGTTTTGCTATAATGGGTTTTTCGTATTTTATTTTATGAGTCTTTGGTGTATTTTCTATTAATTAAGCCTAATTAAAAGATTTAATTAATGGTTTAATTTAATGAAAAATTAATATGGTATTTTAACATTTATCTTATTTAATTAATTGGGAAATTAATTAAAGAAAATAATTAAATTTGGAGATGAAATTTATAAGTTTAAATTTGGAATGTGATAATATTTATTTAATTTAATAATAGTATATTTAGAGTTCATTTTTAAATAAATGTTAAATATTATTATTATTTAAGTTAATAAATATTTATCAATTAAGTTTCAAAAATATATTTAAAAGTGGAAAAGAAATTAAAATTATTAAAAGATTCTAGATCACATGATGTGTGCATGTGATTAAAATATAGTAAGATAAAACAAGTGATTTAATAAAGTGAGTGCATGAGATTTAAAATTAAAAAATTAATTTAAAAAGGAGTCAAATGAATATTAAATATTTTTTTTTAATAAATTAAGGTGTATTATTTTAATATTTATTGACATAGGAGTATGCAAACTCTCGGGAGTTGTCATGTAGACCACACAAGAGTTTGCACTCTAATTATGCACATGTTGTCTACACTTAGGAGTTAGCAAATTATTTGAGCACATGGTGTCCACAACATTCTAGAGACCTCATCATCTTTATCTTCTTATCATGGAAGTTATGTGCTTAGTTGTCATGCTTATCTCCTAGTTCTTTCTAGACACATTCTAGATGCATCTTAGAAGCTTTTATATAGAGGCTCTCCTAGTATGTTTGGGCAAGCTTACATGCATTAAAGAAGCTCATATGCTTCTACATCCTCATGTGCTTCTACAAGCACTCCTAGTCACTTGGGGGGGTTTGGTTCTTGGAGAAATTGCGAATGTTGGAGAAGGAATGAATTTTAAGAAAGGAGAAGGTGTAGTGCCTGCCCCTAGATCGCATTTCTGTTATCATTATCAAATTCTTTTAGGTTGACTTTATGCTTTGATTAGCTTTAGAGATACTAGAATTGTAATATTAAGATATTATTTCATGTTTTGGATTACATATATACTTGTTGATTTCATTTCACATGACGTTAATAATGATTCCTAATTAGTAAATGTGGTTTCTTTGTAACAATGTTAACGTGATGTCTTTAATGATGATTATGTTGTATTGATAGAGATGCATTATTATATGTACGCATTTGATGTTAGACTCGTGATTTTTACAATACTTACCCCATACTTGCATGTGTATGGTGCGCGTGTTTATTTTACCTTTCTGTTTGACGTGTTTGATGTGGTTAAGGGAGGGAGTCGTAGTCACCTGCTAGTCGGGATCTACACGATGAACCACTCCCCACCATTGTCTGTTTAGTTTAGATATATTATATACATGTACATGTGCTCGTCTTTTATGCAGGATGCAGGTACCGGGCATCGACTTCCCTGAATTGCCAGGATGAGCGTGCCCTATTACAAATACTCAAATGGTGAGAATGGGAAGATAATGATTAGGTCCAATCCTAGCCATAAGCCTATAATACTTGTCTTGCAAGGAGGACTCGTAACAGACTGTCTACCCTTTTTAAACCCGTGTGTATTTTGTGCGTATATTGTTTTGTGAGTCTTTGATGAATTTCTATTAATTAAGTCTAATTAATAGATTAAATTAATAATTTAATTTAATGGAAAATTATTATGACATTTTAATATTTAATTATATTTAATTAATTGAGAAATTAATTAAATATAAAGAATTGGATTTGAAGATAAAAGTTTTAAGAATAAATTTAGAACGAGATAATGTTTATTTAATTTAATAATAATATATTTAGAGTTCATTTTTAAATAAATGCTAAATATTATTGTTATTTAAGTTAATAAATATTTATCAAATTAAAACGCTCAAAAATATATTAAAAGTGAAAAGATATTAATTTATGAATAAAAGATTTAAGTTTGCATGATGCGTGTATGAGTTTAAAATATAGAAAATTAATTAAAAGATAAAAAAAACATGTGAACTCGAATAAAGATATTTTAATAATGTGCACATGAGATTTAAAAAGTTATAAATTTATTAAAGTAAAGTAAAGTGGAAAGATTAAATAAAGTAATTTAATAATTCACTTAAAGTGCATGAAGGAATAATAAAAGAATATTTTAATTTAAAAAGAAAATTAATTGTGCATGAAAGAATTAATTAAATAAAATAATTATAATTTTAGAGTTGTGGGGACAGAAACCCTAAAGGTAATTAGATTCTATATTAGAGGGTTTTCGGGTCATTATTGCACACACAAGTTTCAAGGGCACATACAGGTTTTCAAGACACACACAAGTTTCAAGGGCACATACAGGTTTTCAAGACACACAAGTTTCAAGGGCACATACAGGTTTTCAAGACACACACAAGTTTCAAGGGCACACACAGGTTTTCAAGACACACACAAGTTTCAAGGGCACACACAGGTTTGAAGAGCAATTCAGAGGGTTTGGAAAAGAAGGAATTTTTCGTAGCTTGAAGGATATTGCTTGCAGTAGAAATTTTCATCCAGCTGTTAGAGTTTTAGCATCAGTACGAGGTAGGGTTTTGAAATCCCGTGAATGCAATTTTAATTGGAAATATCTGTTTGCTTCGTGATTGTTGGGTGATTGAAATTATGTTTATCATCTCGATTGTTTCAAGATCTGATTGGTTAAAATTAGTTTCTCATTGTTTATACAGAAGAATCATAGAGGAAATTAATTTAAATCATGTAGGGTTTAAAGGAAAAGAAAGATTTAAAATTAGATATTGAAATTTGATAGGTTAGACTTAATTTTCTTGTCGGGGTAATAATGTAAATATTATATATATAATTATAGAATTATTGAAATGTATTTCATAAATTGTAAATAAAGATTGTAATTTATAAATTTATAAAACTCCTCTTAAACTTCATATATAATAATTTTATAAAAAAAATATACATATAGCAATTGTATTAAAATTTAAATGAAATTAAATTAAGAAAAAGAAGAAAAAAAAATTGTATAATAATAAATATATTAATTTGGGGTGGGTACCCCACCGTACCCCACCCATTGCCTTGGATCGGCGGCCTTAAGCACGCCGTACTGTGCTGCGATATGCAGCAGCGACAGTTTGTGCAGGCCGCACGATTTTTTAAACTGGCAGCTTCTTTTTAATATAGAGTTTGGGGTTTATAAAAGAGTTCTAATATTATTACTTTTTATAAATTTTATTAGTATTTATTAATGAATTTTAAAATGTTAATTTTATTAATATTTAATAATATTTTATTAACATGTTTTATAATATAAAGTATGTTATTATTTAGTAATTAAATTACTAAATTTTAATATTAATTTCATTAGTATTTAATAATATTAATTTAATTATTATTGGAATAATGTTTAATAAATAAGTTTTATTTATTAAATTAAATTTTAAATGAATGGTTATTAATTATTAATACTTAATAATTAATACGATGTTTAGGTCAGTATTAGATTTATTTAATTACTATTAATAAATCAGACTTTAATGAAATTATTAATTATTTTATTCAAAATTAATAAGGATAACTTTATATATTTGACCCGAATATTTGAATGGGTTATTGGGTGGGATAAACTGAGAATCTTATACACTTAAACGTTCATTGAAATGCAAATTGAAAACATTATTTTTGACTTTATTATGTCTTTTCAAATCAAACCCAAATTGTGAAATTGTACTATTTTCTATGTATTGTCTTTACTTGTGAATTTTGGAGTTGACCTAGTTCGACTAGTCTGGGATGTTCACCAGAGGCTTTGAGAGTTTTCTTTGATACCATTTATGGGGCTAGATGTTATGATGTGTTATGTGATTCAAATTGGAAATTATATTTATGAGGGTTTCTTTATGGAGCACTTATGTGTACTTGGATGGGAGAACCATCTTGTTGTTAGGTTGTCTGTTAAGGAACCGAGTTTGATCTTTATGGGTGTTGTGGTATGGGACACAACCGTGTTTTTATGTGCTTAGGAGAGGTTGTCTATGTACGTGATCTGGGAGTGGCTTGCATAGGGTTCCGGGACCCAAAGTGGTCAATACCAGGGTAACCTAATGCAAGTTATGTAATAAGTGATAATCTAGTAAGTAAAATTTATGGGGGGAAAACACACTAAAAAGATAAGTTAGAGATATTTGATCTACCCATGCCTTTAGTGCTTGTATACACTAAGGATGGGAATGAGATGAGTGCCTCATCTTCTTGAGAGGGCTTTCTAGTTTCCATATGTGTGATGTTGAGGGTCCGGGGTTCAGAGAAACCAGTCCAGGGTAACTCAACACTTGAGGGTCCGGGGTCTATTAAGAGATCAGTCCAGGGTAACTCAAGCAGCCATGTGATGACACTCCCTAGTATGTAGCCTGAGTCTCCTCTGTAGATTTTGTGTATCTCTGGTGGTGTATCTATTGTCAGATGTGTTTATTATGGTTATTTACTTTCATTGATGATGATTGGTGATTCATGGATGTTGTACTTTTGACATGTGGCTTTGGACTTGAGGTGATTATCTTTCATTGACTTTATCTTATGATTTTGGTATTTGGTTTATACTTGGTTCGTGTATGATGTTTGGTTATGTGGTGTCAGTATTGGATTGAGTGTTCTTGCTTTTGGTTTATTTTATCTTCTTGAGTAGCATGTGTTACCTTTGAGGTAGTTTTGGCTATTAGGGGTACCTTGCCTAGGAATGTTTTATGTTTGATAGCCGTATGTGGATTGTTCATTATCTTCCCTGCATGGTGGGAGTGGAAGCCTCACTAGGTAACCACGCGGTCGGGAGGTAGTGCCTTCTTACCATTTGGGTTCCCCTTCACATTGCCAGCTGTTGGATGTTCATTGCAGGAGATGTACCTTTATCATTCTTATTTCTTATCTCAGAGACTTCTTTTCAGATGAAGTATATATGTTATCATGTATTATGATGTATTGTATCTTTTCTCACATACCCTGCGACATGTGCAGTGGATGTTATTGATTGGATGTACTTTCATTGTATTGTTTATACTTATGCATTTGCTTATGCGACTATGTATCTGTTATTCCTTTATGATCTTGAGACATTGTATTTGGAAACTTAAACTAATTAATTTAAAATTACTAAATGTGACTCAATGTAAAGGAACCTTTGAGGAATTGAAACTATATCTGTAATTGCAAATGTGTATTTGATGTGTATGTTCATATTGCTTCCGCATTAATGTTATCTTGGTATTGTTTAAACTTTAAAAAAAAAAATAGTTCAGTAAACATTGTAACATATTAGGTTTATTTCTCTTGGGTTCCCGAGCGGGGCGTTACAGAAGGTTCTAAAAGGAGGAGCTTCTCTACAATTTTTTGAGGCATAGCAAATTAGCATCAGTGTCCAGGTAGGCACTCATGATTATTTTGCATATTTTATTATGCTCTTTTCTCTTCCTATCTTTATCATGTCTATTATGTGTGTCTGAATAATTCTCTATGAATGAATCATCGATTTTGTAATTTGGAATTCAAACATGCATATTGTTTCATCCAGTTATGGGAATTAAAAAAATATTATTGCAATCTTCCCTTAGTAGAATCAAGATCTAGAAATTGTTTCGGGTTTGGATTTGAATTAAAATAGAATCTTATTATTATGCATTAGTTTTATATGATTTATTAACTAATATAATTAAATTAAATTAAATTAAGATTAGTTAATAGTAGAAGAAGTGTAATTAATTATTAGTCAATTTAAGTATATGGATTTTTAAATGAGGAAAAATTAAAAGAAAAGAGATATTAATAAGTGTTTAGTGGAATTAAATAATGGAATTATTAATGAGATTGATTTTACTTAAAATCAATGAAGATTATTTTAAATAAATGATTGTCCTTGAAGTGTTTAAAGGAAATTGTAAACTAATTATTTGAAAGTTGATAAGTATTATTCTATTGTTTTGAATAATGTGAATGATTTGATATAAAAGTCAATGGGAACTAGTTCAATGATTTACATAAGTAAATAATTATCTTATGATTATTTTAGAGAATTGTTTTAAAATAATGGAGGGATAATTCTATGTATTATTTGAAAAAAATAAATGGGTTGAGTTGTAGATTAAATGAAGAATCTTATACACTTGAAATTTACTTGAAAACGAAAATTGAAACCTTATACTTAGCGTCACCATGTGATGTCTAAAGAAAATCAAGACATTAGTTTCTATCTTGTTCTTTATGCTATCCATGTTTGGGGTTTGGGTGGTCCTAGAGTGTTGACTAGTTAGGATGTCTACCAGAGGCTTGGGAGTTATGCAATTGTGATGGCATGTTGATGTTATTTGATCTCGATCTTTTTATAACCCAACCATGGTAATGTGATGGTATGTTCTATGAGATGTTTGTATTTACTAATTGTTATTGCTTTCCAGTCTTCTTGTATGAAGTTGAGGTGTATGTATTTGAGATACTTGACTTAACCATTTTTGAGTCATCGATTAGTTATCCTTGGACTACTTTCCAGTCACCATGATGGGATTGAAGTGTTGATTTATTCTTGATGTTGTCATGTTGTGACATGTTTTGACTCGACCATTTTTAGAGTCTTCGATCAATATTACTTTGAGGTACTTTTTGGTTGCTTGTTGAGAAGCAATGAATATTGTGATTATCATTGATACCTTCAGTTGCCAATAGAGAACTATTGTGGTCATGATTATCTATGAATATTTTTTAGCTGCTCATGGAGATTTGATGCTCTTATTATGAATTATCTTTTGGTATTTTTCCAGTCGCTTGTATAGGACTGTGGTGATTTTTTGATTTATGATTCCATGAGCTTAGGGTAGGTTATCTACTTGTAGTGTCAGGAAGTGGCTTGCAATGAGGGCCGAGGCCCTAAGAGGATGCCAGGGTAACTCATTGTAAGTTTTTTTAATAAGTGAAAACATTTACACTAAATGGGGATTAAATGAACCTAATAAGATAATTGTATGTTCTCACCCATGCCTCGAGTGCTAGTACAGACTAGGATGGGAGTAGAGAGAATGCTTGGTTGCAACCTTGCATTCCATAGTATGCCTCATCTGTATGAGAGGATACTAGTGGCTGCATAGGGATCACTAGGGGGCCGGGGTCTATTGAGAGACTGCCAGGGTAACTCTAGTGTGATCTGTGTGATGACACTTTCCTGCTTGCATAGTACATTTCCTACATGTCTTTGTGTGCCTCTGAGATTAGATGTCGATTTGTGTTGGAACCATTGAGTTAGTATACTTTTAGGATTCCTGGACTTGGAGAGTTTTTGTGCTATGGGATTTGATAACCTATTTGGGACTTGAGACTATCTCCTCAGCATGGTGGGAGTGGTCCATTTAGGTTCCACACAGTCAGGTGGTAGTGCTTTTTCACTCTTACCATATGAGATCCGTTTGAGACACTGTGGCTGATGCATTATTTGATTTTGATGGTGGACATGTATATTGATGATTAGCATATGTTAGATGGTGCTATTTACTTGTCTTATGCCTTATTTTTGCATGATTAGATTTTTGATGCATATGTTGTAGCATGTTAGATTGCTTTCTGCATATGATGTAGTATGTTTTAGGAGTGATGTCCCTACTATGATAATACTGATGATCTCTTTGGTGACTTGGGATGTTATACATAGAGGGATGGCTAGGACCCACAATGGTCTAATGATGCTATTTACAGTTGGGAGGAACCATGCATTTAGATAATTATGCGTAGTGTTTATGATTTATGGCTATCTTTTACGATGGATGTTTATATCTTCTATGATGATGTATCATGTATGGAATTTAGTTTCATTTACTTTATTGCACTTGTATCATGGATTCGATGATGATGATGTATCTTTATTTTAACATATGTATATTCTTTTAAGCCTTTCATACCTTGTGACATGTGCAGTGGATGATTGAGCATTTTGAATAGGCATTTGGAAACAAATGTATATTATGGACATTGGACTTTCTATTTATTCTTTCATGTGGATGTGGTAGTGGTTAGACTTAGTATTAATGAGATCAAATGTGACTCAACGTCTTGGGATCCTTAAGGAATGTAACCTGTTACGTATGCTTATGTATGCTTTTAGTTGAATGTATGTTATTACTTCCGCTACTATGTGTTTGATATGAATGGTTTGTTTTTCATGATTAAAAAATAAAACTTGTTTGGAAAACTTAGTAAAACTTTAGGTTAATTCTTTTGGATCCCTTTTCGGGGAGTTACAAACATGTCTTGAGTGTTCTCATTTATGGAAACATATATTCAACATTTCATTTATGCATTTAGGGTTAGAATATTATCTAAGTGTTAGATAGTTTGCAGGAGCACAAAGACAAATATGATGTGTGCAAATGAAATACTTGAAATTAACTAATGTGCACTTGAGGATAGCTTTATGAAAAATTTCATAATGATGTGGTTAAGTGCCTAGATGTGTATAGATAGTACGTCACAAGTTACAATTGAAATACCAGTACATGTATTTAATAGAGCATAACATAGAATATGAGTTGTACGAGTTGAGGAAGTATTTTGGTGACAAAATATTTACTAAGTCATGATGAGATGACTTTGTGGATGTTAATAAATAAGTGATTTTATATCATATCAAGCATGTGAAGACATGAAGGCCAACTTAGTAGAGTTTTTACTAATGTGTGAGGTATAAGTAAAGATCTTATCTTGCACTGATAAAGTGATGTGATATGTGAATTTTATGTGATGAGCTATGAGATTCAAACTATTGTATGAACAACTTGAAAGATATATGAGCCTTATGTGATGCAAGATCTAATGTATGATAAGAGAAAGTGCAAATTACAATAGTAAGAAAGTATTGTATATATATCTACTCTTGTGAAGAACTTAATTGAATAATTGCATGTTAGGGTAGTGGGCTCTTCTTGCATATATTTTATTTGATCTACCAAATCCTAACATGGTTTTAGAAACTCCTAACAAAGTTGAGGGTTCTAACAGGGCCTAGTCCCCTAACAAGTACTTGAGATACTATATGTACTTCATAGACTCCTAATAGGGTCAATATCCTTCACAAGATCCTTTTGTTTAGTGAATCATCTTGTGGGTATCATCCCCACCAAGGTTTTCCCTCAGAAAAGGTTTACCTAGATAAAAAATAATGGTGTTAACAAATCTCAAGAAAGAAAAAGAGATCTTGAAACATGAGCTGAAAATTGTGGAACTTAAGTTGAGCCTTAAGAAAGATGGTAGTAAGAGTAAACTTGGTCTAAAATCTAAGAATACAAACCTTAGATCCCAATTGAGTCAAGTAACATCTGAATTAGATTCTATTAAGATTGAGCATACAAAATTAGAAAAGTACAATATCATTGTGCAAGGAGAATTGACACAAGCCAAGCAATAGTTAAAGAAACTTTATTCTAGTAGTGAGAAATTTGATGAACAAATATTTCACTAGAGACCTTCTTATGATAAGACAGGACTTGGATATCTTATTGGAGAGAAATCAACCAAGAAAGTTGAAATTAGGAAAGAACCAAATCTAGTTGTTGAATCCCCTAAAGAATCTATTCCGAGTAAGGTAGATTCAAGAACAACTACTGAAGTATCAAAAGAGATTGAATTAGTTGATTTATTAGAGAAACATGATGAAACTAAGAAATTAGAGAAAGTTGATAAACCTAAACAAGATGAACCAATCAAGGAAGTGAGACATGAATTTAGAGGTAGATGTTTCATATGTAATGAAATTGGTCATATGAAAAGAGATTGCATAGGTAAGTCTTTTAAACTTATTACTAATTTCTATTGTTATAATTGTCATGGTTATGTACATAAAGTAGTAGATTGTAAGAAACCTAAGTTTGATGGTGATAATGCAAATAGTAGAATGTTTAGGAACACTAACCCTGTAGGTAATGAAAGAGGAAGATCATAGAGTAGATCTAATGATGTAGGAAGATCTGATGGAGGAAAAAAATAGTTTTTATTTTACAAGTTTAATAATCTTGGACACATTGCAAGGAATTGCAGAGCACTTGACAGTCAGAATAGAACCAATTAGAGCAAGAATGCACCTATATGTTGGTTATGTAATAACTTTGGACAAAAGTCAAGATATTGTAGAATGGAGCAGTGAAACTTCAACAAGAATCTCAATTATAGAAGAAACAATAACATAGATGGTAGGAAGAATGATAACAACAATGATAACAGTCAGAAGGAAGCAATCAAGGAACATGTTGATGAATTCAAGGAGATATTTGTCAAAGCTAAGGATCTAGAAAGTTCTTATATAGTTTTGGAGGAATAGTATTTTGATGCACTTGATGAGAAATCAGAGTCAACAATTGTTTGTGACTCATCCTATCTGAATTAAGCAGTTATAGTAGAGACAAAGTGTCAATTGGTCAAAATTGATGTTAGAGAAAGGATTAGAAGTTGTACAGTTATAAAAAGGTAGAAGATATAGAAAGGAAGCTATGGTTGAGTGTTCAAGAAAGATACGATCTTAGGAAGATTTGAGAAAGAAAAAAAGTTTATGGTAGACAGAAATAGTTTCTGAATTTTTGGTAGATATACATTTAATGCGAACTACAATTTGAAATGATTTAAGGATTGCAAAAGAGATTTTGAGAACCATTTGATCATGAAAAGTTTCTAGGGTGAATTGAAGATCAATTTGATAGTGAATTGTAGTATGAAAGTGTGAAGTTGCAGAATCCCTAAATGAAAATTTTATGGTATTTTATAGAGCTCAAATTAAGTTTTGAGTGCATACTGTTAGAGATACAATGGCTAGATAGGTGATTTATGATGTTAATGAAAGGCCAAGATATGTATTCAAGAAACATCCATTTTTTTCTCTTGTTGATGATACATTAAGCACATTTTCAAAAGTCTCGTAGAATGTGCTTCACATAGAAGATGTACTATAAGTTATATCTACTAGAAGATTGAGAGTACAAGAGATAAGGATATACATAAGGACTTAGGAGTCATGTGTAGTAATGACCCAACTTTGAAGTATGAGTATATAGACCTGAATGAGTTTAACCTAGTAAAGTATATATTTTATATTGAGTTTGATAACCATGATTGGACCCAAATCATTTTGAGTAGGGTACATGATGAAATATTTTTCTTAGGAGATGTGGATGTCAAAATAAATAATGACCTAATTCAAAACGTCATAGGATTAAATAATGAGGGATGCAACCCTATAAATGAAAAAAATGTAAGGAAGATGGTTGAAACAAACCTAAATACTATATTTTATGGAAGCAACATGAAGGTTAACACAACTTAGGAAAAAGGAGTAAAGTTGTTGAGTAAGATTTTAGGATACAATTTCAACCATGGTTCAAGGGTTAACTCAATGCCAATTGGATTCTTACACATAACTTATGTAATGGTAGTTAAGGGAAGGAAAGTGAGTCTATGTGAGATGATCAAATTACATCATTGGACAACATTGCAAAGCTAAAGACGACCAATAATGCAGTCTTTAGATTTGAGTCTTTATTAACTCATTTGTTTTTCTATGCATCAAGGAAGTTCTTAGGGATGATAAGTTGGGAAGGTAATGAGTGCATAATGAAGATGGTAACATTGGTGTTTGAAAACATTACCGATTTTCAATTTTCCCCATGAGAACATGACACATGTAGGGGCAGCTAACTCCCATTAATAACATATCATTTCAGACACAGGGCCAAATATAAGGCTTGACCCTTCTTCTACTTCAGGCTCTACAAAACCTAGGCGGGTGAACCTCTTTAGATCTGACATACGAAACCAGTGTAATAAACATAATCAGGATCTATGATAGCAGATGAAACCCCTAATATCTCCTAATGGCTTATGAAACAACGCAGATTCTACAATAACTAGGTGCAAAACTATATTATTCATAAACTGAGTGAGGGTTTAAACTTTTATGTCCACTTCAACATAAGGGAAAAAATATTGATTTATATTGAGAAAAGAAACCATGTCCAATATGTGCAAAAACTTAGTGATCCTATAAATGACCAGTGCCTTATCCATTAGGGAAATCTTGTACACCAGAATTACACATCCTTGAACATTAATAAACATATGACATATGTTGAGACATTCATTGTTCAGTCCGTTCACTTTATGAATTAGACAACAATATCCAATATAATTCCATATTTTCACACATCCTTCTTAATGAATCTGCAACCTTTTCTGAAACCACAAGAAATTATATGACTCCTTGAGTCAAAGGCAAGAAAACTTCAAACATACAATCAGACAATTGCAAATAGGTTCAAGCTCTTTGTTCTTGAACATATAAAATTACAAATTCAACAAGAAAGGAGACATAATTATATTGAAATTCAAAACCTTCTGCACATTGTATTTATCTCCTTGAAATAAGTACATTAGGAATGCATAAAACATTTTTGCAAGATCACACTACTGTATAAGAACTATTTATAAAATTCATATGTTGTTCATACAAGATATGCTGGGTGTGTGGCTTTCACAACCTGAGTAGAGCTCTAAGAACTAGAAATTGAAAACCAACGAACAACCCCCTCTCTAGCCCTGGGATCTCACTTAAATACTATGAGATGCAACAAGCTTCAGGCATAGAGAACTGACAAGTGTCCCTTACAAAAGATATCACAAGTTTATAACAAAAAAAGAAGAAGAATGATTAATAGAACATCACGTAGATCAAATATTCTCTTGTAGGATCCTTTTTGTTACAACCTTTTGCTAACTCGGTTCTACCACTGATTTTTTGTGTGCTCAACTACTAAGACCGCCCGATAAATGACAAAATCAACTCTAAAAAATATGCACCAACCTAGGCCTGTGGGTTTTGTCAACATGACTACTGAATGAGAATCATCTTTACTTCCCACTCTTTACTGATCATGCCAGGCTTCAGAAATAATAGAATCATTACTTATCATGTAGTACAGAAGCCAAAAATCAATGTGGCTATTAAAAATAACAAAATAGGGATCCTCTGATCCCCAGCCACGTTTGCTTCCTTAACCAACTTCCTGTGAAAAATTGCCATCCACTAACACAAAAAGGGGGGACACACACAAAAAATGAAAAAGACTATACCCAAGGGTATAAAATCTTAATCACCCTCTTCCAAAACTATGCACAGGGTCTCAAATATTTTTGCTACCCTGGCATCAAACTAAGATTCTTTGAAAATTTGTTTAAAACATGATGTTACTGTTGAATAGGTTGTTAGCTTACCAAGTCTATTCTTTGTCCTTCTTACCACCCTGGTGACTTGACTACGACACCTAATTACTAGCTTTCCTCTATCAAAAAACCATACACAGGCATATAAAGCTAACCATTTTCCTTTTGCAAACCATCCTTTGAAAATAAATAAATCATTTTTCAAACTATTAGTGCCCCAGAATCAATTACTCTTAACAAGCAATCCTTCTGCTATCCACACCCTCAGATTTAGTGAAATCTATAGAATCATCTTTTGAATAAATCACACAAGACTGAAAATTGTAGAGACTATAGTATATAAACTTACTTGAAACCTTTTCTTTTTATCTTTGTAACTTTACATTTTATCCTTGAGCCAACTACTTGACACTCGTGCCAAATTTATCTCAATCCTAGTAGAAATTATTTCCGTTTAGAGGTGACTCATGAATTTCTACTCACACAAGTTAAAATTGGTAAAATCTTACCTGTTACATTCTGTGCTTCACTTTCACATGCGAAGGTTTTCAAGTCTCATTAATGTGTAAAATGACACCACCTTCAATAGTAAAATATGCACCGTTGATCTTGAAGATCTTACAAGTCGAAACTATGAACATGATGACTTCGAAATCTACTAGACAAGCTAGTCCAAAATAACCCAATCATAATTAGCCATGTGTGCAATTCCTCTTTCAGTTGGCGCCTCTTACTTCTAAGAAATGCAAATGTGCAAGAGCCGTAGATCTGAATTGAATCAATGACCTGAGTCTATCCCATGTGTCAGGCTTGTGCATTTTTGCATTTCTTATCTTGTGAGCATCTTTATAAAGAGAAAATGCGCCGGCCGTTAATTTTACTAAGATCAACGGTCGAGAAAGATCTGTGTAAGCTCATAAGGTAGGACTTGATATCACCGGGGACATGTGTCTTTATGACCCATTCCCACTTTCCTTAATCTCCCTGCATGTTGATAAAGCGGGCCAGCACCCTTCGTCGATCTAAAGAAGATCAACGACTGATGGAAAACTCCTCAATAACCATTGCACTATTCCTTTATCACAAAACACGTGGCATTTCAAAATGGCTTGACTAAGTCAATTGCAATACAAGTCCACAACCTGTTTACCTGCATTATTAAAAACATATTGAGATTAAACAATGCGGGCAAACGCTAGACCTTGATGTTGGCTTAAATCGACGGTGATTCAAGATTTCAAGATTTGGTGGCCCACTACAATGATCTCGACCAATGAGAAATCACCTTTTAATGCACGTGCTTTGACAAACCTGACTGCGGCATTCAAAACTTCCATGCCCATGACATCATCACTTCCACGCTTGGTCCCACTGTGCCACGCGTCATAATGTGGCATTCTCACAATATTTATCTACCTCACATCTTGAAAATGCGGGTATGCCTCATTCGTCAATCTCTCACAGATCGACGATGATCATAACTTGTCCTCTTCACTCATACGAATACCTCCTTGTGTCTTTATAAGGGACAAATGTCACTTATGCGCTTGCCCGCTTTGTTTAAAACATGCTCATCTTCATCTTGCTGGCAAGCGACATCTGTTGATCTATCCAAGATCAATGGTGAGTCAACCTTTGAATTATCTTGGATCCACATAATCAGACTATGCTACGTGCACTCTTTGCACTTCCTCGCATTTTGTAACGGCCTCGCATCTTGAAAATGTGAGAATGCAAGGTCCGTCGATCTGAACAAGATCAACGATCACCGAGACTTGCATGGTAAGTTTGAGATGAAACTCTTTTAGATTTAAAACCACGTAAACCATGATTACCTTAAACTTAAAATAGATTTAATCAAAACATTATTTCATACTTGCCTAAGGTTTAAAAGGCATGCCTTGAGAAAGAATTTGAGAAGGGGCTAAAGGATTTCAAAAGATGTGGCAAATTTGCATAAAGTAATAGGTTCTTGATTGGATTCTGCATATTAATTTGGGTAGAAAACAGATTTAAGATTGGTTCAAAATAAGACTTTGTCAGATAACTCAGAATGGCAAATTATCATCATGGAACGTTTAGGCAAACTAAATGAAAGGTATTAGAAACATTGAACACCTTAAGGGCTTTAAGGGTATAGCTGATTACACAAGCATTTATGGGGTTTGATTTATCAATTTTTTTGAAATGGGACTAAAAATGAAGCATATAATTTTTCGTCCCAACAGGTAACTCAGTGTTACAAGGCTAAGTTGGAGAATGTTAGAGATAGTGACATAGATAGAATGATGAAGAATTTCTAGACTAAGATGAAATAGAGGTACAAAATACCTCCTTCCATGGTAGAGAAGTATAAATATGACTTATGTTTCTTGGTGGAAACTGATAACATATGCATGGAGGCAGTTGAACCAAGGGTAAAGTTTATTGAGCCGATGGGTTATGAAATGAGTGCATAACTCATTGAAGGGCATGTGAAGATCATACTCCAATCAGAAAGGCATACTGAGTGCCCTAGATGGGGTACCTATGATGAGAAAGTGAGAGAAGTTCATTATGAACTTCATAGCAAAGAAAGCAAGAAGAAAGTTGAGAAAGTAATAGACTCCATCCTTATGGAGTTAGGCATGACACAAGAAGAATTCAATGAAGTCAAAGGAATTGCACTTGAAATGAAGGTAAGTGGGAAATTTGAGGTAATAAAAACAACACCTATTGGTATTGCAACACCTTCTAGAGGTGTAACTATTTCTGAACCAAGTGTGTAGGCACCTTATGCAGTAGTTGCGCAAGTGCAACTAGTGAGAGCTTAGAGGCAACCAGAGGTTGAAACACCTATTGTGTAGAAAAAATCATAGATATTAGTGAAGGTGATGTAAGAACCTACATCATCCACTAGGAAAAGGGTTAAGCAAACCACAAGTGGACTAGGTAAAAGAAGGAAGAATCTACAAGTCAGTGATTTTGAGGATTCTAAGGATGAAACTGAGGATAGACCAATGGAGCAAGCAACACAAGAAGGTGGGACACCAGTAGGAAAGAAAGCATGGAAGCCAAAGGTAGAAAACCTTAACATGAAAATCATTAATGATGACAATTTTGTACTATTAAATAAGTATTATAGTTTGTATAATAATATGGATAGAAGGTAGCTAGAAAATGCCATAGTGAAGAATATGATTTTGCAGAATAAGAGATTTGATAACATTCAGCATATGATTATAGAGGACCTATATAATAGGCTACTGAAGAGAAATAAAAGAGTGATAGAGGAGGACACCAAATTGAGGGAAACAATGATCAATAAGTTGTGTGAAGTGAACTCTAAGGAGGACTTGGATAGAATTTTGAAGGGTATTGAGAAATTCTTCTAATGGGAGGAAACTATGAAGATGTAAGGAAAGAAATAGAGGAGGCCATTATGAAATATATGACCTTAATACCTATAGTATCAAAGGAGAGTGTGCATTCTAAACTTGAGAACTCAGTGTATGTGCATGTGAGTACACCTTCCAATGATGAGGAAAAAGTTGAGGAGACACAACATGTACCCTCACCAGAAAACATAGTTATGGGTACTGAATCCATGCAAGTGGAAAATGCACATATAATAGTGGATACAAAGGAGAGTCCTTTTGTAGGGTATGGAACATCCATTGCTGGCAATATCACAGCTTACTCAAGCTCTGATGATGAAGAAGAGGAAGAAAAGAATAAATAGGCTGAGGAGAAGAAGATAGAAGAAGAAAAAAGAAAAGACAGAAAAGAAGCAAGAAGAAGAAGAAAAGAGAAAGAGGTAAGAGGAAGAGGAAAGGAAAAAAATAGAAGAATATTATGAACTTAAGTAGAGGTGGAATATTGTAATGCAAGAATCCACATTCTTGCTCAATCTAAAACATGTGGAGTCAGACCTTGGGAAGGTGTAATGTAAGAATCCACATTCTTGCCCAATCTAAAACATGTGGAGTCAAACCTTGGGAAGGTAGTATTTTAGCATGAGGCTGACATACCTTATGTATCCCCAATAATTATACCTATTTCAATGTTAGTAGCTAGCCCATCAGTAGTAGTTAAAGTATTATTAGCACCATCTAATGATGATGATGATTAGAAGGGACTAATGAGTTCATTGAGAAAATTATTTGAAAAGAATAAATTTGTGAAGTCTTTGGAGAAGACTCTAACTGAAGTGTTGGAGTGGATGTAGAAGATAGTTACTACAACTATAGTTAGTCTAGATTTACATTCAAAGGCCAAGGAATTGGTGAAGACCTTTTATGAGGAATTCACAACATTATCTGAGGTATCTTTAGCTCAAGCCCAAGCTAAGCATGATGCAACTCTTTTTTATACAATGTGCATAAATGTAAGGAATGATATAAAGGAACTTGATGTATGCATTAAGGAGTTGATAAAACACATTGATGAAAGTAAGAAGTTTTATTTATACTGCACGTTATCATACAAGTACATAGCATATTTTCAGAATTAGATAAAGGATTAGTTGAGTGATCTTGAAAAACTCACGATAAAGATACAACTCCCTGAGGCCAGCATTGAAGATTATGGAACAAAAGTGGAGAAGATCCATAATGTGATCAGGGGTTTGGATTTTGATAAAGAAAAGGTTGTAAATAGAATCTCTACTCTAAGAGAAATCTTTTCACGAAAGATCAATAATTTGCAGAGGCAACTAGAGGAACATCTTGCAACAAAGACTTCCTATGATAAGTTTTCTTATATTGACTTGAGCACAGTTGAAGTGGCATCTTATACAGTATATGCACTAATTAGTATTTTTGATATAGTGAAGAAGAATTGGAAGGAGGTGGAAAGACTGAAACTTGTATATACAAATTACTTTTCTAGATTATCAAGTTGATCAATAGTAGGCCACCCAATTTTTGTATACAATTTTGACACCTTTTCCATTAATCTCAAAGGGGGAGTATTAATATGTAAGGAAAATTGAATGATTGTAATGTATATGTAAGGGGGAGTATACTTATGTATCAATGTAAGGAGTGATAAATGATGTAATAATCCATCAAAACATGAATAAAATTGTTATGTTTTGAAGGCAATTTCTGTGTAGTTACTTTTATTTGTTTTGTTATGTATGACATCATTTTGGGACTTAGCCAACTATCCAAAATGTTTCCATTAATGCCAAAGGGAAAGATTTTTCAGAATATGGTCAGTAATATGTCTTGAATGTTATCATTTATGGCAATATATATTTAGCATTTCATTTATGCATTTAGAGTTAGAAAATTGTCATGTTAGATAGTTTACAGCAACACAAAGACATATATTATGTGTACAGATGATACACTTTGAATTAGCTTATGTGTAGTTAAGGATAGATTAATGACAATGTCATAATGATGTGGTTAAGTGTGAATATGTGTATGGACAATACGATGCAAGTTATAGATGAAATACTAGTACAAGTATTTAATAGAGTACAATAGAGCATATCAGAGGAATATGAGTTGTACGACTTAATGAATTATTTTGGTGATAAAATAATTACTAAGTCATGATGAGATGACTTTGTGGATATTAATCCATAAGTGATTTTATATTATATCAAGTGTGTGAAGTCATGAAAGTTGATTGAGCATAGTTTTTACTAATGTGCAAGGTATAAGTAAAGATCTTATCTTGCATAGATAAAGTGATGTGAGATGTGAAGTTTATGTAATGAGATATGGGATACAAACTATTGTATAGATAGATTGAAAGATATATGAGCCTTATGTGATGCAAGATATGATGTATGATCAAAGAAAGTGAAAATTACAACAGTAAGAAAGTATTGTATGTGTATCTACTCTTGCGAAGAACTTAATTGTATAGTTGCATGTTAGGGTAGTAAGCTCTTCTTGTATACATTGCATTTGATCTACCAACTCCTAATAGGGTTGAGACTTCTAACAGGGCTATAACAAGGATTCAAGACACTATATGTACCTCATAGACTCCTAACAGGGTCAATATCATTAATAGGATCCTTTTGTTTAGTGAATCATCTTGTGGGTATCATCCCCACCAAGGTTTTCCCTTGGCCAGGGTTTCCCTAGTTAACAAATAATGGTGTTATGAGTTGTTTATGTGTATGGTTATATTTACTATTCAACATTTTTGGTTTACTTTCATATGCAAGTTATAAAGTAATTAACAATATTTAGCTGTGTGTAAATTTTTGTAGAATACTAATTCGCCCCTCCTCTTAATATTATCTATTTCTAATAAAGAATGTACCATAGAAATATTGGAGAGAATCTATAAGTAAAACTATTTATACTCTAAATAGAGTGCAAGTCAAGAAAGGTACAAATGCTACACCTTTTGAATAATGGTATGGATCTCTACATAATGTGAAATATTTCAATATTTTTGGACTTAAATGTTACATACTAAAAGACAATAGGAATGGAAAACTTGATGCTAAAAGTGATTAAGGTAATTCTTAGGATATTCCACTAAGAGAAAAGCTTATAAGCCTTTGAACTCTAACATTAACAAAGTTGTGGAAAGTGCAAATGGGAAAGTTGATGAATATAGAGAGAAAAATGAAGTTGAATGTAGACAAAACCCAAAGACTAAAATTTATTCATATATGTAAATGATAATTTTCCAAGCAGTCTACTTGAACAAGCAAAAAAAGTTGTAGATCCTTAATAGATTATGAATACCGAGTTGCATCATCCAGTTGTCAAACATCATAATATGGGTGCCAAGAAATAGATAAATGATGCTGAGTCATAGACAGATGAAACCAAACAACAAGAAGATAGTGCTGAGCATCTAGAACCTGAACAAGAGAGAGATAATGAGCTTGAAATCATTTTTCAAGATGCACCTATTGAAGAATAAAGTAGAAAAGAGCCCATGTTAGAAAAATATGTAAGAAGACATCATGCAATTGAATAGATCATTGGAGATAAAGAGTCTAGAATTATGACAAGGAAAAGACTCATAAGTGATTCATGCTTACTTTGTGAGTTTGAACCCAAATCTATGAAAGATTCTTTTGAGAATGATGATTGGATATAAGCTATGAATGAATAAATTGAATAGATTGAAAATAATAAAACATGGTCTCTAGTACCTAAACCTAAAGATAAAAATGTTGTTGGAACAAAGTGGGTATTCATACACAAGCTGAATGAGAAAGGTGAAGTACAAGGAAAAAGGCTACATTGGCATGCAAAGGATATGCACAAGAGGAAGGTGTTGACCATGGGGAAAAATTCCCCACTATAGCAATACTAGAAGGATTTAGAACATTTCTTGCACTTTATTCTTATATAGGAGTTAAGGTATATTAAATGGATGTCAAATATGCATTTCTGAATGGGATACTTGAAGAAAAAGTATATATAGATCAGCCTAAAGGATTTGTGGATCCTAGCAAGAAGAATATGGTGTGTAAGTTGTACAAATCTTTATATGGTTTGAAACAAGCCCCTAGAGTATGGTATGAAAGACTCCATAATTGTTTAGTGAAGTTTGGTTATGCAAGGAAAAATGACAACATCAATCTATATTTGAAGATTGGAAAACAATAATGAATTATTGTTATCTAATTTTTTTGTTGATGATATCATATTTTGAGAAAAGGAAGCATTATGCAAATAATTTGCTGATGAAATTAAAAAGGAATTTGAAATGTCAATGTTTGGTGAAATCAAATTATTTATTGGTTTACAAGAATATCAAATGAAGTAAGATATATTCATTACCTAGTTAAAATATATCAAGGAGATACTAAAAACTTCTGGGATGGAAGATTAAAAACTAGTGTGTACACCTATGGTTACTCGGCACAAATTATCTAAGAATGATGATTTTGCTAATGTGAACTAGATATAGTACATATTAGTTATTGGTAAATTGCAGTATGATGTTAATAGAAGACCACATATTATATTATTTGTTGGGATTGTTTCTATATTTTAAGCAAGTCCTTAGGATAATAATATGATGGCAATGAAAAGGATGCTGATATATCTAAAAAGAATAAAAATAATGGATTTTATTATAAGAAGATTGAAAAGTTTGAAATGAAGGTATTCACTAACTCAAATTGAGCAAGAAATCTTGATGACAGAAAAATCACAAGTGGTGGTGCATTCTTTCTAGGAAAGAGATTGATTTCATGGACAAGAAAGAAGAACTGCATTTCCCAATCAATAGCTAAACCTGAGTATGTGGCAAAAAAAATGAATTTGAATCATTAAAATATAATTTGGATCAAAATATTGTTGAAAGGTATTAAGGAAGAGATTACTGATCCAGTGGTTATCTATTGTGATAACACAAGTTTTTGTTCAAAACAACTGATTAATTGTGTATTGTCTTTGATACACAAAATGTCATATCTTTACTAGTTAGTGTATGCCAAACTCACTCGAGCATTGAAGATAGTTTCTTTTGTCTACCAAGAATTCCTAAGTTGTCCAAGTTTGGAAGGAAGTGTCTACCAAGTTCACTCGGGTGTTGAAGAGAAGTTCACAAAAGTTGAGTGTGAACTGAGCTCACTTAGGGAACAAAGGAATTGTTGGATAGAACTAGTGTTAACTAAGCTCACTCAATTACCAAAGGAAATTTTTAAAGATGCAAGTGTTAACCGAGCTCACTTGGTTAACATAGGAAAATTGTTTTTGAGTTAGTGTCTACTAAGAAAAGTTAGCTAATGAAGGATTTTCTTGTAATAGCATATTAATGTTCAATGGATTTGTTTGTTGGTTCTAGCTGACTGGGGAAATGAATATTAATTATTTTAAGATGTATTCAAGTCAACTTGACAATGTATATGATATAAATATAAGGTCAATTTGAGGATTGAATGTGTGCAAGTATATGGAAGAATAGAAGATGCTTAGAGGAAGTGAATTAGAAGGATAAGAAGATTATCCTTGAGGAGTTGCAAAGATACATTTGACAAGGAAGGATCAAGTACTCAAGCCAGAATTTAGATCTGTAATCAACAATTTAGTTGCACCAAAAATTAGGTGATCTCATTGATACTCTCTAACCATTGTAGCAGTGATCTAAATCTCTTATCAGAGTTGGCTAAACAACTATTTGTAAATCCTCTAACAAGGTGGCATTTCTAGATTGAAGTATCTAAAGACCTCTAACAAGGACACTCCTAATAGGGTGATTAAATCCTCTAATAGGGTCACATTTAATAGTGTGTTTTGTAACTTTTAATAGGGTTGGTTCCTAACAGGGCCCACTTTAGAAGAGTGAAAATTAGTAACTAGTTATAATTGGTGGTTTTTTCCATATTGGGTTTCTATGTTAAATCTTGGTGTCACTTGTGTTCATGCCATTTAGTCAATGCATATGCAACTAAGTTAATTAAGGTTAATCATAGGAAATATCTTAATATTTTCATGTTAAGAATTTACTGAGTTATAGTTGTTATTTAAGTGGTTACCATATTACAACATATCATTAGTATTAATCGAGTTCCTGTGTGATTGCCGAGCAAAAATATTTTTAGTATTGTTTATGTTTTGTGCTGACATCTAAGGGATCTTAGAAATATTTTAATGGTAACTAATTCACACCTCCCCTCTTAGTTACTTCTCCTATATTTTCAACAATTGGAATTACATCTTTTGGTGCTTGTAGAAAAGGTTTTAAGGACCCAAGCTAAAGATCAGGATGTCTTACAAAAAGGAGTTCCCCAAGATGAACAAAGATAACTTCAAGGCATGTCAAGAACTCATGAGATTGCACTTGGAAAACATTGGAGATTTAGGCCTAAAGTACTTAGACACCAAATATGTGATTCCTACTAGAACTATGATCATTTGAAGAAATCATAGAGAAGAAGAGTAATAACATTATGATGATTGATATTGCTTCATCTCTCAACTATACTGAATTTGATAAAGTCAAAGATTGTAGAACTGCTTATGAAATGTGGATCAAGCTGAAAGCCATCTATGGAGGAGATTAAAATTTAAGAAGAGCTAAAGTTGAAAGTCTCAGAGGGTAATTTGATCAAATAAAGATGAGAGAAGATGAGAACATTGCAAAGTATAGTGACAGAATCAAAGCTAGTGTTTTTGTAATCAAAGCTTTAGGAGGTAAGATTGAAGATGCGATAGTGGTAAATAAGTTTCTCAAAATACTTCTTCCTATATATGCAATCAGAGCATCTACAATTAAAGAGATGAGATGCAATCCAAATAATGATATAACATTGGTTGCAATAGTGGTAAGATTGACAAAAATTGAGCTAGATAACTATGATAATTATGTCCCTAGTTCTAGCAATCTTGAGTTTGCATTTGAAGCCAAGTTGTCACTCAAGAAGAAAGTTTAAAGGTCAAAAGGAAAACATTCTGAAAGTGAAGAAAAAGATAGTTCTAAGAGTGATCTTGAAAATATTAAATCATTACTTACAAGAAGGTATCCTAAAGGAAAATGAAAGTATAAAAGTAAAATTCCTTTAATTTTCTTTTATTGTGAAGAAGTTGGTCACATTGCTGCAAGGTGTCCAAACAAAGAAGGAAAAGATGAAAATGAGCACAATAATTTTAAAGGAAAGAAGGATTAAAAAGTTTTCAAAGGCTACAAGGATAAAGGAAAGCTTGTTTATGGCTAAATATTTAGATAGTAGTGATGATGATGAGATGGTCTATATTGGTGTGTTAGAAATAGGTAATATTGAGAGTGGGGGAAGGGGGGGGGGGGGGGGGGTTGAATCAATATTTTCAATCTTTTTGCCCACAACTAGATATTATTAATTACTTTACCACATGCATAAGAAAATAAACCAATAATGTTGAATAGTATAAACAACCATACACAAAGAGAGATCATAACACCATATTTTGTTAACTAGGGAAACCTTGGGCAAGGGAAAATGTTGGTGGGGATGAACTCCACTAGATGATTCACTATATAAAGAATCCAATTAAGGATATTGACCCTATTAGGAGTCTATGAAGAATGTATAGTGTCTCGAGTCCTTGTTAGGAGTCTATGAAGAATGTATAGTGTCTCGAGTCCCTATTAGGAGACTAGGCCTTGTTAGAAGCTTCAACCCTATTAAGAGTTTCTTCAACCCTACTAGGAGTTGCTGGATCATATAAAAATGTGTACAAGAAGAGTGCACTACCCTAACATGCAACTATACAATAAGATCTTCAAGAAAATAAGTATACAATCAATACTGAGATACTTGCTATGCTTTGAAAATATTTCGACTCACAATTCTTCATACAAGAGTGACTATGAAAATATAAATCTACATCATATCTTGCATAACAATGCTTCACATCATATATCATAATATCACATTCACTTGTTACTCTCATTTCACAAGATCATACCAAGTTCACAATCACTGATTTTATCTTTCTCACATTTTACAATAACTTTGCAAATGAAGTCCTTTACTTATACCAAACATATAGGTAAATTATTCCTTAATCAACTCACATAACATCCTTAGTGTCAGTTCATTAAGAAATGGTAATTCAAAATAATAAATCAGGTCATTTAGCACATTCTATTGATATGCTCTATTTTGCACTATGTCATTACTACATTAGTAATTCCTTCATAACTTGGACTTGGTTGATTGTACGGTCATGCGCATTGGTATACGTCATCAATATGATGTCATGCATCCCTTGTTAACTACACAAGAAATTATTCCAAGGGAATATTTTGCTGTCATCAAATCTGTCATGCTGCTATGATACTATTTGATACTTAGACAATTTTACTTTACCAATGAACATGACTAATCTGCAAAACAAATATGTTTCCATAAATGACAACCATGTTACTTACATTATTTGATTGATTGGACATATTGCCAACAATCACCCCCTTTGACATTGATGGCAACATTTTTGGGAAAATTTTCTAAGTCCCAAACATGCTGTCATACCAAACAAAACAAATAACCATAACATAGTAAAAACATCGTGTTCATGTTTTCCATACCTTATAAATCTGATTACAACTTATTGCTCCCCCTTAAAAATTACAATAAAAGCTTACTACTATATATATATTTCCTTATTTTTCCTCTTATAATTAGTTACAATTTTCCATAGATCTCCCCTTTTGACATCAATGAAAAAGGTGTCACAAAAAGTCTACCAAAATCTGGTAGCTACATCAAAACTAGGAAAAATAATCACTAAAGTTGGTCTTCAACTATGTAAGGTGTTTCTTCCAACTATCTTTCAATGCATCAGATACACTGATTAGCACACATAAGGCATATGTGGCTAACTCTACTACATTCAAATCTATTGCCACAAATTTGTCATACGAGGACTTTGCTGCCAAGCATTCCTCCAACTAATTTTCTAGCAAAGTTACTTCTGGAGATAAGTGATCTCTCAAAATAGTAAATCTTTTCAGAGCTTTCTCCTTTTCTGCTCGTAAATCCCTAATACTATCATGAATAGCTTGCATTGCATGCTCAATGTTTACTAACTTCTAATTTTGTCTCAAAAAGTTATTAGTAAGCACCTAAAACTCAGTTACCTTCTCTTTGATTTGTTCATCAAAACTTTGAAGATTGATTTATGGCAAGTTGCACTTAGCATAAACTTGTTTTCCTTCTTCAATACTTTGTCTTAATGCTTTAATGCACTCATTCAAAGTTTCTATATCATTCCTTATATTTGTGCACATGGTATTAAGGAGTTTACCATTAGCTCTATCTGTGCTTGAATTGTAGCCACATTACTGAGTGTTGTGAACTTATCATCAAAATATTTTCACAAGATTGTTGTGTGTTGTTGAATGTCTACAGGTGTTTCAACAAAACTTATTGTCTTTTCCATTCTATCTAGTAATGAAATCAAAGTCTTTTCAATTGACTTAACTGATTTCTTTTTCTCATGAAATTTGCTTAAAGAAGATATGAGATTTTGTGCTTCATCTTCTTCATCTAACTGAGCTGCTATTGCTGTGACTACCATTGCTTGAGTAGGTGGTGTGGATGGTGTTACTGCTATTGGTGTCAAGGGTAAATTTGAATTAGTTGCTTCACTTCTAGGCTCAATTTTCTTCGTAGAAGGTGCATCTTCTTCCTTTGGCTCATGATCTTCTACTTCATTAGATGAGTTGCTATAATCCACAATATTGCCAACAATACTAGCACCAAAATCCTTGAATGGATCCTTAGTTCTGTCAACTATCACATTGGTGTTATCTACTTGCATAGATTCACTACCAATGGTGATATGTGGTGAATCACTGGAAATAGGTGTTTCAACTGGTTGCTCAAAATTGTGGGTTGGACTATTTGTAGTGGGACTTGCCTCTTTTGTTTGTGCACACTCCTTATGTGTCTGGCTTGCCTTCTCTAACTGTGCACTTCCCTTAGGTATTTGGCTTACCTTCTCTAGCTGTGCACTTTCCTTAGGTATCTAGACTGCCTTCTCTAGCTGCACACTTTCCTTAGGTATATGGCTTGCCTTCTCTGGTTGCACACTTTCCTTAGGCATAGTAGACATAAATGTGACTATAGCCTTTTGTGTTTCTTTATTAAGTTCTTCATAATTTCCTCCCATGAGGAGAATGGATCTCCTTTTATTCTTTAATAGAGGTGCTATACCTTTTAGAATAACTGTTATTCTTCCTTATTATTTATAGAACATAACTTTTTCACCATTTTAATTCTTATTTTCTTATCTTCCTCTACAACTTTTCTCTTTCTATTTAGTAATCTATTGTACAAATCTTTAGGTATCTAACTCTTATACCGTCAAACCTTTTATCTTTTAGGACAATATTCCTAACTACTAAATTTTCTAGCTGTTTTCTATCCATATTATTATACAAATCATAGTACTTGTTTAATTGTACAAAATTATTTTCATTAATGATTTGCATGTTAAGATTCTCTACCTTTGGCTTCCATGCTTTTTTCCCTACTGATGTCTTTGTTTCTTGATCAGTTGGTTCAACTAGTCAATCACCAATTTCTTCTTTAGAATCAGAAGAACTAATCTACA
This sequence comes from Cupressus sempervirens, assembly GCA_028749045.1. Lineage (NCBI taxonomy): Eukaryota > Viridiplantae > Streptophyta > Pinopsida > Cupressales > Cupressaceae > Cupressus > Cupressus sempervirens. The sequence goes on along the minus strand of CM053785.1, from coordinate 961,483,272 downwards.
AGGTTCTTCTTTTCTTGCTTGGACCACTTGTAGTCTGCTTCATTGTCTTCATAGGAGGAGTTTTGGTCCTTTTAGACTTTGTAGCCTTCCTTGTAGCTGATGCTTCTTTTGTCTTCACTGGATTCCTTGGAGGTTGCTGCTACACAACTGCTGCATAAGGCACAGTAGGTGTCTGTACACTTGTTTGAGCAACTGTGACCTCTTTAGTTGGTCCTACCACTACAATGGGTGTAGGGATCAAAAGCTCAGATTAACCACAGGCCTTCATTTCCATGGCTATCCCTTTCACCTTATCAAATTCTTTTCTAGTCATCCTAGATTCTTTCAAAATAGAATCAATCTCTTTTTCCACCTTTTTCTTGGAATCCTTCATCATTTGACTGGTTTTGAATTCTCCCATTTTCTCAAAATATGTCCCCCATCTAGGACATTCAGAATCAACTTCAGAATGAAGGATTATCTACACATACCCTTCAATCTATTCCTCACTTATCTCATATCCCATAGGTTCAATGAACTTTACTTGAGGAACTACAACTTCCATGCAAGTGAAATCTGTTTCAACCATAAAACACAATTCATACTTGTATTTTTCTACTAGTGCAGGAGGTATCCTATACCTTTGCTTCATTTTAATTTGGAAAGACTTCATTATTTTGTCAATATCACTATCTTTGACTGTTTCAGGTCTCTATCTATATGTGTGAGTGATTAACTGCACTGTGTACTCATTTTCATTCCAATTTGTGATTCTAGGGAACTTTTTAGTAGCATAGAAAAATATATGAGTCAGTAGGGATTCAAACCTAAAGACTACACTTCTTGATTTCTTGATTCTAGATATGTTATCCAATAATTGTGTTCAGATAATATCACACATATTGACCCCTTCACCTCTTACTGCCAAGTAAGCTGTTGGCTCCCGATTTAACAGAATTTGAACAACCAAGTATGCAAGGCAAGAATGTGTCTATGGGTAGCTATCTCCAATAATGGACACAATTCACCAAGAACCTAGGCCAACTATAAGGCTACACTCCTTCTGCACTTCAGGCACTGCAAAAACTAGGCGGGTGGACCTATAGATTCTTTATATGGTACTAGTTATCAAAGCATACACTGAATCTAATGTAAAGTAGATAAAAAGCCCTAAATCTTCTATACTTAACTAGGAATCACAAGCATGAAATCGCTAAGAACATAACTCATGAAACTGGCAAGCTAAGTGCCGGTTAACATTGAATAGCTTTCAACATAAAAGGGAAAATTGATTTAATATGTTCATAACAACAAGACCCAAGAATGAGCAATAGAACTTAATGATCCTATCTCTAACTAGTTCCTTATCTATTGGGTAATTAAAATGAATTATAACCATACATCTTCTAGAAATCTCAGACATATCTCTACATCAAGATCCCTGATCTATCCTTTACTTTGTGAACTGACATCTGCTACAAAATGAATCTCATACTCAAAACATCCTATCATGAAATCTGCAAACCCCATGAAAAATATCAAGCAATTACATGGTTCTTTGCTCCACCAGCAAGACATTTTAATCACATACATTCCTAAATGAAATGCAACCTAATATATGCTCTTTGATCACAAATTAGAATAAATAATAGATCCATAATCACTAGACAAGATTCAGACTAAACTTAAAACCATTGCTCCTCTTTATTTGTTTTCTTTGAAATCAAATACATGAAAGATGCACAGATAATAACTCACAAATCACCTAAGCAGTAAGGACTATCTGCATAACAACTCAAAATGTTGTTCAATACAAGAGAGAAATGCTGGGTGTGTGGCTTTCACAGCCTGAGCAGAGCTCCAAGAACTGGAAATAGAAAACCAACCAACAACCTTTTTTCAGAGAAGAAGATAGAATATGTATGGAGAAGGCAATTCCCAGATTCAATTTGCAATTGACACTTGTCACTTTGGAAATCCTTCCCTAGAAGAACAAAAGCTTCTTTCTAACTTCTCTCTATAACTGAAAATTAGATCCTCTTCATTCCACCTCTCAAAGGCATCAAAATATCTCAAAATCTAATGATGAGAAAAGTAACTGATTTTGGTGTAAAAAATGAACTCGGGGAAAAGTAACAAATCTGTTAAAATGGTTTTGAGAAGACAAGAAAACAATCCCAAGTTGATTTTCTTTACTTTCAAATTGTAACAGACCTTTAGAACTGTCCTCTAACCAATTCAGGTGCTCAATGGTGAAAACTGCTTGTTCTGTCGCCAATGCCCTAAGTTTTACAAATTGGCCTATAACTCCAACCAGGAAGCACTTGTGCAAAAAAAAACTCTAGATTTGGAAATTTCAGGTTCTCTTGGTTCCAACGGTATATTGGAGCATCCATTTTGGTTAAAAATTGCCCCTATTATGGCCGTTTGAAAATCAGGCCTCTGTTCATGGCTTCCATGGCATTATTTCACAAATATTTAAATCTTCATAAAGTTTGGACTACATTAGCATTTCAAACTTTATTTTAAATGGCCTATACGTGAGTTTGAAGGAAAATAGTAAAATATTAAAAATTTGAAAAACTTTCCCAATTCTCCACCATTTCTATCTGGGTCAAACTAGGTTTGACTGTCCCTACCATGTATCACCACGTGATTGGCTGACTGCTATGACACGTGCCATTTGGATACCATGTGGCATTATCTCATTTGCCCTCTATTTTGCCTCGTCAGTAAGCCACCTCATCATGGTCACTATGTCGCTATCAGAATCAGCATCTGCTACATCATTAATGACATAGTGACATTGTGACATGTGTCACCTTCTGCCATGTTAGCACCTCGAGAAGCATGCCACATCAAGAGTCTCCACCATGTGTCATCACCACCTCTACCCTCACTATGTTGCCATTGTATCTCGTGAGCAACTCTTCCCTTGTGAGATAACGAGCACTGCTAGATGTGCCACGTGGCAACATCTCCTTCAACCTCCATTTTATGTGCCATGTCATCATTCTTATGTCTTGCTAGCTGCCACTTGTCACTCATTGGTTCGCTGCTCCATATCCAGGTGGGACCCACGTGCTCATTTTACCTTTTAGTCGGATTTGAAATTTTTCGACAAGTCACCAAGTTGCTAGCTGGATTTTTTGAGATTTTTCGGCAAGTGCCATAGTGACCTACCGAATTTTTAATTTTTTGGCGACTTGTAATTTGCTGATGTCATCAACTTTGACTGCATTTTTGGTCAAAATTTTGGTCCTCTTTCCTCTAGCCGGCTGGGACCCATGCACATGGCTAAGGCTTCAAAAGCCTTTGTCTTTGAGACACAATGCATAGTGTAAAGAATAGTATTTAAAGATCAAATTATTTCACTCCCCAATGAATGTGGGATATATGTTTTAGACTATTCTTCATCTTATTCTGTGACTTCATCTCGAGCTGCTCCCTTTTTTTTGTTTGAATGGGTTCTTTTAAAACTTGCTTGCCATTTGCTGGTTTCTCCCTTTCTTTAATGCGTGAGCAACCCTTTTCAAGCTCATAGATCTCTTTTTGCATTTAAAAAAAACTAATTTTCTGTGAGTTTTCAAAAGACTGGACTTATTCTATTGAACTTGCTGCTTCCCCTTCTTGTCAACATGGGGTTTCTTTTTTAAATGCTGCTTGTTCTTCAATGTGGATCTTCACATAAAAATAAAACATATACCCCAAAGCAAAAATATTTTTATATCAGCATGGAATTTTGCTCACACTATGGTTCTTTATTGTCCTCCTCTCCTTTTATTGCTGCGAGCTATTGCTCCATTTCATAGGTCTCCTTGCTGTGTGATGCCTTTGTTGTTCATGGACTGCTTGCTTAATTGGTGGGTTGCATTGTCTTTTTGCTTGGGATATGATTCAAAATGTGGTTGCTCTCTTGTATAGTGTTTCTAACCAAGGAAAAACTCTTTGCTTGCTGCGGTTTTCAATCTTTTTCTCCAGCTATATCTTCACTCTTCAACATGGGGGCTTCCGTGCATGTGGAATGCTCTTCCTTATTGCAACTTTTACTAGCATAGATGCTCCTACCTCCTATGTGGGCAGCTTTTGATGTGAATAAGAAAATCCTCTCAATGTGTTGCATTGGAAACCCATGGAGTGCTCTCACATTAGTAACATGTGTCATACTCAATTATAAAAATGTCCATGTTGAGTTTGCACCCTTTTATAATCTTGTGACAATCCAAAAATAAACTTCTCATTTTGCTTCATTGAAAATGCTTACGCTAAGTCCCTTTATTTAATGAACCCCAACATTTTGCTAGTTTTGAAGAAAGAAAGAAAAGACCTTTCTTTTGAAGAAAAAACCGCTACATATGGCATGATGGAGAAGTAATGAAAATAAAATTCATATTTTATAATCACAAGAATGGGAATCCCTTGTGTTCAACAATTGCAACCTGAGCAACTTCAATCCATGCACAACTTCATCCATCTGATGTAATCAGTCGAGCCCAAAAGTGGGTCAGGCTAAAATTTTTTGCTCCCGAACAATATTGTGAAATCTGTGTTCAAAGGCCTACCAGGTGTTTGTAAAAACTAACCCAATCAAGTAACCAGGCCATGAAAATCGGCATGAGTGTTCAATCCTGCATACTTTATTACATTGCAAATTTTTAGCTCATGACAAATCTCCAGTCAAAATATTTTAATTTCCGAACATTGATACTTCAATTATCCTATAGGCAAACAATGTTTAAAAACATAAACTAGGCTCGGGTTCGACATTATAAAACTGGGTTATTGACCACTTGGGGTTTTAGAAACGAGGATATGGGTTCTTTGCCATGAAGAGAAACTAATTCTATGGTTTGGGCTCATGACGAATCACAGGGCACATTTGGAAAATTTTCGAAAATAGGCAATTGGAAATTTTAACTGAGAAACATGTCAAAAACTAATTTTTGGCAGATGTACGGACATATGAAAATATGAAAATGGACTCCACACGACTTAAGAACTGGCATACTTCAAGTATTTATAGGACACAACAAAATGGTATAATCCATTTAGGCTAGCCAATCATAGGATCAAAGTTATAATGTGCCGAACAGGGGTATAGATCAATCAGGATACCTTAGCCGTAACAAAACAATATAAACTGGGTTTTTGATCATGTTAGCAAATTTATCAAATGGATCCTTCATGATCTCAAAATTGGAACATATGAAGTGTCTAACCCCTGGAACACAATGAAAAAATAATTTTTTCATTTGGGTCAATTGGGTCAAAGATATGATTGGTCGAACAGGGCTTCCCAGAATTGTGAACTACACAAATGTACAAAACAGTAAATGACCAACTTTGAGGGGTTTGAAACATAGTCAAACGAATTCAAAACAACTTGAAACTTGGAACATAGGTTCTCTAATATGCATACTAAACATCACCAAAGTGGTGGGTCATGAAACATTCTTGGGTAAAAGATATTCAAAGACAAACTGGGCCTCCTGTCGCTATTTGACACTTGGGCAAAATTGCAAATTTTGACACTAGCTCAAAATGGGACTTCACAGAATGATTCGGGATGGAAAAATAACATTGTGGATCACATGCGTATGTCAAATGAAAGGTGTTAAGCCACTCAAACACCGTCTAGGCCTCAAACCGACAATCAACTATATATGCATAAGAAGGCACTTTAGGGCATGATTCTTCAAGATTCACAATATGCGACTCAAAATTGACGATGCAATTTTTAGTCCCAACATAAGCTACATGAAGAAATCTTGTAGGGATTGAATCTATCCTAGATCCATGATTGTAATTATATCTCAAAATCTTGCAAATGAGTCTCACTCCATCATCTTGAATGATGTTGGCTTTCATGTTTCTTCCATCAAAAAATGTATTGAGATTCATCTCAACTATCTTGTGCACATTCTTGATGTTCACTAGATTGCATCCTTCATTACTCAAACCTGTGATCTTGTGAATTAGGTCATTGTCAATACATATGATAGAATCTCCCAACCATAGAAAATCATCATGTACTCTGCTCAGGATTATACTTGTCCATTCATTATTGTCAAAATCCATGTAGAACATTGTTGGATAATGTTGTCCTTGATGTCACACAAATGTCATATTAGTCATTAGTCTCAAGTTCACCGAGCTTAGACAGTCTGCAATGCAATCTACAGTGCCAATCGAACTCACTCGGTCATCGAAGGAAATGTGGAAGACAGTGTTAACCGAGCTAACTCGGTCAACAAAGGAAAGGTGAAAGACAGTGTTCACCGAGCTCACTCAGGCAATGAAGGAAATGTGGAAGTCAGTGTTAACCGAGCTTTACTCGATCTCCAAAGGGTAGTTTTCACCGAGCTCACTCGATCATCAAAGGAATCATGGAGAAGTCAGTGTTAACCGAGCTTCACTTGGTCTCCAAAGGGTAGTTTCCACTGAGCTCACTCGGATATCTTAGGAAATTTAGTACTTACCGAGTTCTCCCAGCGATTGAAGGATTGTCATGAAGTTCACTGTATTAACTGAGCTTAGTTGGTTAACACAGGAATTATTTTCTAAACAAAGTTCACCGTGTAGGTTCAGCCAGTATAGGGATTTGCTAATCAATTACTTCTAGCCGACTATTGTAATTGTTTGTTTAGTCAGTGATTTGAGCCGACTAAGATAATCTGAAAGGTATATATGGTCATTCAAGTTATGAATTAAAAGGTGTGTGTGATTGTGAAAAAGAAGTTATGAATGCAAATTATAGTATGAAATGAAAAGGCAAATGTTGAGAAAAGTCTGATGAAGGATCAGATGTGTTGAAGGAGCTGTAAAGTTGTATTTGATCAGTAAGGATCTAGTCAAGCATAACAGAGATCTGTAATCAGAAAAGATAAGTTGCACATTATATCAGGTCACTTCATTGTTGCTTTCTAACCATTGTAATAGTGAATTCAAAATCTCTTAATAGAGTTGGTTTAACAACCATTCAATAAATCCTCTAACAAGGTGACGGTTCAGTTGAATTGTTCTAAAGACCTCTAGCAAGGCCACTCCTAACACGGTGATTAAATCCTTTAACAGGGTCACACCTAATAGTGTGTTTTTGTAACCTTTAATAGGGTTGGCTCCTAATAGGGCTCACTTCAAAAGAGTGAAAAACAATATCTAGTTACATTGGTGGTTTTTCCCATATTGGGTTTCCACATTAAAACTGGTGTCTCTTGTGTTCTTAATTGCTGAATTGCTTTGTGCATGATAACATATCAGTTCTTAATATTTATCATTTGTTGCATTATCAAGTTTCAACATTTTATATTAATCAGATCAAGGGTATATTCAGACATCTTAGGGACTGTGGAAAGTTTTGTAGTAATTGATTCACCCCCTCCCCCTCTCAGTTAGTCTATTCTCATTTCCAATAGAACATATGCTTAACTAGGTTAAGTTGTTCTAGGTGTCTATGTTCAAGTTTCAATGACAAGTCATTGCTGCACATTTTCTCCAATTCCTTATGAATCTTTGAATCACCTATGCTTTCAATCTTGCAATGAATATATCCTCTTATATCCTTGACATGAAGAACATTTTCTAGAACTTGTGGAAATGCTCCAATAGGGTCATCAAGAAAAGAAACAAATGGGTGTTTCTTGAAATTGTACCTAGGTCTATTGCTTACATTAAAGACTTCTTGTCTTGCCATTCTTGAAAGATTGTGTTCAACAATTTAGAAAATACCTCAATTTTGTGTATTAGGGTTTTCAGTGACTTTGCATAATTGTAGGCTTCTTTAATTCTTCAAATCTTGCTTCAATCTTACACTTAGACTTCACACAAGCAAATGATGTATGCAAGTCAATTTGCATCCTTTAAATCTTTTGAAATCTGTACTTCTCATTAAATGCATGTCTGCCACTAGTTTAGTGTATTTTCTCTATGCAATAGAGAGGTTATTCTTCTTACATATCCTTATCCTGATCTTATCAAGAAATGCACACTTCACTGTAGACTCCTCTTAGTGTCTACTACACACTATCAACTACGTAACCTTTGATATGTACTCTAACATCAGTTATCAATAATTAATACTCTGTTTCACTGAGAATGCTTAATTTTCGTAAGAGGATTCACAAACAATAAGTGACTTCATTGTCTTGTTAGGTACATCTTCTATAATTGTATGAGAGCATCCTAGTTCCTTTTCTTTTATAAATGATTCTTTTAATTCATTTGTCTACTCCTTCATATGATTTCTTCTATTGTTCCTTCTATAATTCTGATTCCTATTTAGATCTCTTCTATCCATTCTACAAAACTTCACCGTGTGTCTAAAGTTATTACATAACTGACATGCAGGTACATTTATTTTCATTTTATATTAATCAGATCAAGGGTATATTCAGACATCTTAGGGACCGTGGAAAGTTTTGTAGTAATTGATTCACCCCCTCCCCCTCTCAGTTAGTCTATTCTCATTTCCAATAGAACATATGCTTAACTAGGTTAAGTTGTTCTAGGTGTCTATGTTCAAGTTTCAATGACAAGTCATTGCTGCACATTTTCTCCAATTCCTTATGAATATTTGAATCACCTATGCTTTCAATCTTGCAATGAATATATCCTCTTATATCCTTGACATGAAGAACATTTTCTAGAACTTGTGGAAATGCTCCAATAGGGTCATCAAGAAAAGAAACAAATGGGTGTTTCTTGAAATTGTACCTAGGTCTATTGCTTACATTAAAGACTTCTTGTCTTGCCATTCTTGAAAGATTGTGTTCAACAATTTAGAAAATACCTCAATTTTGTGTATTAGGGTTTTCAGTGACTTTGCATAATTGTAGGCTTCTTTAATTCTTCAAATCTTGCTTCAATCTTACACTTAGACTTCACACAAGAAAATGATGTATGCAAGTCAATTTGCATCCTTTAAATCTTTTGAAATCTGTACTTCTCATTAAATGCATGTCTGCCACTAGTTTAGGGTATTTTCTCTATGCAATAGAGAGGTTATTCTTCTTACATATCCTTATCCTGATCTTATCAAGAAATGCACACTTCACTGTAGACTCCTCTTAGTGTCTACTACACACTATCAACTACGTAACCTTTGATATGTACTCTAACATCAGTTATCAATAATTAATACTCTGTTTCACTGAGAATGCTTAATTTTCGTAAGAGGATTCACAAACAATAAGTGACTTCATTGTCTTGTTAGGTACATCTTCTATAATTGTATGAGAGCATCCTAGTTCCTTTTCTTTTATAAATGATTCTTTTAATTCATTTGTCTACTCCTTCATATGATTTCTTCTATTGTTCCTTCTATAATTCTGATTCCTATTTAGATCTCTTCTATCCATTCTACAAAACTTCACCGTGTGTCTAAAGTTATTACATAACTGACATGCAGGTACATTTATTTTCTATTCATTTTGCTAGTCGTCAGGTTCTCGACAATTTCTTGCAATGTGTCCAAGATTGTTGCATCTGTAGCAAACAATTTGTCTTTTTTCTCCACTTTCATTACTTGAAATCTTCTTCTATTTCCTACATGGTTAGTGTTCCTATATATCCTACTATTTGCATTATTATTATTATTATTATCAAATTTGGGTTTCTTACAATCTACTATATAATGACCATATCCATGACAATTATGAAAATAAAACTTTGAAATAGGTTTGAAGGACTTAACATAGCAATCAACTTTAGTGTCTTTAGGTTCATCACACCATGCATAATATTCCTTTCTTTGGTTGTCCATATCATGATTAGATTCTTTATCTTTCTCAGAATGAGTGACATTTTCTTTGTCCTTAGATGTATTATCTATCTTTCTTAGATCCTTATTGAATTCAAGAGTATCAGATTCTTTTCTCTCAATAGATTTCTTGGTGGATTGTCCAAGAAAGAATCCAAGTCTAGTCTTGTTATAATTGGGTCTTTGCACACATATTTTTTCTTCAATCTTATCACTTTTGGTATATAATTTCTCAAGTTTCTATTTGGTTTATTGCAACTCACCTTTCATAATGGTGTTGTATTTTTCTAATTCTGCATATTTTATCTTAATATATTCCAATTTAGATGTTACCTTGCTTATCTGGGAACTCAGATCTGCATTTTCAACTTTAATTTCAGAGTCATTCTTTTCTCCATTCTTCTTAAAACTTAGCTTAAGTTCAACTATCTTTAACTCATGTTTTAGGATCTCATTTTCTTTCTTCATATCTTCAATTTTATCATCACTAGTTTTCTTACTAGATTCTTTTTGCTTTAGGTCATCTATTTTGTCCTTTAATTCACCAATGTAGGCTTTTGAATCCTTGCATCTATCTTTAAGGCCATCTCTTTCATCAGTAAGGAGATCAATCTATTCAAGTTCTTCTTCAATTGTTCCATATCTATAGCGATATTATTCAAGGTATTAAGCCTCTTATGAATAACCAAGCTCTGATACCAATTGTTAGAAATAGATAATACTGGGTCGGGTGGGGGGTGAATCAATATTTTCAATCTTTTTGCCCACAATTGGATATTATTAATTACTTTACCACATGCATAAGAAAATAAACCAACAATGTTGAACAGTATAAACAACCATACACAAAGAGAGATCACAATACCATATTTTATTAACTAGGGAAACCCTGGCCAAGGGAAAACCCTAGTAAGGATGAAACCCACTAGATGATTCACTATATAAAGAATCTAGTTAAGGATATTGAACCTATTAGGAGTCTATGAAGAAGTTAATAGTGTCTCAAGTCCCTGTTAGGAGACTAGACCTTGTTAGAAGCCTCAACCTTGTTATGAGTTGCTTCAACCCTGTTAGGAGTTGCTGGATCATATACAAATGTGTGCAAGAAGAGCCTACTACCCTAACATGTAACTATACAATAAGATCTTCAAGAAAATAAGTATACATACAATACTGAGATACTTGCTATGGTTCACAAATCTTTTGACTGACAATTCTTCATACAAGAGAAACTATGCGCATATCAATCTATATCATATCTCGCATAACAATACTTTGCATCATATATCATAATATCACATTCACTTGTTACTTTCATTCCACAAGATCATATCAAGTTCACAATCACTAATTTTATCTTTCTCACACTTCACACTAACTTCGGAAATGAAGTCCTTTAATTGTACCAAACATATTAGTAAATTCTTCCTTAGTTGGCTCACATAATATCCTTAGAGTTAGCTCATTATGAAATGGTAATTCAAAATAATAAATCAAGTTGTTTAACACATTCTGCTGATATGCTTTGCTCTGCATTGTGCCATTATTGCATTACTAATTCCTTCATAACTTGGACTTGATTGATCGTACGATTGTGTGCACTGGTATACACTATTAGTATGATGTCATGCATCCATGGTCAACTACATAAGAGAATATTCTACTGTCATCAAATTTGTCATGCTACTTTGATGTTGTCTGATACTTAAAAAATTTTGCTTCACCAATGAACATGACTAATTTGAAAAACAAATATGTTTCCATAAATGACAACCATGTTACTTACCTTATTTGATTGATTGGACATATTTCCAACATGCTATAAAAGATGAATATGATGATGATGAAGATAAAAGGGAACTTATTTCTCATGTTAGGAAAAATGATACATGGATTATTGATATTGGTTATTCACATCATCTAACTTGTGACAAAACAAAGTTTGAACATATGGAATACTATGATGGTGGAAGTGTGAGATTTGGAAAAAATGAACCGGGTTGCATAAAGGGAAAAGGTTGTATCTCACTAACCAATGAACTTAGATGTGAAAATGCTTATTAGGTTGAAGGACTACATCATCATCTACTGAGTGTGGCACAATTGAATAACATGGAAGGCTAAGATTCTAGATGGGAAAGTAAATCTGGTTGGGTTCGGTAACCAAAAAAAAGATAATTTATTCTACCTAGATCTTATTGAAAGTTCATGTTTCATTTCTCAAGTAGAAGAAAGCTGGTTATGTCATAAAATGTTATGTCATGTAAACTTTGATAACCTATTCAAGATAATAAAAAAGAGAGAGTGAGAGGTATTCCTAGTTTGAGGAAACCTGATATGTGTCTATGCAAAAATGATCAAATTGGTAAGATGGGCAAGACAAGTTTTGTAAGAAAAAAATATAATTCTCAAGAAGTATTGGAGTTGGTTCATACAGAATTATGTGGACCTATTGGAATTGAGAGTTATAGTGGAGATAATTATTTTATTATTTTCATTGATGATTATTCTAGAATGGTGACTGCAATGTATCTGAAAGATATGTTTGAAGCATTTCAAAAATTTAAGTAGTATTTGGCAAGAGTAGAGAATGAAATTGGAAATAAGTTGCAGTGTTTGAGATTAGACAGAGGTGGTGAATTTATTTCCAATGAATTCAATGAATTTTGAACTAAAAGAGGAATTAATAGACAAGTATCAGCCCCTGGTACACCACGAAAGAATGATATAACTAAAAAATGAATAGATCCAACATGGATTGTGTAAGAACTTTGATGATAGAAAAGAATGTTGCAATCAAATACTGGAAGGAAGAAATTAGTACTATAGTGCATATCTTGAACAAAGTACAACTAAAGAAAGACTCAAATCAAACTCCTTATGAACTATGGGATAGCTACAAACCTAATGTAAGTTACTTGAAAGTATTTGGTAGCAAATGTTATATCGTGAAAGAATATAGTGTTGGTGTTTGAAAATGCTGGCGGGTTTTCAATTATCCCACTGAGAAATTGACATATCTAGGGGCAACTAACTCCCATTTTCAACATGCCATTTCTGACAATGGGCCAACTATAAGGCTTGACCCTTCTTCTACTTTAGGCTCTGCTAAACTTAGGTGGGTAGACCTCAGATTCAAATGATACCGTACTGGTGCAAAACATATCCCTGAATCTATTAAGTAGATTTTACCCTTATTTCTCCTAATAACTCATGAAATAACATCAATCAACAATAGCTAAATGCAGATCTATGAATCTCAGAAGCTGAATGAGGGTTATTAAACATTTAGGTCCTTCAACATGAAATGGAAAGAACATTTGATTAATCATGTTGATTTTCAACAAATCCTCAAAAATGCAATAGTAAGACCTAGTGATCCTATAAACTAATCAGTGCCTTAACCATTGGGCAAATCTATGAATAAAAAACATACATATGAATATTTGAGACATATGTATATCTTTAGATATCTGATCTATCTATTCAACTTGTAAATAAACATCTATGTTTAGTTTAAATCTCATTCTTACTTGGTATCCTCCTTAATAAATCTGTAACCCTATTGATTTCTATGAAGCATTTACACAATTCCTTGAATTATCAGCAACAATGAAACAACATATAGCCTTAAGGAACTCCAACTATGACCTAGGCTCTTTGTTCAAAGGTCATAAAACATTGCAACTCACTGAGAATGGAGAAAAGATTCAACTGAAACTCAATCATCTGCTGTGCTTTGTATTATTTCTTTGAAATTATACAGTCATATGCATGAAATGAAAAACATGAAACAACCAAATAGATTCGAACTATCTATGTATTCCTTCCTACTACTATTCATACAAGAGAGAATATGCTGAAGAATGAAGGCGGAATCACAGTTTTGGATCCAAAGAAGTGGTCTCACAGAATGACTAAAAATTTCCTACAAACAATGGTTTCATAGTGAAAAAATTGGAACTCCTACAATGGATCAGAGAAAGAAAGATATAGACAAGAAAGAATTCCTAGATCTGTTCTAAAGACAACACATGTCCACCTGGAATTCCATCCCTAGCAGTTGCAAAACCTCTTTCATCTCTCTACCCATTTGATCTAATTTTGTTTTCATCATTACTTGTAACTAATATGCAAATATCTTTAATGAAATGATGAAAAATCTTTAGGCATCCAAAATATCTGATAACTTTATGTAGAGGAATTGAGGTTCGAGTGATTTGAATGTGACCAAACTCGACCCCAATTGCCTTTTCCTTGTCTTTTATGCATATTCAAGTCATTACTTTTCTAGAAATCACAACAAAACTCTGATACCTGAATTCGGTTGCAAGATAGGAACCTGAGACAAAATCTCCTGTAGTTCAAACTAGTGGAGTTCTGTGCAAAAATTGACCTCGAAATTAGAAAGTTCATCTTCTCCTGATACCAGTGATATATAACATCGCTATGTTCACCTCTCAGAAATCCCCAAAATCATAGTTTGAAAAATAGTCCCCCCCTGCTAAAAGACTTAGGCATGCAACTTTGAATATTTTCAAAAATTCAAAAATTCTAAAGTTTATACTTTAGAAAATAAATTTTCTATATTTAAAATGTTGAATGTATCACTTTTTTGAAAACAATTTTAAAAGGAAAACTTTTTAAAATCATTTTGTTTTTTCATCTCCTTCAAACTCTTGGTCAACCCAAGTTTGACCAGTTCCACATGTTGCTTCTTAATTGGTCAAACCCTATCCACATCATCAGCTCAAACAAACAGTGCAATGTCATCACTACATCAAGCTAGGCAGGCCCACTTACCACGTGTAAAATTTCTGCATGCCCGCAATACTTAACCAGCGAGCATCTTTACTTTGTGGGCATGTGTGCACTGTTAGATCGTGACACGTGTCATGATCTGGCACATCTTCTCAAACTTTTTTGAAAACAATTTTAAAAGGAAAACTTTTTAAAATCATTTTTTTTCATCTCCTTCAAACTCTTGGTCAACCCAAGTTTGACCAGTGCCACATGTCGCTTCTTAATTGGTCAAACCCTATCCACATCATCAGCTCGAACACATAGTGCAATATCATCACTACATCACACTAGGCGAGCCCGCTTACCACGTGTCAAATTTTTCCATGCCTGCAATACTTAACCAATGAGCACCTTTACTTTGTGGGCATGTGCCCACTGTTAGATCGTGACACATGTCACGATCTGGCGCATCTTCTCAAACTGCTCTTGATGTTCACCAACTCATCACCCATTGGGACCTGTTGCCATGTGTCATAATTCCGCAATCCCACATTATTTATCTTGTGAGCACTTCTCTTTTGCGGAAATGCACTATCCATCGGATTTGCCATGTGGTAGCATCTTGTTTGTCGATCTCAGATTGCTCTTTTTGTGCCACCTCATCATCAATCAGGACCCATTTCCATGTGTCAATCAGGGGCATTCTTACATTATTTAACTCATGAGCATCTTTTTTTTGCGAGCATGCACGCACCGCACGATTTAAACACTTGGCACAATCTCGTGAACCAACTCTTGAAGTTGCCACATCTTTCCTTTTTCTTTTTCATTTAAAATTTTGACCATATGTCATGCTAACATCATCATCCAACCTGGCCTTCCACATTGAGCACGCACGGGACCCACGTAGGAGGTCACTTGGTTTATAATGGCCACTGTCTCAAAGACAAGTGATGTGGTGCTTGATTGTGCATATAAACAATGATGAGCCTTCTTGTAGCATGCATGTGGGATTAAAGGTTTTGAGGGAATCTGCCATAGACGGGTTCATACCTTCGATCTACTTGTAGACATTCACACCTTGGCATCTCCAATGCTTTATTATTTGGATGTGCTACTGCTTTCGATTGCATAACCTCCTGAAAGGCCTCTCCAGTCTATGTCTTTGTCTACCATTTAGATTGTGAGTAGCTCTACAGAGTGAATGATCTATCTTTAACATTTCTCCTGCTAGTCCTTTTCTTACTTGTTCAGAGTGATGGTGAGTCTTTCTTTAATCTACATGCCGCTCCTTTCATTCATGCGTGGGTTGTTCATTATCTCTTGGCGCATGAAGCTTCCTTGCTTAGCGTGAGTACCACTGTACGTAATGCGTGAGTTTTATATTTATACTAACTTGGTTGGCGTGGGCTCTATTAATGTAGGCTTTTTTTGAAACCTCTAGTTACAACACAGATCTTCACAAGGGCATGTGCCAGGAACGCATTCAATTTTTATTGAACGATTCTAGCAATCATCCCCACAACACCCAGGAGTACCATCTTCAGGAGCTTTGCACTAACAGATCATAATCTCATCAATTGTTGGACTCTTTTTGCACCTATTGACATAAATGTTGTGCTTAATTGATGTCCATACATATTTCTGAGTCACTTGAATATGGCTCTTCTGAATAGCCTTTGAGTCTACCTGGCCATCTGAGTTGTCATTTTCATTGAAGTTGGAACTCTCAAAAATATTGAGTTCTACATTAATTTTGGCATCGGACTTTTCTTGTGGCACAGAACATTCAGGAAAAGCTTTGTCCAAGTTGTCACGATAACACCATCTAGGGTTTGTTATGTCTATATACTTAGGTAATTCAATAGGTATCTGACAACTTATCACATTGAACCCATGCACTTGGAGGTTTTTCAGACACTGCATTATGATCCTTGGAATCCTTATTTCCTTTGGCTTCTATAAGTACACTTGTTGGACTACTTTTATCAGCAATCATCCCTTCAACAGTAGGGGTGTCATTAGCAATAATACTTTCATGAGTCAAAATTTCATTTTCTAATCATCAAAATCATTTGCAAGTTTTTGAACCTCTGTCATTGCAGCATACTCTCCCAAAAGCTCGACACTGCCTACCTGATCAGAAGTTTCCCTCTTTTGTGAACTGATGCAGAGTTCACTCATTTTTAACTCATTCCTTGTAGCATCTCGACTCTACCATGCTTGATCTGAACTTTTGAGAAGAAAAAAAAATGCCAAATAGGCAATGGATCTCAGGAAGTTTTCATCAATTTCACTTGTGGCATCTAGGATGAGATACACCATATCAGTCTGATGAATTTAGTCGGGCCCCAAAGTGGGTCTGGCTAAATTTTTTTTTTGTTTCTAAACAACTAATATGAAAAACTAACTTATTCACCACATCGGACTTATTAGAATGAAGTTTAGTGATTGAATTGTCAAACAAAACTCACTTTACCACTTATTTGCAAACTATGAATTTGGTGCTAGGAGGTCTTTTGACTGGCCTTCAAAACTGACTAGAACACCTGATCGGGCTCTGAAAATTGGCACACTGATTCTTTTTTCTACACACTTGCATCCTGTTGAATCTTGTCTCATGAAAAATCCTCAGTCAAAAGATATTTTATGTCGAAGTTGCCTTCTCAGAATCACCTACATGAAAACATGTTAGAAAACACTAAATTGCATTCAGAATCGACTTCAAAAACTGGGTAAACTGATACTTGGGAAGACAAAAACTAGGGCATTAGTTCCCTATCATGAGGTCAATATGAATTTGTGATTTGGGCTTATGAAAAATAATAGGGCGCAAATGGCAATCAGTCAAAGTGGGCCATTCATAATTTGTTAATTGGAAGGAAGGACAGAAAAACAATTTTTACAAATAGAATTGACCTCAAAAAGTGTGCAGATGGACTCGTAATGACCTAAAAAATGACACACTTGGAATATTTTTAGTGGACAATGTAGTGGTACAATCCATTCAATCTGACCAATCATGAATCTCAAGTTATGACATCCCAAAGAGGGGTACCAAACAATCTGCATTTGCTGACACTAGTAAAAAGAGAGAAATTGCGTTTGGAATCTCGTTTGAAAACTGATCAAACGGATTTGTGAAGAGCTGAAAATTGAAACATAACAAGTCTCTAACATCTACAATGTAACACAAAATAAATTTTGACATTTTGGTCAATTGGGTCAAAGTTATAGCTCGTCAAACAGGGCTTCCCAGAATTAAGAATTAATTGCAAAAGCATGAAAATAATAATTGACCAACTTTGAGGGATTCAAAACCTAGTCAAACTAACTCAAAATGACCCAAAATCTAAAACATAGGTTCTTGGGTATGGATACTAGACATTCCCAAAGTGGTAAATCACAAAATGTTTCTGGGTGTGAGATATTCACTTGCAAACATAGCCTCCTGTCACTATTTAACACAGGTGAAAATGCAAAATTGACAAATGCTTAAAATGAGACCTCACGAAATGGCTTAGAATGGAAATTTAACTTCATGGAATAGGTAAACACACTAAATGGAATTTTTTAGAAGCATTGAACACATCTTAGGCCTCAAAAGTATAGTCAGGTACAAACTCATCAAAAAGTGTTCATAGGGCTTGATTTTCTCAACAGTGCTCAAAATTCGGGCTACAATTTTGAGCACCAATAGTGGCTCTGTCTGGAGATGCATGTCCCTTACGGGCATGGAAAGGATTCAGATCTCTGGGAGAAGTAGACCACACACCTTACAACAAAAACTTCTCGAACAACTTTATTGAAAGCAAGGAAACAACTAAAACTACTATGTACATATGATGACCTTGGGCCACCAAACATCAGCAAATTGTTTACCTCTATCATAAACATGATTCTCATCTAAAATTGCATGAGATAAATTGGGATTATCACTCATATCAGTTTCACCAATCAGATATATATCTTGAATCTCACCACTTAGCAAAACTAAATCTAAACCTTGACTTCCACAATGCATATAAAAATTTGATTCACTCTCCACAACTCGCACATCATGAAAGTTTTGATCAGCATGCTTATAACTATCAGACTCAAATAGAAAACTCTCTTCATTCAATGAATCATGCATGCTATCAATCTCGAATATGAATTCATCATATTCAACATGGGAAAAGAATCACTCATACCTTGAAAATGTGTTTTCTTATGCATAATTGGAGGATACTCAAATGAACAATCTGACTGATACTCACATATGTCATCCACATCAAAATTTGAAACTAATCCATAATCTTCAAATGGTTCTTCACAAACAACAAACAGATTAGTCTTCACATTAGAGAGTTCATAATAAAACTCATTCCAGGTGCATACTGATTTTCAAAAACAACTTCGTCAAACACCTTGTCATCTATCTCATCAGATGCAACATAATCATCAGTTTCACTATCAAACTTGGAAGAAGAACATTGTAATCTCTTATAGTAGTAACACAAGGTACCATCATCAAACTCATTCTCAACTAAATCTGAATTGTCCATGTGTTCTTCAAAAAGAGGATTGATAACTCCATGCAGAGCACCTTTGTAGACATTAGGACAAGTGATGTGCTGATCAAAATCAAACTCCTCACCATATAACAGATTAGTGAAAAATTTAAAACCATTTCTAACATCACTATCATAGATGCTTCAAGATATGGAGAAGAAAGATCAGAATCATCATTCGAAGACACATCATTAATTCCATCAATGAAGCATGTAGAATATAAATCAAAGTTACTTTCATTGTCTTAATGTAGGTGATTCAAATGTCTTGCAAACCTGTCATTATTTATCTTACCAATAGGTGCTGATGCATTAACCTTAGGATCACTCATATACTAATCATCACTGCATTCATTATCAAGACATTCATCTACACAATTAGGTAATCCATCCTTATAAACAATTTCTTTATCCTTGTATTGTGTAGAGAGATTTTCATAGCTTTCAACATCTAATTGATTTGTATAACTCTAAACTGGAAATTCACTTTCAGATTTAGAAATAAAACTCATACCTTTAGTAACATAAGAATACTCACTATCATCATTACTTTCTTCTTTCCAATCAACATTAGATTTATGTGAAAACAAACATATGCTAACAATGTCCTCTTCTTGACTCGAGTAACAACTCTCATCATCAGCTTCATATGACACCTCTTGATAATACATCGGATGAGCAACTTTATTATCATAATTTGAAACATGAATTTTAGCCTTTTCATACTCACATAGAGATGACTATCTTTCAAATTCAGATTTAATAACATTCTCAACATGATGCAATCTCTCAATAAGAGAATTCATTTCTTGCCTATCTTGCTGATTAAGAAAATGCATCTTACCCTCTACTGCTGAAACATTATCAACATATGCACTCTATTCTTGTGATTGTGATTGAGATGAATGTGACTCACATTATTCATCTTGTATTACCCTTCCATGACATGTCAGATCAGCAACATTAAACCCATGATCATAGAGATAACTCTCAACCTCCTCACTTTCACATGATTGAGATATAGGTGCAGCAACTTCAAAATTTGAAATGTTAGTTACACCATCATACATATAATTATCATGAGAAAAACTTGCCACTGTAACTAATGTTTGATCCATAAAATCAACACAATGCTGAACCTTATTAGAGTCTAAAATACTATTCACTACTGTAGCATCATGAACATGTGTGTTTCTATTTGCAATTGGACTCTCCTTCCTTATACACACATTCTGATTCAAATTTTCAATTTGATCATACATCATAGCAGGGGTGTTGATATTCTGATTTGAAATTGAAGTATGTATACCACATTCAAATTTTCTTTCATGACCATTATACCAGAAATAATTCATAGCAATATGACCTGTAGTCAATCCATATTTCATATTATTTTCAATATCCCTAGCAGTCATAAAAGCCTAATATAACATTTGTGGTTCTTTATCCCTTAGTAGCTAATTCATTTTCTTGTCAAATGCATCAAAGTAAATAGCTAAACACATTTGATCATCGGGTCTATAACTCTCAGGGATTTCAGTCAACACTCTTGCAAATCTAATGTTGAATTGAGGCACAAGTTTGTCATACTCAATGTGAATCTTCAAGAACTTATCATAGGAATCAGATATGCTTACCCGCTCTCCAAATTGCTCCATGAAGGCTGAATGCAACTGACTCCAAGATGAAATAGAACATGCTGGTAGAAAATTAAACCAGTCTCTAGGATCACCTTCCAAGGTTTGAACAAATAACTTCATGTGCAAATCCTCATGAGCAATTTCATAGTCACCCATCAAATCACTGAATATCTGAATATGATGACTAGCTGAAATAGTATGGTTCCCACTAAACTTAGGCAATTTATTTTGGACATCATTAGGAATGAAATTCAAGAAACCATGAATACCATTGAAACTTAATGGCATATATCTCTTGGTAGAAATGGATCTAGAAACTTTACTGACTAGCTGCATCTTAGATGAAATGAATCTTGACATTCTTTCCAAAATATGAAACTCATTCACCCATAATAAATTCTGATTTACAACTTGCAGGAGATCTTTACAACCCTCTACCAAATGAACTTTCTTCGAATACACTTCATATCTTTAAAACAATAAGTTGAAACTTAATCAATGAAGTGTATGAAACTTTTCAAACTATTCTTCTCTTCTTAGTGCTGAAACTCACTTGATGGAGAGCACATATGTAAAGCTTACTTTCATGGAAACAAAATCACATGAAATTGTAAAATACCTCAAGTGTTGCTACTAAAACATTGATCTATTGGTTGGCACAGGTGCAAGGCTGAAATTCCTTTACACCACTGATCAAACTTTGTAGAGCCACCACCTCTTTGCAAGAGGAATATAATAATCACTATTGTGATTCACTTTTTACACTTCAATTTCTTATAACAACAGATTGCAAACAACACTTAAAAACTTATCAAGAATTCAAACTCCCTTTTTAAGAGACTACCAAAAGCATCAGATCTACCCATACCACTGAAAGTTCTTTGAAATTTTGCAATGAAATCAACTAGGAACAAATTGGTATAGAGATTTGAGAGTTGCCACTCACACTTTGTGAGAAATAAAACATATTTTGTCACTTGATAAATTTGAACCAGACCTTCAATGTAAGAGAAACTTGTAGATCATTATCATCTTGAAAAGAATTTACACTTTATAAATCGATTCTTGACTCTGAAACTTTCTCAACAACACTTGCAAAGATTGAACTGATTGAAGATAGACTTATAACAGTCATAGAACACAATTTACATTCAATTCTCACAACATACTACTGCAAATGGATAAAACCTTACTGGGAGATATGAATCTTCAACAAAGAAATGGAAAACACTTCATGACCTTGCTATTTATACCAGAGATTCCAGTAATTCTAAGAATAAATTTCTTCATAGACTCCCCAGTAGAGTCGCCATCTTGTTGGTGTTTGAAAATGCTAGAGGGTTTTTAATTATCCCATTGAGAAACTAACATATCTAGGGGCAGCTAACTCCTATTTTCAACATGACATTTCTAACAACGGGCCAACTATAAGGCTTGACCCTTCTTCTACTTCAGGCTCTGCTAAACCTAGGTGGGTAGACGTCAAATTCAAATGATACCATACTAGTGCAAAACATATCCTTGAATCTATTAAGTAGATTTTACCCTTATTTCTCCTAATAACTCATGAAATAACATCAATCTATAGTAGCTAAATACAGATCTATGAATCTCAAAAGTTGAGTGAGGGTATTAAACATTTAGGTCCTTCAACATGAAAGGGAAAGAATATTTTATTAATGATGTTGATTTTAAAAAAATCCTCAAATATGCAGCAGTAAGACCTAGTGATCCTATAAACTGATCAGTGCCTTAACCATTGGGAAAATCTATGAGTCAAAAACATACATATGAATATTTGAGACATATGTGTATCTTCAGATATCTGATCTATCTATTCAACTTATAAATAGACATCTATGTTTAGTTTAAGTCTCATTCTTACCTGGTATCCTCCTCAATAAATTTGTAACCCTGTTGATTTCTATGAAGCATTTACACAATTCCTTGAATTATCAGCAATAATGAAACAAAATACAACTTAAAAGACTGCAACTATGACCTAGGCTATTTGTTCAAAGGTCATTAAACATTACAACTCACTGAGAATGGAGAAAAGATTCAACTAAAACTCAATCATCTGCTGCGCTTTGTATTATTTCCTTGAAATTATATAGCCATATGCATGAAATTAAAAACATGAAACAACCTAACAGATTTGAACTATCTGTGTATTCCTTCCTACTCCTATTCATACAAGAGAGAATATGCTAAAGAATGAAGGTGGAATCACAGTTGTGGATCCAAAGAAGTGGTCTCACAGAATGATTGAAAATTTCCTACCAACAATGGTTTCATAGTGAAAAAATTGGAACCCCTACAATGGATTAGAGAAAGAAAGATATAGACAAGAAAGAATTCTCGAATCTATTCTGAAGATGACATGTGTCCACTTGGAATTCCATCCCTAGCAGTTGCAAAACCTCTTTCATCTCTCTACCCATTTGATCTGATTTTATTTTCATCATTACTTGTAACTGATTTGCAAAAATCTTTAATGAAATGATGAAAACTCTTCATGCATCCAGAATATTTGATAACCTTATGTGGAGGAATTGAGGTTCAACTGATTTGAATGTGACCAAACTCAACCCCAATTTCCTTTTCCTTGTCTTTTATGCATATTCAAGTCATTACTTTGCTAGAAATCACAACTAAACTCTGATACCTGAATTCGGTTGCAAGATAGGAACCTGAGACAAAACCTCTTGTAGTTTGAACCAATGCAGTTCTATGCAAAAATTGACCTCAGAATCAAAAATTTCATCTTCTCCTAATTTCAAAGATATATAACATTGCTATGTTCACCTCTCAAAAATCCCCAAAATCACAGTTTGAAAAACAGCCCCCCCTGCTAAAAGACTTAGGGATGGAACTTTGAATATTTTTTAAAATTCAAAAATTCTAAAGTTTATACTTTAGAAAATAGCTTTTCTGTATTTAAAATGCTGAACATATCACTTTTTTGAAAACAATTTTAAAAGGAAAACTTTTAAAAATCATTTTGTTTTTTCATCTCCTTCAAACTCTGGGTCAACCCAAGTTTGACCAGTGCCACATGTCACTTCCTAATTGGTCAAACCCTATCCACATCATCAGCTGAAACACACAGTGCAATGTCATCACTACATCACACTAAGTGGGCCCGCTTGCCACATGCCAAATTTTTGCATGCTCACAATACTTAACCAATGCACATCTTTCTTTTGCTAGTATGCACCCACCGTCAGATCGTGACAGGTGTCACAATCTGGTGCATCTCCTCAAAATACTCTGGATCTTTTCCAACTCTTTGTCCACTGGGACCTATCGCAACGTGTCATAATTCTGTAATCCTGCATTATTTATCCCGTGAGCACTTCTATTTTGTGAAAATGCGATATCCGTCAAATCTGCCATGTGGCAGCATCCTGTGCGTAGATCTCAGACTATTCTTTTTGTGCCACCTCATCATCAGCTGAGACCCATCACCACATGTCAATCAAGGGAATTCCTACATTATTTAACTCATGAGCATCTTGTTTTTGTGAGCATGCGCGTGCCACACGATTTAGACACTTGGCACGATCTCGTGAACCAGCTCCCAAAGTCACCACATCATTCCTTTTGCTTTTCTATTTAAAATTTTGACCATATGTCATGCTAACATCATCATCCAACCTAGCCTTCCATTTTGAGCAAGCATGAGACCCACGTGGGAGGTCACTTGGCTTATAAAAGCCACTGTCTCAAAGACAAGTGATGTAGTGCTTGATTGTGCATATAAACAATGATGAGCCTTCTTGTAGCATGCTTGTGGTATTAAAGGTTTTGAGGGAATCTACCCTCGATGGGTTCATACCTTCGATCTACCTACAAACATTCACACCTCAGCATCTCCAATGCTTGATTATTTGGATGTGCTACTGCTTTTGATTGCATAACCTCTTGGAAGGCATCTCCAACCTACATCTTTGTTTACCATTCAGATTGTGAGCAGCTCTACAGAGTGAACGATCTGTCTTTAACATTTCTCCTACTAGTCCTTTTCTTACTTGTGTGGAGTAATGGTGATTTTTCCTTTAATCAGCATGCTGCTCTTTTCATTCATGCGTGGGTTGTTCATTATCTCCTGGCGCATGAAGCTTCCTTGCTTGGCATGAGTACCACTGCAGCTAATGCATGAGTTTTATATTTATACTGGCTTTGTTGGCATGGGATCTATTAATATAGGCTTTCTTTTGAAACCTTTGGTTACAACACAGATCTCCACAAGGGCATGTGCCAGGAACACATTCAATTTTCATTGAACGGTTTAGGCAATCATCCCCACAACACCCAGGAGTGCCATCTTTAGGAGCTTTGCATTGATAGATCATTATCTCATCAATTGTTGGACTCTTCTGGCACCTATTAACATAAATGTTGCACTCAATTGATGTCCATACATATTTTTGAGTCACTTGAATATGACTCTTTTGAATAGCCTTTGAGTCTACTTGGCCATCTGAGTTGTCATTTTCATTGAAGTTGGAACTCTCAAAAATATTGAGTTCTGCATTAAGTTTGACATTAGACTTTTCTTGTGGCACAAAACATTCTGCAAAAGCTTTGTCCAAGTTGTTACAGCAACACCATCTAGGGTTTGTTATGTCTATATACTCAGCTAATTCAATAGGTATCCGACATGATTTTGTGGACTTATAACATTGAAGCCATGCACTTGGGGTTTTTCAAACACTGCATTACGATCCTTGGAATCCTTATTTCCTTTGGCTTCTATAAGAAAACTTGTTGGACTACTTGTATCAGCAATCATCCCTTCAACAATAGGGGTGTCATTAGCACTAATACTTTCATGAGTCAAAATTTCATTTTTCTGATCATCAAAATCATCTACAAGTTTTTGAACCTCCATCATAGCAACATCCTCTCCCAAAAGCACGACACTGCCTACCTAATCAAAAGTTTCCCTCTTTTGTGAATTGATGCAGAGTTCACTCCCTTTTAACTCATTCATTGTAGCATCTCAATTCCACTATGCCTGATCTAAACTTTTGAGAAGAAAAAATAGTATGCCGAATAGGCAATGGATCTCAGGAAGTTTTCATCAATTTCACTTGTGGCATCTAGGACGAGATACACCATATCAGTTTGATGAATTTAGTCAGGCCCCAAAGTGGGTTTGACTAAATAATTTTTTCATTTCCAAAGAATTGATATGCAAAACTAACTTATTCACCACCTTGAACTAATTAGAATCACGTTTAATCACTAAATCATCAAACAAAACTCGCTTTACCACTTATTTGCAAACTATGAATTTGGTGCTAGGAGGTCTTTTGACTGGCCTTCAAAATTGACCAGAACATCTGATCGGGCTCTAAAAATTGGCATATTGATTCTCTGTTCTACATAGTTGCATCCTATCAAATCTCGTCTCATGAAGAATCCTCAGTCAAAAGATATTTTCTATCGAAGTTGCCTCCTCATAATCACCTACATGAAAACATGTCAGAAAACACTCAATTGCATTCAGAATCGGCTTCAAAAACTAGGTAAACTGACACTTGGGAAGACAAAAACTGGGGCATTGGTTCTCTGTCATGTGGATAATATGAATCTGTGATTTGGGCTTATGAAAAATAACGGGGCGCAAATGGTGATTAGTCAAAGTGGGTCATTCATAATTTTTTGATTGGAAGGAAGGACAATTTTTTTTTTTTTGCAAATAGAATTGACCTCAAAAAATTATGCGGACGGATTTGTCATGACCTAAAAACTGGCACACTTGGAATATTTTTAGTGGACAACATAGTGGTACAATCCATTCGATCTTACCAATCACAGATCTCAAGTTATGACATCCTGAAGAGGGGTACCAAATAATCTACATTTGTTGAGACCAGCATAAAGGTAGAAATTGCATTTGAAAACTGATCAAACGGATTTTTCAAGAGTTGAAAATTGAAACATAACAATTATTTGATGTCTACAATGCAACACAAAATAAATTTTGACATTTTGGTCAATTGGGTCAAAGTTATAGCTCATCAAATAGGGCTTCCCAGAATTAAGAATTAATTGTAAAAGCATGAAAATAGTAATTGACCAACTTTGAGGGATTCAAAACCTAGTCAAACGAACTCAAAACAACTCAAAATCTAAAATAAAGGTTCTTGGATATGGACATTAGACATTCTCAAAGTGGTAAATCACAAAATGTTTCTGGGTGCGAGATATTCACTTGCAAACAGAGCCTCCTATCACTGTTTAACACTTCGATGAAAATGCAAAATTGAGAAATGCTTAAAATCATGGGTAGAAATATGGAATATATTCCATGGGCATTCGAATGGTGGGTGATGAAATGGGTACGATAGGTTATGAATCAATAACTGGTTTGCATGGGATAATGAAATGGCTCAGAATGGTGATTTAACTTCATGGAATAGGTAAATGCACTAAATGGAAGGTGTTAGAAGCATTGAACACCTCTTAGGCCTTAAAAGTATAGTCAGGTACAAACTCATCAAAAAGTGTTCATAGGGCTTGATTTTCTAAATAGTGCTCAAAATTCGGGCTACAATTTTGAGCGCCAACATATAGGAAAGGTAAATTTGTTGTCAAAATTGATAAAGACATATTCCTATAGAAGTAAAACATATAAATTTTTGAATTCATCCACTCATAAGATCTTAGAAAGTGCACATGTGAGAATTGATGAGTTCACAGAAAAGAGTGAAGAAGAGAGAAACATAGAACCTAAAGACTACATAAAGTTTATCTACTATGAACCTGATATATTGCCAAATCCAATTGGAAGTAATCAAACTTTAACTCCCGAGTCCCCAAAATCTCTAGAATCTACTGAGTTGCAACCAGTGCAACCCGAGTCATTGTCTAAGGGACTTGAGTCATAGTCAAAAGCTATCAAGCTACTGCCAAAGAAAATCCAGTCTGATGGACCCAAGTAATAGATAGTGGGGTTTGAGCTTGATATAGAAGATCCTGGCAAGGCAAGTGGAATAAATCCAAAGTACCTATGTTAGCAAGATATGTTAGAAGGCACCACGCACCAAATTAGATCATTGGAGACAAGTCAAATGGAACAATGAAAAGAAACAAATGAAAAGGTACATGTTTGCTTACTGAATTTGAACCTAGACCATTTAAAGATGCTTTGGATAATGAAAGTTGGATTGAAGCTATGAATGAAGAGATAAAACAAATAGAAAGGAATAAAACCTAGACTCTTGTTCCTAGACCCAAGGATAAAAATGTAATTGGCAAAAAGTGGGTTTTCAAAAATAAGCTAAATGAAGATGGAGAAGTTTCCAGAAACAAAGCAAGGTTAGTATACAAAGGCTATTCTCAAGAAGAAGGTATTTATTATTGTGAAAATTTTTCTCCTATTGCAAGATTAGAAGGTGTTTAAAGTTTAATTTCTTATGCTTCACATAAAGTATTTTAAGTTTATCAAATGGATGTGAAATTTGCATTCTTGAAGAGGAAGTTTACACAAAACAACTAGAAGGTTTTGTAAATCCTAGCAAAAAGGATATTGTTTGTAAGCCACACAAAGCATTGTATGGTTTCAACCAAGCTCCCTGAGCTTGGTATGAAAGACTTCATAACTACTTGATAAAAATTAGTTTACAAAGAATAAATGATAACAACAATCTATATATCATAGAAGGACTAGTGAAGAAGTTTGTGTTGGCAAAAATATTTGTGGATGACACATTGTTTACTAGAAATGATGACTTGTGCAAGGCTTTTCATAAGAAATAAGTAAATAATTTGAGATGTCCATGTTTGTAGATATAAAATTATTTGTTGGATTGTAGATTCAACATAAGAAATATGGTATATACATTACCCAATCCAAGTATATCAAGGAGACACTAAAGAAATTTTGAATGGAAGATACAAGACTAGTTGGAACACCTATGTCTACTGGACATAAGCTTTCCAAGAATAATGACTCTAAGGAAGTAGATTAGACCACATACAGATCAATGATTGGAAAATTACAATATGTAGTGCATATAAGGCCTAATATCGCATTAGCAATTGGTATGGTGGAAAGATTCTCAACAAATCCTAAAGAAAATCACATGATGGAAATCAAGAGAATCATGAGGTATCTAAAAGGTACTAAATTCTATGGATTATGGTACAAGAAAGGAGGCAATTTGGATTTAAAGGCCTTCACAGATGCTAATTGGGAAGCAAGTGTTGATGATAAGAAGAGCAGCAGTGGTGGAGTGTTCTCTCTTGGTAAAAGACTAGTGTCTTGGACAAGTAAGAAGCAAAATTATATTTCTCAATCTATAGAAGAAGCAAAGTATGTTGCAACAATAGTTAATTGTTCCAATGTTGTTTGGTTCAAGAAACTGTTGGTAGGTATGAAGATAGAAATAAATAATCCAGTGGTTATCTTCTATGATAATACTAGTGGAACTAATATATCAAAGAATCCTGTGATGCATACCAAGACCAAGCACATTGCAATAAAATATCACTTTCTAAGAGAATTGGTGCAAGATAAAGAGGTAAGATTGGAATATGTGAATACTAAAGAAAAAATTGCAGACATATTCACTAAGCCTTTTCCATAGGATGCATTTTTGTATCTAAGAGGTAAGTTAGGGTTTATTCCCCGATTTGAAGCTCACTAAAATAAAGTTTAGTGACACGTTGACTAGAGCATGTTGAAGATCAGTCAGTTGATGTAGTATTGAAAATGGTAGATTGCATATGAATCAATACATAAGGTACATTGGAGTTTACTAAATATTTTCTTTAGCATAAGATGTGAAAGAGAGAGTTTGGCTATTGGTTGTCATATCAAAGAAATTTTGGCATAATATCAAAGAGGGAGTGTTTTCTATTAGAAGAAGACATTGAAGACAAAGTTTGCTGATAGAGGGAGAAAATGAAGGCAGAGGGAGTTCACACTAATAGAGGGAATTTTCATAGATGAGAGTCAAAATGAAACTAAGGATATGTTTTGTAATTTATTTTTTCTCTAAAATTTCATTGTATTATGACATGTTGTGTTGCCATCAATGCCAAAGAGGGAGATTGTTGAAAACAATTGGTTAATTATGTATTGTCTTTGATGTTACACAAAATGTTATATCTTTGCCAATCAGTGTATGCCAAGCTCACTCAAGAAATGAAGATAGTTTCCTATGTCTACCAAGCATTCCAAAGTTTGCCAAGTTCATAAGGTAGTTTCCACTGAGTTCATTTAGGCATCGAAGATAAGTTCACAAAAGTTGAGTCTTAATTGAGCTTACTCAGGTAACAAAAGAATTGTTGGATAGAACTAGTGTTGACTGAGCTCACTCAGTTACCAAAGGAACTTTGTAAAGATGCAAGTGTTAAGAAAGTTCACTTAGTTAACATAGGAAAATCATTTTTGAGTTAGTGCCTATCGAGCAGGGACGGCTAATGAAGAATTTTCTTGTGTTGGCATATTAAAGTTCAATGGATTTGTTTGGTGGTTGTAGCTGACTGAGTAGATGGATATTAATTATTCTAAGATGTATTCAAGCTGATTTGACAATGTGTATGATATAAATATAAGGTCAAGTTGAGGATTGAATGTGTGCAACTATATGGAAGAATAGAAAATGCTTAGAGGAAGTGAATTAGATGAATAAAAAGATTATCCTTTAGGAGCTACAAAGATACATTCAATTAGGAAGTATCAAGTACTTAAGCTAGAATTGAGATATGTAATCAGCAATTCAGTTGCATCAAAAATTAGTTCATCTCATTGTTATTCTCTAACCATTGTAGCAATGATCTAAATCTCTTAACATAGGTAGCTTAATAACTATTTGTAAATCCTCTAACAAGGTGGCATTTATAGATTGAAGTGTCTAAAGACCTCTAACAAGGCCTCTCCTAATAGGGTGATTAAACTCTCTAATAGGGTCACACCTAATAGTGTGTTTTGTAACTTTTAATAGGGTTGGATCCTAATAGGGCTCAGTACAAAAGAGTAAAAATCAGCTTTTAGTTGCAATTGGTGGTTTTTCCCAAATTGGGTTTCTATATTAAATATTGGTGTCACTTGTGTTCATGCTATTTATTTCATGTGTATGTAACTAAGTTAATCAAGGTTAATCACAAGAAATATCTTAAGATTTTCATGTTAAGCATTTATTGAGTTACAATTGTTATTTTAGTGGTTACCAAATTACAACATATAATCAATATTAACTGAGTGCCTATGTGATTGCTAAGCAATAATATTTTCAATAGTGTTTATATTTTTTGCTAACATCTAAGGAATCTAGGAATATTTTTTTGGTGATTGATTCAACCCTCCCCTCTCAATTTCTCCTCTTATATTTCCAATAGTTAACATATCAAAGAATCCTATTATGCACACAAAGACAAAGCATATTGCAATCAAGTATCATTGCTTGACAGCACTAGTTCAAGATAAAGAAGTGAAATAGAAATTTGTGAACACAAAAGAGGAAATTACTTACATATTCCCTAATGCTTTATCTAAGGATGCTCATGAATATATTAGATGTAAACTTGGGGTGATTCCACTAGACAAAACTACCTAAGAAAAGATGTTGTTGTGCATCAAATGTGTTGATCAAAGAATCTTACACATTGATGTTGATAGATGTACATTAGAGTTTCCTAAGGTAGTAGTGAAGGAGGATAATATAAAAAATCAATCATAAGAAGATGACAAATAAAGAATTTAGAACTGCTATAGAAGTATGTACATGATCAAGATGTATGAGAAAGAGATAGTGTCTTTGGCATTGTTGTCAAAGAGGGAGAGAATATCTAATAAGCAAAGAGGAAGAGTATTTAGAGATGCGAATGAATATAAAAAAGGAGATATATATCCGTGAGGGAGAGATTTACTTGAGATGTTTCTAGATCAAAGATATAGATCAGAATGAAACTAAGCATATTAATGAAGATTTGAAACATTGAGAGTGTTACTTGAAGACTGTACATAATTTTGGATTTTATGGTAACTTGATGTACTCTTGAATTTTTTAAGAGGTGTTTCCATCAATGCCAAAGAGGGATATTGTTGGAAACTACAATTGGAATTGTTTTTTATGTTTTCATTGATGTCAAATCTATTCATAAAATAATTTTCTAATTGATCTAAATGTCATATCTATTTGATGGATGAAGAGGATTTGAGAACTTCATAAAAAAGAATCTAGAGGAAAGGTTGAGTTATGAAGATGAAACTACAAATGGACATTTGATTAATTGGAATTTGACAAGATAAAGTGATTTCTTAAGTCATGTTGCAAGAGGAGAAGACAATAATTTACAAGAATTAAAAGTTTGAGAAAAGATAGAACAAATGTATAGGCTTGACCAAGCAATAGAGTAGAAGTGTAAAGATTTTTTATGTACATGCCAAGTGATGCTAGTGTCAACCAAGCTATAATAAGTACTAAGAAAATTTAGTGTTGACTGAGCACCAGTATTGACCAAGTGCTAGTGCATGTATTAAGAAAGAAGTTCTATAGTGACCAAGTAACCTAGTGATTACCAAGTGTCAAAAATTAGTGATGGCTCATGAACTTCCTTGACATGGGAATAGTGGTCGTGGCATTGGTAGCTTCATGAATGAGCATGAACTAGATAATTTTTATTCTTATCTATTTCTCTCCCTATGGGTCTAGTTTGTGGCCTTGTACTAGAGGAGCAATTTGCACATTTTGTAGTGGCCCTCGTCAACAACAATGTATGGAGGAATTCTCTTTTCATTGACAGATTTGTTTGCAAAGCTTTTTTTTGATGATGACTTCATCATTGCAAATGTCTGCTCATGCCTCCCTTCATGGGAAAATTCAACTCTGGAAAACATCTCCCCACTAGCATGAAGCACTGTAGGATCCATCTCCATCTTAGTTGATGTAGAGGGTGATTCAAGTAGTGCAAGAGACTATCCTATTGATTTTCCTCAATTTGGTTTCTCCCCATCTTCTATGTAGCATTTGGATCAATGCACTAGCAAAAGGAATGACTTTCTTGCCTCTACTTCCTATGTAGATTAGACTTATTTTTCACATTATAATGGCCTTCCATGGTATCACAATAACATAGGCTTTTTATTACATCACCACATGAAAAATGGAAAAATCCTTGACTTAGAAAAAAGTCATTTACATTCTTGTTTTATAATATGTAGGGCTAAAGTTATAATGATTAAAGAGAACCATTATATGTGCTCAATTATTATTTCCCATGTCATATTTTTAAGGGTCAAGTGGGCAATCAAAAAAACCTATTTACTTTAGTACATTAACAAACTCAAAAGGATAATTAAAAAATAGGGCTTTAATTCATTCCTTTGTGGTTTCTCACTTGTACAACCTTAAATGTTCCATTGATAAAAAATGATATGCACACATACTAAAGCCTTATAAAAAATAAAACCATTATAATATCCTCTGTAGATCATATTTTAAATCTCATAATGTCTCATCAAACTGACAGAAATAGTTGCACCCTAGAGTGGGTCCAGCTAAAAAAATTTCAAACTAAAACATCTGAACTTTTAGATTGATCCAATGAACTCATTATAGTGATTGAAAAAAAATGATCATTGATTGAATATTTTAAAACTCAATTTACCCCTTTCTACTAACTGCCAATTTTGTATCAAGGGGTCCTTTGACTAGCCTTACAAACTGATTAAAACTAACAACTGAGCCCTAAAAACTGACATACTGGCTCTTTGGTGAAAAATATCTTACCTTGTCAGATCATGTGTCATGATGACACTTGGGACAAAAGATATTGACCATCAAAGTTTCCTTCTCAAAATTTCCCGCAAGAAAACATGTTAGAAAACCACAAATCACATTTGGTTTTGGCTTCAAAAATAAGTCAAATCGACACTTGAGGGCACAAAAATTGGGACATTAATTCACTATCATGAAGAGAGTATAAATCTATGATTATGGCTCATGGTGAATATATGGATGCATTTGGAAAGTAGTCAAAGTGGGCTACTCATAATTGTAGGACTGGAAGCAATGGAAAAACAATGATTTTCTCAAATGGAATGGACTTGGGAATGTGTGTAGATTAATTCATAAAGACTTGAAAACTAACATAGTTAAAGAATTTTTAGAGAAGAACACAATGGTATAATCCATTTGGTCTCACTATCACAGATTCAAAGTTATGACATCCCAAATAGGTGTATTGACCAATCTGCACTTTATGACACTAGTAAAACTTAGAAATTGCATTTGGAATTGAGTTAGAAAAGAAGTCAAACATATTCATCATAGGCTCAAATTAGAAAAATATCAAGTCTCTAACCTCTATAATGTAATGCAAAAGGAATTTTATCATTTTGATCAACTGGGTCAAAGTTATAACTGGTCAAACAGGGCCTCCTAGAATTTTGAACAATTTAGATTAGCATGACAACATTAAGTAACTGACTTTGAGAGATTCAAAACCTAGTAAAAACACATAAAAATGACTTGAAATGTGAAACATATGTTCTCTAATATGTGTACTAAAAATTCCCAAAGTAGTGAGTCATGAAACATAACTGCATACAAGATATTCAATTGCAAACCAAGCTATTTGTCATTGTTTGACACTTGGGCAAAAATTGAGATCTGAACATTGCTCAAAATAGAACTTCATGAAATGACTCAGAATGACAATTTATCTTCATGCGATGCATGGATATATTAAATACAATGTGTTAGAAACATAAAACACCTCTTAGGCCTCAAAATGACAACCGAGTACACAAGCATTGAAAGTGCTTATAGGGCTCAAAAGCTTAGAATGGTACTCAGATTGGGGATGAAATTTTGAGTCCCATCAAGATCAAAGGCCAAATGAGTGAGCTTCAAACACTCACTATTAGATTGTAGTAGCCAGAGGAAAACATTGAAGACTTTGGAATTAAGATGGAGAGGATTCAAAACGCTATTAGAGGCATTTAATCTGACAAGGAGAAGGTAATAAAGAGATTATTTATCCTCATAGAATATTTCTTAATGAAAGTTATCATTTTGTAGAGGCAATTAGAGGAGTGTCTTGTAGCAAAGACATCCTATGATATATTTTCCTATACTGACTTGAACATAGTGGAAGTGACATCCTATGCACTTTATAGTTTCATTAGTATATTTGATACAATCAAGGAAAGCTAGAAGAAGGATTTTGAAAAGCTAAAACATGATTTATAGATTATATATCCAGAATGTCAAGTTGATTAGAGAAAGGAAACACAATTTTTGTATATACATATTTTTGACACCTTTTCCATTGATGTCAAAGGGGGAGAAATATGTAAGGAAAATTGTTTGTATATGTACATGTTTGTACACGTAAGGAAAAAGTATATAAAATTGTATATGTATATGTAAGGGGGAGCTTAGCTATGTATTATAAAGGAGTGATAGAGCATGAATAAAATTTTTCAAGTTTTGAAGGCAATTTGTGTGGAGTTATTATTTTGTATGACATAATTTTTGAACTTAGCCAAATTTCCTAAATGTTTCCATCAATGGAAAAGGGGGAGATTATTGGAATATGGCTAGGTATATATGTGAGTGTTATAATTTATAGAAACATATCCATTTTGGTATTTCATGGTGTAATTAATGTTAGAAAATTTTCTAAGTGTTAAACAGTTTGCAACAATATAGAGGTAGATATGGTATGCACGGATGACAAACTTCAAGTTAGCTCATGTATAGTTGAGGAGTGATAGATGAGAGTTTCATGATGATGTATGTCAATGTATATATCTACACAAATAGTACATTATAATTTATAGATGATTTACCAGTTCGGGTATTTAACTCAGAACAAAGCATGTTAGTTAATACAAGTGTACAACTTAAGGAATTATTTTGGTAACAAAATAATTACTTAATTATGGTGGGATGACATCCTAGATGTTTACCCAAAGTTATTTTATAGTTAGTCAAGCTTTTGAAAGAATGAAGGCTGACTGATTGAGGGGTTTTATTATTTGCAAGATATAAGTAAATATCATATCTTGTGTAGCTAAGAAGTGAAGTAATGTGATGTGAAGAAATCAAGTAAACATAATATGTATGTGATGCAAACTATTGTGAGGGATATATATGCAATCTTTG
Source organism: Cupressus sempervirens (assembly GCA_028749045.1). Classification (NCBI taxonomy): domain Eukaryota; kingdom Viridiplantae; phylum Streptophyta; class Pinopsida; order Cupressales; family Cupressaceae; genus Cupressus; species Cupressus sempervirens. The sequence continues at coordinate 961,447,466 of CM053785.1, read as the reverse complement.
TATGATGTGAGAAAATGCGAAGTACAATAGTAAAATAGTATTACATGTATATCTACTCTTGTGAAGAAACTTGATTGTATATTGCATGTTAGGATAGTCCTCTCTCCTTGTATTCATTGTAATTTCTCTACTAGCTCCTAACAAGGTTAAAGAAACTCCTAATAGGGTTGAGGATTTTAAAAGGGCCTAGTCCTCTAAAAAGGACGTGAGACACTATATGTACTTCACAAACTCCTAACAGGGTCAGTATCCTTAACATGATTCTTTTGTTTAGTGAATCGTCTTGTGGGTATCATCTCAACTGGGCTTTTCCATTGGCCAAGGTTTCCCTAGTTAACAAATAATGGTGTTATGAGTTCTCTCTATGTATAGTTATATTTATTATTTAGTTTTTTTGGTTTACTTTCATATGCAAGTTATAACGTAATTAACAATATCCAATTGTGAGAAAAAGTTTGCAAAATACTGATTCACCCCTCTTCTCAGTATTATCTATTCTTATACCATAAACCATAGTATTCTATTCCTTTTAGATATCTCAATATCCTTTTCACATCCATTGGGTGGTTATCCTTAGTATTAGCAAAAAATCTTGCAACAATTCAAATTGCTAATGCCATGTTAGGTCTGCTATGAACAACATATTGCGATTTACTAATCATTTACTTGTACAATATCTGATTTACTTTAGAAAAATCATCATTCTTTAATTTTTTTTTTCTAATAGCTATAGGTGTTCCAACTGGTCTTGAATGTTTTATTCTGAAGGTCTTTAGTATCTCCTTGATATATTTTAATTATGTAATGTATATACCTCCTTTCATTTGATAGACCTACAAACCAACAAATAATTTTATCGCTCTAAACATTGAAATCTCAAAATTTTCTTCATCTCATTAGCTAATGATTTGCACATTAAATGTTGTCCTCCAAATATGACACCATCAACAAATATTTCAACTAACAATATCTTATCCTTACATTGAATTTTCAAATATAGATTTCTATTATAATTCATTCTTGCAAAACCAATTCTCACCAAATATGCATGTAATCTTTCATACCATGCTCTAAAGGGTTGTTTCAAACCATACAATGTTTTGTGAAACTTACATACCATGTTCTCCTTGATAGGTTCAACATATCTTTTAGGCCGTTTAATGTAGACATTTTCTTCTAAGATTCTATCAAACAATGTAGATTTGACATCCATTTGATATACCTTGAATACTTTGTAAGGAGCATATGCAAGTAATTTTCTTCCTCCTCACAACCTTGCAACTGGAGAAAATGTATCTCCATATTCAATTCCTTCCTCTTGTGAATATCCCTTGGAAACTAATCTTTCATTGTAAACCAATAAACCAATCACATTCTTATCCTTTGACCTTGGTACCAATGTCCATATTTTTTTCTTCTCTATTTAATCAATCTCCTTGTTCATTGCTCTAATACAATATTCATTCTCCAATGCATCTTTAACTATTCTTGACTCAAACTCACATAGTAGACATGTATTATTCTTCAACTTGGTTCTTGTCATGATTCCTAAATCTTTATCTCCATTTATTTGATTAGGTTTGTGGTGTCTTCTCACATATTTTGATAAAATAGGTTCATATCTTCTTTCTCCTTGTTGTAATTCGCTTGGTCTAGCTTGCACATCTTCTCTAGGTATTTCCTACCATAACTCAACTTCCTCTATTTGATGTTCACTCTTCTCTATCTATGACTCAACCTCTATAGCTTGATGCTTGATAGCTTTCTAACGCACAATAGAGTTTCTGTACTATAACTATTGACAATTTGGCTAGGTCAGACATTATGCTATTTCCATTTATGGAATATATTAGTCATGTTGATGCAGACAAAAGGATGAATAACTAGGGCCAAAGGATCACCCAACTATCCAAACCACCCTGCAAGAGTTAACACAACGGAAGAAAACACAAAGAATAACAACCAAAGGAGGAAGAAGAGTGAAATACTTTTATTGAGTCATCAAAATATCTTCATACATGCCTAGCTATAAGGACTTCTAGGTTATGACCAATTACAAATACACTCACATTCAAAGATCCAATTGTAAATTTGCACTTTTAGTTTCGCTCTCTAATATTCTTCCCCAAAACTTACCTAACTCTAAGCCTAAACACTCTATATACTTGTCAAAATGGCTTATAGATTATTCTAGAACATTACATAAGAGGAAGGCTGACCCAAAAATGGTCTGGATGCATCCCAAGAAAATATCTTAACATAAATGTGGCAAACAAAATAAATCCCGCAAGTCAGCTCACAGAAATCATGTTCAAATGCTGACACTCGGGATACACTGGGTAACTCGACGAATAAAGAGTCACTTGGTGTATACTGGGTAACTCAGTAAATGAAAAGTCACTTGGTGTACACTGGGTAACTCAATGAATGAAGAGTCACTTGGCATACATTGGATAACTCAGTGAATGAAGAGTCACTTGGCATACACTGGGTAACTCGGTGAATGAAGAGTCACTTGACATACACTAGGTAACTCGGCAAATGAAGAGTCACTTGGCGTACACTAGGTAACTTGTCAAATGAAGAGTCACTTGGCATATACTGGTTAACTCAATGAATGAAGAGTCACTTGGCATACAGTGGGTAACTCGATGAATTAAGAGTCACTTGGCATACACTGGGTAACTTGGTGAATGAAGAGTCACTTGGCATATATTGGGTAACTTGGCGAATGAAGAGTCACTTGGCATCCACATGCAGAATGAACAAAAATGAGAAGGATAACAAGGCAACCTAGGATGCTCCTAAATCACATGTGAAGTGAGCAAAGCATAAAGATGAAGTTCTAGCAGTTAGACTTCGAAAATTATCTAAGTGTTATGCATATTATCTAGTAGAATAGTAAGAGTTTTGATTGGAGAGCTTCATAGACATATTATGGACATGTGCAAAGTTAGGTATGACTAAAAGAGACTATGATGATGATGTGTGCAGGTTTCTAGGAAAGTATGGTCAATACTATCAAAGTTATAATGATTTTACTAGTTATAATTACTAGCCCTTCTCTAAGTCCCTTTATGTTCCAAAGGATTTTTGATTTTTTTATTTTCAAGGGTCTTTTATTTTTCTTCCAAGGTGGGAATTTTAGAGTAAACCCTAGGTGTAATAGAATGGTTGAAACCCCTCTCATTATATTAATCCTTCATTAAGATTCTCACTTTACCTAGCTTTTAATTTTTGAAGCATGACATTAGTCCCTTTTATCCTAGGTTTTTTTACCCGCAGTTACGTCTTTGTTTGTTTGCATGTTGTTTAATTTTTTTTGGTTAACCAAAGGGACAAGATGTTTTGTAAGCATTTGATTCATCCTAGATCTATGCTTCTCTTGATGTCATTGTGCAAAAGTGCATATTCATTAAGTTCTATGATAAAGTGAGCTTGTGACACCTATCCAGTGGGACCAAACAAATACAACTCTAATAATCAATCGCATCCCTCAGAAGCCAATGGAATCAATATTTGTCACTTCTTTGCTATGGGAACATGTGCTTATTTTAAACATCATGACATAGAGAGAGTATGACACATGGATGTGGTGGGTCCTTAAACTTTTGAAGGGGGTCACATCATCATAGGACAACTACCATGTTGTGGTTGGTTTATAGCTTAGGAAAAACATGTTTTAAAGTGTTTTCCCAATTGTTGGTCAAATTTAAGATCCATGGATGTTGCATTATCATTATGGAGAGGTACCCAAGTTTTAAGTAGTGCAAGAATGTAAGAATTTTCCACATGTTTAGTGGAACCCTAAGAAATAGTAAAGTATGTATAATTTTCAACCATGGTCACATTATCGCTATTCCATGTTGCATGTTTTTTAAACAATGTGACAATGTGATCATTTGACTCATTTGAAAATCGTGAATTGTTTCAACAAGTAAGGGATGCATTTTTTCATGTAAGTGACCATTTTACTTTTGTGTAAAAGTTTCAATATAGATTTCTTGGTCTATCACAAGTATGCCTCCAAAAAAGGGTTTCTCTAGACAGACATACTACCAACATAGAAATGTCCATGACTAGTGATGCTACACAAATAAAGAAGATAGTCCATGTGTCTCTAAGATTAAAGATGGTTGAGGGTTTGTATGATCAAGGGAATTGGACCCATGATGTAGTAATGACTAAGGACAGGTTGCAACTATTCAAAAAATAGTTTTTAGAAAGGAAACTCTTTGCCCTACATGGTAATATATGTATTTTTGACCTTAGAAAGTTAGTGTTCCTAGAGTGTTCATGGACTTAGATCTTTTGACATCAGTTAGAAGAATTTATGATCCAATCACCAAGTTAGTATGGGGAGAAAATGGATAATTCCTGAAAAAAATAACACCTGAAGAGATCAGTGAAGCATTTTGGATGGGTCCTTTCTCTCAATACAATTAAGCTATTAATTTTCAAGAATTAGAAAAGGGGTATCAAGCCCAAAGGGTTTATGTTAGACAAGGATCTCTGAGAGAAAATATGGGAGCCATTGGGAGTGCAACATTAATTGCAACATCAACCCTAGAGCCCTTCAAGAAACATTTTTTCAATTCTTGTGCTCTGGATAGTTATATGTCTTTATGTAGGGTTTTTGGGGAGGATGAACAAAGCTATATGCCTGTTAAATTTATGTACATCATGCTACAAATTTCTTGTTTTGGCTTTAATGTCATTTTTAATTTTTCTTATTTCTTAGCTAAAGAAATCCATAATGGATTGATTGGGATTGAAAAAGGGAAAGTGGACAAGGCTTTCAGATGGTATTTAATGTTAATGCGTATGTTTCTTTTCAAAGGAACAACTTTTTGGCTCCTAAATTAATAGTTTTTGAAAAACCAAATGATAGGAACCCATACATCTATGGGTAGCTAATTCCCATGTTCAACATACATATTCAGACATCGGGGCTAACCATAAGGCTATACTCCTTCCTCTTCAGGCTTTGCAAGACCTATGCGGGTGAACCTATAGATTCATTTATATGAAAACTATTCCAAAACATACAATATGAATCTATATAAAATAGATAAAACCCCCTATTCTTCTATTGCTTATGCAAACAACATAGACATTAAATAACCAATAACATGACCTATAAACTTGATAAGCTAAGTGAGGGAAAATATTTTCAGTTCTTCAACATGAAAGAGAAAAAACTTTGATTAATGTGTTGATTTTAGCATAACCAAAATATGATCATGTAGCTGATTAGTGCCTTATCTATTGAGAAATTCCACCAATTACTATCACACATCCATGGATATCAATGATATATCTCATATATTAGGCCTCTAGATCTATCCTATCACTATGTGAATTAGACATCAGTATTCATAAAAACCCTCATACTCATGATATCCTTCTCATGAAACCTGCAACCCTATAAAATACATCAAGCATTTACTTGGATCTTTGTTCCAGCAACAAAGTATATTGAGACATAGAACTTTAAGGAGTTGCAAACGAGTTTAAGCCATTTGTTCCTAAACCACAAAACATTGTAGAAAATAGGGAAAGGAGATGAGAATGAGAATGAAACTAGAAGTTTTTTTTTCCTTGTATTTATTTCTTTGAAACAATACATGTAAGATGCATTTAAATAATTGAGAAAATAACTCAATAGACCAGAACTATATATATTAGCTTTAGTATTTCTATTCATACAAGAGAATATGTTGAATAATGGTGGAAACCCAATTGAGAACTTGCTCAAAAAACTTGGGAACCAACCTTAGGTGGTGTCACAATAGTGGAATTTGTTTTCCAATCAACTAGAACCAACCTCTATAATGAGAGAAAAAGAGAAAGATATAGAGAAGGAAGAAGAATGTAGATTTGATCTAGAAGTGACACATGTCCACTTGAATCTCAGTCCCTTAATGTTGCAAAGCCTCTCTTTTCTCTCTACAACCAAAATTTGAATGGAATCTCATCATTGATCTTCACAAAACTCAAACTTCTCCAAGTGACGAGAAACCCTCACTTTTATGAAGATTTTAGATAGGCATCTAAAATGTTGATAAATCCTTCACTAAACTAACTTGGAGGTAAGAAGACACCACCAATTGTATCTCCACTAACTTTGACACACACCCATTTTATCATTTCACAATAAAATAAGTATGAATCACCATGCTAGAATATAGTCGAAAAACAAGTAACTCAGACAAAACCCAAAATATCTCCCACATACTACTTACTTTTCAAAAATAAAGGGTAAAATTAGAAATCACATTCTAAGACCTTTTTGTCAGTATATGATAGTCCTATATCCTCTTAACAAAAATTCCTAGAAGATCCATTTGAAACCATGTTCATGAACTGACTCTCAGGCTTGATTTTCTTCAAAAATTAAACCCTTATGCTAAATTTTAAACTTTACATTAAAACCAAACCTAATTACAAAATTTTTCATGTCAAAAGAGGACAATAATAATAAAAAATTAGTTTTATTAACTTTTTATTTTTTCCCCTCTTTTTGAATCTGGGTCAACCCAAGTTTGATTGGCCTCTAACATGTGTCACCACTTGAATAGTTCATCTCTACATTGTCACCCACCACTTGGGTGCCATGTGGTACCCTCTAATTGGTCCAAAAACTATCACTTGTCACTTGACATAGTGTCACATGTTAGCCTCCCATTGGGTCTCCATGCACAATGACAAGCACATCATCACCTTACTGGGTGTCTTGCCATGTCACTACCATGTGGAATTAGCTGATTGGTCCACTACCTACTCACTAGCCTCTGACACAGTGCCAAGTGTTGACATTTGATTTTTCATTGCATTGTCACATTCCTTAACTAGTATGCAACTTTTTTTTATGATAATGCGATGACCATTGATTTCATGCTATGTGGTATGATTTGATGCATCCATTTTCTCAGTGCCATGTCATCACCCATTGCCACACGTTGCCTTGTCACTTTCTCACTTTTTTTTATCTTCCCTGCATCTTTATTTTGTGATGAAGTGACAATTATTGATCTCACCACATATCATAATCTGGTGAGTCGATCTTTTGTGTTGCCACATCATCAACTCCTTAAAATCTCTACTATGTGTCATTCTTCTAGTGATCCACTTGAGTGCCATGTGTCTACTTCTAATTTGTTCTACTAGCTACCACTTGTCATTATCAAGATGCCATATCACTAGTCCACATCTGCATTTTAGTCAAAACTATCCATTGGCTATGCCCAGTTGGCTTGGATCCACACATACATTCAATGACTCAAAAGCCTTGTATCCTCAAGACAATAGTTTACTGTGTGCTTGAGTATTAAAACAACTTAAATAACCATGCTCTCAACAATTTGGTACTACAACCCTTACGTTGATAATGAAAAATAAAAAGAAAACTCCATCCATGCATGTCCAACCTTGACCAAACCCATCCTTGCATTCTGATCAGTGGGCATTTACCAACCCATACCCTTAGCTCATGTTCTAAACTGATGACTATCTAGGATAAAAAAACTAGTGACATGTTTCTAGGAAGATATCTAAAACATAAGGAATATAGGTGCTATCAAAAGTTGTCTCAAAACTTGGGTAATCTTCTAGAGAGAGTCACTATAGTGAAGATACGTAGCCCATGCTAATAGGGAGAAAAAGACACATCTTTCATCATTTGTAGATCAGACTCTACAAAATATTGATGATAGTGATATGACCAATTTAAAAATTTTATGCAACCAATAATAATAGAACAAAACTCATCAAAGTCACTGATAAGTTTGTGCCACAATGTGCCATTTATAAATCATATGAGTGTAGAGAAGAATTAAATGATCTTTGATGCATGTAGTTCTTTCCATCACTACCAAAGCATGTAGGAGGCTCTGACTTTACTATGTGATGTGGACTGATTAGAAATTGCTACTCAATGTGAGCTTCCACACATTCTTATAGTTGGCTCATCATATGAAAATGACTTTTAGTTCAATACATGCTCAGGTCCACATACACCATTGGTAAACATTGTTTTCCTCTTGTCCTAATCCCAAGTTTCCACTCCTTTATCTTATTGATGACATCATCACTAATGGTTACACCCTTTAGAGTAATTTTTTTTTGTTGTATACATTGTTTGTCTTGCCAATGATGCATTGAAATTAGAAGGTAGCTCTTCAACAGGTATCATTAGACATGTCTACTAGGATGGATCCATGTTATAACAAAACAAACCAACTTGTACAATATGCTCTACTATTTCCTATTTTGACTTGAAAGAATGCAATTTGATTCCTTGAGATGGTTTAGAAGACCTTCTAACTACATTTTCCTTGGAAACAAAAGTAATAACCTCACCAACAACCTTTCCCCCCCTTTAAAATGTTAGAATTAGTATCAAGGTTCTCCTTAACATATTGCACAAAAATCAAATGGATTTATGCCTCTATAGATGAACCCTTAAGATTCATTTAATTTAAGAAGACATCAATATATAACATGTCATGAAACAAAGCTCAAATCAGTCTTACATATTAAGTTTCTACCACTAGTTGTGCGGGTGTATGTTGGGGAACATTGTGATAATCCAATCTAATTTCTTGGCTTTAGGCAGTTAATGAAATACTTTCAAAATAACCATGTGCTTGCATATGTCTTTGTGCTGACCATTATAGTGGAGGGAAACCATTTCATTTCAACATCACTTGTTATTTTTAGGAATAAGGTGTCTCAACCTTGTATAATTCCTATTCTTATTGTTTGGTTTGTAAAATGTATTTCTTGCAAATAATGTTGATGTGTCGACATCTTGAATTGTGTGTAAGGAGATCATGACTAAAATGGTTATGACAGATTCCTATGACAAGTAAGAGCTATGTTAGGAAGATTCAATGACAATTGAAGACATGTGGCAACTAAGATATTTGAGTACTGTACACTCTACCCCAATAGTAAAACCCTAATATGGTTTACCTTTTGGGTGTAGCCTTAAAGTGAAGCCCATGTTATAAGCATTTTTAGGGTTGCGAAGAGATGCGATGTGAAAAAGGTGTATTGTTGGTGCTGGTGAGTAGCTACTGGAGTCTTCTGTTGTTGATGTTGAACTTGCATTGCAAGTGTATTGTAACCTCGTGTTGAAGATAATACATTGTGTAGGTTCTGAAGGGGTGGGGTTGTTTTATTGAAAGGTTTTTCCCCACTAGCAAATTCTTGTGTTATGTGTTCCTTTCTCTGTCTATTTTCTATATGCATGGTTGGCTGCAATATTGTTGTTTACATGATATTGAATCTATAAGTGTAGAAGATTTTAATAGGATTTTCATCATACTTTCCTTATGAGATTAGTGTAGGAAGCTATTTTCGCACCTGAGTTTCCTTTCAAGTGGTATCAGAGCTTGATCAACTTTTGATCCTAGTTGTTGGGTAGGGTTTTTTGAGCTAATCTAAAGTTGAGTGGGAGTCTTGTGCAGAGCATACTAAATCTTATTTGCAGATTGAGATGGTGAGTTCATCATATGAAATAATGGAGGTGGAGAAATTTAATGGCACTAATTTTGAGTTGTGGAAACTCAAGATGGAAGACATGTTGGAAGATTGTGACCTATGGGAAGTGACTACAAGAACTACAAGACCGGTAACTATAGCTCAAGTAGATTGGGAAATCCAAGAACAAAATCCATACTGATGTCACTCTAAGGTTTCTCAAGAGTAGTAATAGGTGTATACCAACTAGTATTTTGACTTACTCCTTTTACAACTTGACAAACTCCACAACTCTTAACCTGAACATCAGTATACATTTGTGGTCAATAATAATTCTCCTTTAGCAAACTCAATGTCTTATCAATTCCAAGCCAATCCACCACTATGCTTTCCCTTAATCAGATTCAACCTCATAGAACTTTTAGGAATACACAATTGAATACCTTTGAACAACATAGCTTCTTGAATGAAATACTCATCATACTTACTTATGTGATCTGTCAGATTTGGTGCTCTACACTCTCTCCACATCTCAAAAAAATTAGGGTCAGTATCATCCAACTATTTCATTTCATCAAAACCAAGAACTTCAACCTTCATTTAAGTCAACAAAGAACATCTTCTACTCAATGTATCAGCAACTCTATTAGTAACTCCACTCTTGTGCTTAATGAAAAATGAAAATTTTTTCAAGTACTCAACCCACTTCATATGTCTCTGATTTAATTTATGTTGACTTCCCAAGTATTATAAAGCTTTATGATCAATATACAACAAAAACTCTTCAGGAATCAAATAATGTCTCCACTTCTTCAATGCTTGAACAATAACATAAAACTCTTGATCATACACATAATACTTCCTTTTAACATCATTCAACTTCTCACTAAAGAAAGTAATGGGTTTACCTTCTTTACTTAATATATCTCCAATTGCATTACCACTTGCATCACATTCAACTTGAAATAATTTGTTGAAATTAGGCAAAGCCAATATAGGTAATTCAACAAACTTTTGTCCACTTGAATTCCTTTTTATCTCCCCTCATTGCTTCAATCATAACATTACAAACAACACTGAAATTATTTATAAAATTTCTATAGAAACTAGCCAAACCATGAAATGATCTTACCTCACCCACATTCTCAAGTGTAGTCCATTCCAAAATTGGTTTAACCTTCTTAGGATCCATCTTCAATCCATCAGCTGAAATCATAAATCCCAAATACACAATCTCCTCTTGCATAAAAGAACACTTTTTTCATATTAATCAGCAACTTTTCCTCTTTCAACCTCTATAATACTTGTCTAATATGGTCAAGATGTTCTTCCTTAGTCTTACTAAATATCAGAATATCATCCAAATAAAAAATCACAAACTTACCCAAAAATCTTTTCAGAACTTCATTCATCAACCTCATGAAAGTACTAGGTGCATTAGTCAAACCAAAAGGCACAACCAACCATTCATACAAACCATCTTTTTTCTTGAAAATAGTCTTCCATTCATCACCTTCTCTGATTCTGATTTGATGATAGCCACTCTTCAAATAAATCTTGGTAAAATACTTTGCTCCACTCAAACAATCCATTATGTCATCCATCCTTGGCATAGGAAACCTATATTTCATTGTGATTTTGTTAATAGCTCTGGAATCACTACACATTTTCCATTCTCCATTCTTTTTAGTTGCTAATATAGTAGGTACAACACATGGACTCAAACTTTCTCTAATCAAACCTTTCTGCAATGACTCATGCACTTGTTTGTTAAGTTCTTCATTCTTTGTAGGTGTCAATCTATATGATGCTTTGTTTGGAAAACTAGCTCCAGGAATCATATCCATACAATGACTTATGCTTCTTACTAGAGTTAAACCATTAGGTATATCTTCTACAATAATCTCTTTATACTCATTCAACAAGTCAACAATTTCTTTTGGTACTCGGTCAATACTACCACCTATCACTCAGTTACCATTGACTGGTACTCAGTTTGCACTATTTTCTAGTACTCGGCTACTATTGACACAACTCGGTCTCCTTCAGATTATAGCAAAACAAAATTGATTCTTTTTTATTTCCTTTTCAAATTGATTTCCCTTAATCATACAAACTTTTATTATAGTACAACTAACCTCATCTGGACTTTCAATCAAAGGAAGCAATGTTTGTTACGTCCCATTTATGCAAAGAGTATATTGATTCAATCTTCCATCATGCACAACATATCTATCATATTGCCAAGGTCTAACCAACAAAATATGAAAACAATCCATTGGCATACTATCACACAAAACCTCATCATAGTAATGTCCAATCTTGAACTTCACAAGGCATTGCTCACTTACCAATGTCTTATGCTAATCTTTGATCAATGAAACATGATAGGGTTTGGGATGTTTCAGCCTCAGCAACTACAACTTTGTAACCAACTCTTCTGATGCCAAATTTGTAGAACTTCCACTGTCAATGATTACTTTGCAACATTTCCTAGCCATCTTGCATCTTGTCTTGAAAAGACTTCTTCTAAGGATAGGTTCCTCATCATTTCCCTTATTACATAAGGTCTTGCTCACCATCATATCTTCTCCAGTCTCAGGTCCACTTCATAAATCCTTATCTTCTCTTTGAATCACAACATTTCTTTTACTTTTAGAGGATCTACATTAAAAATATCTATGTCCCTCTTTACCACATCTAAAATAATTACCATGAAATCCACCTCTAGAATAAGGATTCCTCGTCCTCGGTAAGACTTAGTACCTCCTTGGTAAGATTTACCACTTTTCCACTTAGTCTTGCCTTTGCCATCATTCTTCCTTTCAAATTTACCTTTGTCTTGTGCAAAATTGTCAGATCTACTACCTTCTCCATATGATCTACCTCTGTCTCTCTGGAACCTACCACCTCTACCTCTTTTTCTTTGTTCATGCTTCTTTGTCAAGATCTCTTCAGCTTTCAAGGCATACTAGTATGCTACTTCCACACTTTCCAACTTAACAAAACTTATTTCATCTTAAATTCTAGATCTCAATCCATTTACGTACCTTACAATTTTTTCAACATCATCATGCACATGTCCAAATTTGATGTCCAACCTATAGAATTCCTTAGTATATTCTTTCACACTCATGTCCCTTTGTCTAGAATTTTGCATTTTTCTCAACAAGCTAACTTAGTAATTAGTAGGAAGGAATTTTTTCTTTACCTTGTTCACCATCTTCGGCCAAGTTCTAATCTTCTCCTTTCTACTCCTTTGTATATCTATTTGCAAGTGCTCCCACCATAGTGATGCATGACCTTTCAACCTAGTGACTGCAATCTTCACCTTTCTATTATCAAGAGTGTTTTCATACTCAAAGAACTTCTCCATATCTGAGATCTAATCTAACACAACATTGGTATCCAATTTTCCATCATAAGGAATGACTTCTACAACAGGCTTTGAATTTTCCCTAGACAACACTCACAACAGTCTTTCCTCATCTTGATCTTCCTCAAGCTCTAGATTATGGTTTGGTGTTGCTGCTTCATCATCAATTACATCATCAAGATGCACTCCTCTCCTCTAGGCTATCTCCATAGCATTTAATCTAGGTGCAATTTGTCTCAATTGATCCAATATAGCATTATCAACATTATTTCCTCTACCATGAACCATCTTTACAAATAAGGTTCCTTCAAGATTGTAACCCTCTACAAGTTATAGGTCAAATCCATAGATCTACAACCCTACAACCAAATCCAAATAAGGATTCTACATGATCCAATCTCCATAAAGATGAAACTCAAGCTTTGATACCACCTAATGCAAGGAGGATAATGAAAGCCAGGGCCTAAGGTACACCTAGCTATCTAGATCAACCTACTAGAGCCAAGATAGTGGAAACACAACACAAATATAGCACCAACAAGAGAGAACAAGCTATTTCATTGATTCATCCAGGGAGTAGTATACATGCCCAGTTGTAAGGCTTTCTAGGTTACAGTTAGATAATTACATTCAAATCCACAATCTAGCTGCAAATTCACACCTTCCTTCTTTGAATCCCAAATTCTTATTCTTTCTTACTTCTACCTTCTTGCTTATTCAAACCTAATATGCTCTATTTATACTTGCCAAATTACTTATAAAAGATTCTAGAACATAGAGAAGCCACAAGTTGGCCCACAAAAAATATAACTATCTATACCAAAATTAAATATGAGCAATGTTGGCCCAAATAGGAACTAGACATAGATAAGTCAACAAAAGAAAGCTTTTCAAAACTAGCACTAGACAACATTTAAATTTGGCATCTAAAGAAATCACTCAGCAGCCAAAGGAGCTCAACAACCAAAGGAATCACTCAACACCCAAAGGATCACTTAACAACCAAAGAAGCTCAGCAACCAAAGGAATTGCATGGCACCCAAAGGATCACTTAGCAACCAAAGAAGCTCAACAACCAAAGGAATCGCTCGGCACCCAAAGGATCAGTTGGCTCCCAAAGAAGCTCAGTATCAACTTAAGAACTTGGCAGCAATTGACAAAATGAACAAAAGTGTAGGATTACAAGGAACCTAGGATGCTCCTACATCATTTGTCATAGCCTCAAATCTGAAACATAGCAAGTATCTAACCATAGAATGCAATACAAAAGGAATTTTATTTGTAGGGTCAACTAGGTCAAAGTTATAATTGGTCAAATAGGGCTTCATCATGAGAATACTAAACACTAAGCATGAGAGCCCTAAACAACCAACTTTGAGGGATTCAAAACCTATTCAAAATATATAAAAATGTCTTGAAAAATGAAACATATGTTCTCTGATATGCATAAAAAACACTACCAAGTGGCGAGTCATGAAACTTAATCGAGTGCAAGATATTTAATTGCAAACTAAGCTTCCTGCCACTGTTTGACATTTAGGCAAAAATGTAGATTTAAGCAATGCTCAAAATGAAACTTCACAAAATGATTTAGAATGGAAAGTTATCATCATGATATGTATGTATATACTAAATGCAAAGTGTTAGAAACATGGAACACTTTATAGGCCTCAAAATGACAGCCAGGTACACATGCATAAAAAGTGCTTATAGGGCCTCAATTTAACTTGATTTTTAGAATGGTATTCAAAATTAGGGATTCAATTTTGATTCCCAACACAACTTATTTTTGAAAAGAGATTCAATTAACAAGAGAGCATGGAAAATAATCTCTACTTGTCTAGCTTTGGAGTGCAGACATGACTTGGGATGTAAACGAGGCTAGCTTTGTCAGATTTGATAGATATTTTGCATCAAAGTTAAGGATATTGTTGTATAGGGAGAACCCAAGGATTCCTAAATTGTTGTTAAACTTTATTAGACCCATGGATTCCCCTACATAATTAAAAATTTCTCATAATTGGGGGTATATTATTTCATATCCAATTTATATGCTCTTTAGAGTTTATGCATTTCAAGGAATGCCTCATGTTTTTCCATACCAAGTACCTCTACAGTTTGGCTTGGTTGAGATCCTATGTCAAATAGGAGGTTTGGAGGAGACTAAGTTGGTAGGAAGATCAAGAGATTCAATCTTCCCTACTTGCATTATTACTCATCAGTTTGTGATCACAAAAGAGGAAAGAGGCAGGCTCGAGGCTGTGCAAATTGAAACATGGCAAAGATATGAGTAAAATATAAGGAATCCAATATTATATATATTTTTTGAGATTGATATTAGATGAATGCATCAAATGATAACCAAATTGGTCTCTATAGTCAAATCTCCTGGTGATAATGAGGATGAGTTGAGAGAAATCCTAAAAGAATGGATTGAAGGAGAGGAAAATGTGACTAAGATTTGTTTCAATATAGTTAATAGGGAAAATGATTATTATCATGTTCAAAATGTTAGAAATAGGGAATACTGAGAGGGGGGGGGGGTGTGAATCAGTATTCTACAAACTTTTGTTACCAACTAGACATTATTAATTACCTTGTACCATGCATAAGAAGGTAAACAAGTAAAGCTAAACATTAATAATAACCATGTATAAAGAGAAATCATAACGCCATATTTTGTTAACTAGGGAAACCCTAGCCAAGGAAAAACCCTGGTGGAGATGATACCCATTAGATAATATACTCATATATATGTTCCTTGTTAGAGGATGGACCCTATTAGGAGTCAATGAGAAAATCTAGTATAGAGAGTCCTTGTTAGGAGACTTTGAATCCCTATTAGGAGATTCCAATCCTATTAGGAGTTGTAGTATAGTAGATGCAAGAAGACCTCACTACCTAAGCATGCACTTCCAATTACAAGAAGAGCTAACTACCCAAACAATTAATTAGTCCTCAGGTATATAGGTGCTATAGCTTCTTTCTTGATTGATCTCTAACCTTAGCTCGATCTTGGATCACAAAATTAGGTTCTCAAAAACTTTGCATATATTGCTTCACAAAAAGTTCACATATCACTTATTACAATTACAATTGTACACTTCTTTTCGCAAGATGTCGTTTGCATAAATACCATGCCTTTCACAAATTTCCACTAGGTTAGCTAAGGCCATAATATACTTTTCCAACTTAGATTAAAAATCTAGGATGACGATCCTAATTGATCAAGTCATTATTTAGTAACAAAATAATTCCTTTACCTTTAATTTTGCTATTTTATTTTACTGGTAAAACATGAATATCTCTTTTCTATACCATCTGTACTAATGTTCAAGGTTATACACACCATCATCAACATGTATACTGTCTCCATCTAATGTTGCTAGTCATAATATGATGTTAGAGACATTTTACATATAAAATGATGTATTACTATAAACCAATTTCATACTTAGATAATTTTTTGAGTACCAAAAGCTAAGTATCTTTATTCATGAGGTTTACCACAAGCATGTACATCATGTGTTTCCATTAATGAAAACAATTACAAATGCTCAATTACTTTATTGCTCCCCCGTTGAATATGATTTCTACATACATAACTTTCTATACTATTTTATTCCTCATTTTCGCCCCCTTTGACATCAATGACAAAGGTTAGAAAATAAAAAAATTGTCAAAAAACTACCAAAACACTTTCTTGCTTCCTTAAGCTATTAAAATCTTCATATAGTCATCAAAATTTTCCTTTAAGCTATCCATACTTTTCTCCCATGTATCCTTTGCTACTTTAGTAGTAGTGAGCATTGCATATAAGGCATATAATGCAATCTCAATTGCATTAAGGTTAGAGTAGGTGAAGTTTTCATAAGTGTCTTTAACTTTGACACATTCTTCCAATTGTCTTTCAATGACTAATATCTTTAGAGCAATAGACTTTCTAAATTCTAATAATCTATTTACAATTAGATCTTTTTCAAATTCCATTTTCTTGATGTTAAAGTGTACATTGACAACTTTTCCTTCTATCTCATCAATTCTACAAGAGGGTTGTTGTACCTGACTAGTTAGAACTTCTAGCTCACTTAGCTTCACTTGAGTCTTTTTATCCACATCTTTGGTCAACATATGAGATAAATTACATTTGATGTATAGTACCTTCCCTACTTGTTTACATCTTCAAATTTTATTGATACAAGTATCAAGACTCAACAAATCATTCTAATTGTTATGACAAATGGTGCTAAAAAGACTAGCATCATGTAAAATTTGAGCCTTAGACTTGACAACATTCAATAAGTTTGTAAATTCATCATCAAACAATTTAATAGCTGCTTGTGCTCTTTGTTTGGGATCTTCTTCAATGTGTTTGGCTATGAGGATGTTGTGCAATCTTTTAGTCACCTCCATTAGTGCTCTCTATACAATTTTCACCTTTTTGTTCTTCTCGAATAATTTTGTCAAAGATGAGTTCAGATTAGATTTATCATCATCATCTGTTGTAAGGTTTGCAAGAGATATAGTAGAGGATGAGCTAGATACTTTCACCTCATCTTCCTTTAGTTTCTCTTCTACTTCCTTTTTTGATGTTCTCTCTTTTTCTTCCTTTTCTTCTCTTATTTTCTTTTCTCTTTCTTTCTTCTCTTCTTCCAATTTTTTCTCCTTTTCTTCTTCTTTCCTCTTTTCATCTTCTTTCTTCTTCTTTTCTTGTTCAAGCAATTTCAGCTTGGATTCTTCAATCTTCTTCTTTTCCTCTTCTAGCTATCTTTTCTCTTCCTTAATTAGTCTTAATTTTACTAAATATCTTTGGAATGGGGCTCATGTTGGTTGAATGGGTTTTATCAATGTTAATTGTAACATTTTTCTGATCAACCTACATAGTATCACCACTTACTAATAATTCTGAGGTTTTCTCTACAATAGTAGGTTCTGCCTTTAATTCTCTCATTATTTGTTTGATAGCTACAACAATTTTTCTTCTAATAACATTCTTTTCTCCTCCCATGAATAGAAATGGCCTCATCTTATTTCACAAGTAAGGCGCTAGTTTCTTCACCAATTTATTGATTTCATATTCATCATCTATATTACACATAGTTCTTAGCATTGACCTTTGAAGTTCCATTCCTTCTTCATGAACTGGTGTTTTCTTTGCTATAAGTCTGTCAAGAACCTTTTGATTTACAAAGCCTTTAATGCTCTCAAGTTTCAAGTTATTTATAATCATATATCTCACAGTAGAGATATGAATCCATTCTTTCTCCATTTCATTTTATAAATCATAGAACTTATTCATCCATACAAAGTTCCCTTCATTAACAATAGTTGTGTTAGTATTTTCCATCTTAGGTTTCTAGGGTTGCCTTGTTTTACTTGCTAGCTACTTAGAAACAATAACTATCTTTGGCTATTTTTCTTCTGGTTCCTCTTATTCTTCTTCATCACTAGAGTCCCTAGTTGTCAACAATGTCTTCTTTCTCTTTTGATGTCTAGTAGCTTGTTGCTTGGCTATCTTTGACTGCCTTTTGGATCCACTTGGTTGTTTGACTGATACAAAAACATATGGAATGCTCTATTTTGGAGGAGTTTTTGCAATAGATACACTAAATGCTTGGCCAACTAACTAAGGTCTCACATACATTACACCTTGTTCACCAATTTGTTTCATTCTGGATATAGTTTGTCTTACTTCTTGTGATTCTTCTTGTGATTTACATTTTCTAAAGATGTTTGGTAGCATGACTGGGTTATTTTTGTTAAAAACAATAGTCCACCAAGATAATTGAGAGAGGGGTGTGAATAAGTTACCTAATAATTAAAACATTTATATTCTTAAAAAAAACTTAACCATTCAATCAAAGTAAGAAACCATAATAAAATGCACATAGACAATTAAACCATATATGTTGACTGGGGAAACCCTTGATCAGAGGAAAAACCATGGTGGGAATGATGCCAACAAGATGATGTACTAATATAAATATTCCTTGTTAGAGGATGGACCTTATTAGGAGTCTATTACAACATTTAGTACATATAATCCCTATTAGGAGACTCCAATGCTGTTAGGAGTTGTAGTACAATGCATGCAAGATGAGCCCACTGCCCAAACATGCAATTTCAACTATAAGAAGAACTCATTGCTCAAACATGTAATTTACTACTATGTTCTTATTACTTTTATTCTATCAACCAAACCAATCACTGTCAAACCTTGTAGACTAGGTCATGAACCTCAGATCCAAATATCAAACCTTGGATCACTCAGTAAAATCTTGACAATGAAGTTTCCTTCACTTTTGCACTGCTCTACTCAACTTCACATTTCACTCTTGTTGCTTCTTATCATCAAATATAAAACCATGCCATGATAAAGGAAAATTTCCTTCCTTTATGCCAAGTCCAAAAAATAATTCCCAAAGTTGACTGTTAGACCTTCTCAATTAATTATTATAGGACCACAATAAGAACATGTTACACTTAGCGATGACATTAATCTTTTGCCTTGCAGCTTGAATATCTTTCTGTAAACACAATATCATGATGAGAGAACTTAGCCATGTCATCATCAACATGTCTTCTTCATGTCGTCAACCTCGATTCTTAGAATGCCAACTCTAATAAGAGATATAATAAGTTTATCAGAACATGCCTCTGTAAACTCTATCTCAAAATAGACATTACCAAAACTTACATAACTTCTTCTAGACTTATTATTTCTTCTTTTGATGTCAACTACATATAACAAATACTCAAAAGCATCTCCCACAACCTTGGATAGTTAGAATACTCAACTAGCTATTCATACCAACTTAATCTTTTTGCTATTCTTTTGTTAGATACCACAGAAGCTGCTATGTTGACATCAATGAAAAAGTCAATCATGAATGTAACATATCATCATAGTAACATATCTACAATACTCCCCCATAGAAATATCATCATCATTCATGCTTCCAAAAATTTCCTCATATGTTTCAAATTTGTATGATGCTTGATCAATATCCAATTTTATCAATAAATAACTAATAGCTATATCATCACTCAATTCATAACCTAGGGGCTCAAGAAATGTTTCATAAGGTTCTACTACTTTGATATAGGTTAGGTCTATGTCCACCATAAAGCATATATCATTCTTGAATCTGTCAACAATTGTAGGGGCAATTTTGCTTCCCTATTTCATTTCATTCTAAAATGTTCTCACAATCAAATTTTCGCTATCCAAGATTTTCTCTGCTAGATGTCTTCTAGATACATTTGTTATCTTGTCCATAGTACATCTTTCACTGCTCATAATATCAGTAATTGATAAGAATGGAAATCTCTTAAGTACATGAAAGAAAATATGATTAATCAGAGATTGAAATCTAAATACACCATTCTTGGTTTTCTTAATCTTCTCTAAGTTTTCAATAAGTTGTACTCTTAGAATTTCACTCAAATTTACTTGTTCTTTCTCAACATATATCTTATAAGCTGCATAAATAAATCCTACTGATAACTCATCATTCTTAGAACTTGCACATAGAGAGTATGCAATGATTCTTCTTACATCATGTTGTTGGATGGTGCTGATCATGATTGCTTTACCATTGTAAACTACCTTAGTGTAATTTTCAATCTTTTTCTTAACTAGTTTCTCACCAATAGGTACACTACCTTGTTTGCTAAGAATAGTGACCTAGTGAATAAGGTCAACAAAGATGTTAACTACATTATCTCCCATCCAAATATTTCCATAATGGATTCTACTTAATATAATCTATGTCCATTCCTCAGTATGAAGTTCATGGTAGAAATTATATTTGACTAAGTCTAAGTCTTTCATATGCTTATATCTAGGCTTAATAGGCATGTCATGGTTGAAAACAATTTCCATATCTCTATTCATAAACTCACTTCCAATAGTTTCAAACTTACTACATAGATAGCTTCCTACATCTTCCAATAACACTACATTGTTTGGAGTAATTGATAGGGTTGAACTAGGGTTTTCCTCTAAGGGTTTCATAAGGACAACCTTCAATTTGGGTCTCTCAATATTCTCAACATTTTGAACAACTAACATATCCATGATTACACTAAAAATAAATTTGTCAAAGAATTTTTGTGCGGAAAATGATAAAATACCTTTTTCGGAGTAGGGTTTTGCTCAAAATTACTTTTTCCAAATCACTTCTTTGTGTTCTTCACTTTTGAGATGATTGCAATGTAGAAATAATCAAGTTCATACTCCTTTTATTCATCTAGAACTTGCATTAATTTTGTACTTCACTCATTCAAAAAAGCTATTTATTTTGCTTTGAAATCAAATATCTTCTTGAGATCAACTGTCCAATATTTGAATGCTATCCAAATTTCTCCATAGCTTCCTCTCATCATGAAAATGCTTCAAAAAACTTTGCTCCATGAAATTTTCTATAGAAATGTAGATTTTATCTTCTATCAAATAGTAAACTTCTTTATTATAACAATAGCTCTTATTTCCTTCGCAACTTGTTCCAATAAGCTTTGAATTGCAAGAGAGCTTAACTACTGTCCAAACTCATCAAGATACATCTTTCCTCAACCTTTCTATGAGTGGCTCAATCTCTAACCGAAGTTTCTAATTTTGGTGCTGTAAACAAGTTTAATTTGACTTGGTTGAATCAAACTCGATTATTGACTTCAATTTTCTTGTCTCACCATCATCTAACTTTTCTTCTGAGATGTCTAATAATTTTATGAATGCCTCATTGAGTTCTTCTTGAAGTTCATTAACTACATTTTTTTATTCTTCATTTTATTTCTTAGTTCCATAGTTACTCTCATGATTCCTTCTATCATCTCTAAAGTTTCACCCATTGTTACTTCTATTTCTAAGTTTATTCCATTATTCCTTCTATCATTTTTGAAGTTTCTTCCATTATTGCTTCTTTCCATTCTACAGTCTTTTGTTGTATATCTAAAGTTGTTTCATAATTGACATACTGGGGTTCTCCTTCTAGAATTCTATTGATCAATAGGTGCTTGACAATTCTAGGCTATGTGTCCAAAGTTGTTACACTTATAACACACAATAAATTTCCTTTCTTCATAAGGTCTACTTTCTCTTGATGTCCTTTCATTAGATCTTCTTCTATTTGCAAGGTTAGTGTTTCCATACATTCTACTATTTCTTCTATTATCATCATATTTAGGTTTTCTACAATCAATTGTATTATGAGCAATACCATGACGATTATGACAATAATTTTTTTAAACATGATTAAATGATCTATTTGTACAATTTCTTTTCATATGACCTATTTCATTGCATGAAAAACTTTTACCTCTAAATTCATAACTGGTTTCCATAGAAGATTCCACTTGATTAGGTTCATCCAATTTCACAGTTTCCTTCTCAACTTCTTTGGTTTCATATGTAGGTCTTTGTATTAACATAGGTTCATCAAGCTTTTCTATAGTAGTGTAAAGCTTTTCAAGTTATTGCTTCCACTAAGTTAGTTCTCCTTTCACAATAGTGTTGTATTTATGAAGTTCTTCATGATCTTTAAATATTTCAAATTCATATGTCTTCTTCGCTAGACTCTCTCTAAGATTTGAATGTTTAGTCTTCAAATCAAATTCAATTTTGCTAGGATCATTCCTCAAAATCAACTTTAAATTGGAAATCTTTGATTCATGCTTCAAGATCTTGTACTCTATTTTTAGTTTTAAATATTCATCATCATCATCAATAGATTTAGTAGATTTAGGCTTGGATTTGAGATGTTCAATCTTGTCCTTCAATTTTCCAATGTATACTTTGGAGTCTTCATATCTATCTTTCAGCTTATCTATTTCCTTAGTAAGGAGATCAATTTGTTCAAGTACCTCTTCAAGGTTCTTCATCAATTGTTCCATATTCATAGGGATCTTACTCAAACTGTTAGGCCTCTTTTGAGTAACTATGCTCTGATACCAATCATTAGAAATAGGAAATACTGAGGGGGGGTGAATCAATATTCTACAAACTTTTGTTTCCAATTGGATATTATTAATTACCTTGTACCATGCATAAGAAAGTAAACAAGCAATGCTGAATAGAAATAATAACCATGCATAAAGAGAACTCATAACCATATATTTTGTTAACTAAGGAAACTATGGCCAAGGGAAAACCTTGGTGGAGATGATACCCCCTAGATAATATACTGATATATATGTTCCTTGTTAGAGGATGGACCCTATTAGGAGTCAATGAGAAAATTCAATATAGATAGACCCTATTAGGAGTTGTAGTACAATAGGTGCAAGAAGATCTCACTACCCAAACATGCACTTCCAATTACGAGAAGAGATCATTGCCCAAATAAGTAATTAGTCCTTAGGTATATAGGTGCTATAACTTCTTTCTTGATTTATCTCTAACCTCATCTCGATCTCGAATCACAAAATTAGGTTCTCAAAAACTTCACATATATCGCTTCACAAAAAGTTCATATATCACCTATTACAATTACAATTGTACACTTCTTTTCACAAGATGTCCTTTGCATAAATACCATGCCTTTTCAAAAATTTTCTAGGTTAGATAAGACCATAATATACTTTTCCATCTTAGGGTAAACATCTAGGATGTTAGCCCTAATTGGTCAAGTAATTATTTTGTAAACAAAATAATTCCTTTACCTTTAATTTTTCTATTCAGTTTCACTGATAAATGTGAATATCTCTTTTTTGTATTGTCCATACTGATGTCTGATGTTATACACATCATCATCAACATGTATACTATCTCCATCCAACTTTTCTAGTCATAATATGATGTCAGAGATATTTTACATATAAAACAATGTACTACTAGAAACCAATTTCATACTTAGACAATTTTTTGAGTACCAAAAGCTAAGTATGTTTATTTCTGAGGTTTATCAAAAGTATGTACATCATGTGTTGCCATTAATGACAACAATTACATCACTACATATAGCCAATTATCAACTAAAAATATATATGATCAATTAACTGGCTTTTTAGAATTTGATGTAAATTGTTGAAAATATAAGAGGAATAATTGAGAGGGGAGGAATAAATTAGTTACCACTAATATAAATTCCATATCCCTTAGATATCAATACAAAATATAAAGTCTTCTGAAATTATTTTTACTCAGTTAACACAAAGGCACTCGATTAACAAAAAATATGTTGTAACTTGACAAGCACTATAATATCAACTGTTACTCGACATATAATAAAAAATGAAGATCTTAAGATATTAACTATGATTAAACTTAATTAACTTAGTTGCATACACATAAAAGAAATAACATGAAACAAAGTGACACCAATATTTAATGTGGAAACCCAAATTGGGAAAAACCACCGATTGGAACTAGTTACTAATTTTCACTCTTCTGAAGTGAGCCCTATTAGAAGCCAACCCTATTAAAGGTTACAAAATAAACTTCTAGGTGTGACCCTATTAGGAGTGGCCTTGTTAGAGGTCTTTAGACACTTGAATCTAGAAATACCACCTTGGTAGAGGATTTGGAAAATAGCTGTTAAGCCAACTCGGTTAAGAGATTTGATATACTACTACAATGGTTAGAGAATACTAACCTGATTGTTAATGAAACTATATGGCTAATTTCAGATCTCAATTCTAGGTTGAATACTTGATTCTTCCTAATCAGATTAATCTTTGCCACCCAACAAGGATATTTTCCTTATCCTTCCAATTAGCTTCCTCTAAGCATCTTCTTATCTTCCACAAATTCTCACTTATTCAATCCTCAACTTGACCTTATACTTACATTATTAACATTATCAAGTGGAATTGAATACAACTTAGAATAATTAGCATTCATCTTCTCAGCTAGCTAGAACTAAAAAAAAAGTCCATTAAACTCAATATGCCAAAATAAGAAAATAATTTGTTAGTCGAACTTGCTTTGGAGGCATTAACACTAGAATGATCTTCCTATGTTAGCCAAGTGAACTCAGTTAACATTTCATCTTTGTAGACTTCATTTGGTAATTGAGTGAGCTCAGTTAACATTGGTTCCATCCAACTTTCCTTTGTTACCCAACTGAGCTCAATTAGCACTCAACTTTTGCAAACTTCTCTTCAACAACTGAGTGAACTCAATAGACACTATTTTCTGAATGTAGAAAACACTAGAATGCTCAAAAGATGTCAGAAATTGTCTTCATTTCTTGAGTGAGCTCATCATATACTAACTGGTAAAGATATGACATTTTGTATAATATCAAAGATGATATATAATTGATCAACAATCTCCCTCTTGGGCATTGATGGCAACACAACATGTCATAATACAATGAAATTTTAGAGAAAAATAAAGTATGGAAAATATCCTTAGTTTCATTCTAATTCTCATCCATGAGAACTCCCTCTATTAGTATGAACTCTGTTGATCTAAGAATGATTTTTACTAGTGAGTGCCTATACACTTAAGTCATTTACTTAGTTCATGCCAAGCAAGTAACATATACTGAGCACAACATATAAGTTAGAGCATGCTACATAAATAGTGATTGCTAAGTAACTCAAGTGCTGAGTAGATTAATTCCTTACAATTTCCTATTTTCAAGATAGATTTACTATATTAGTCCTATAGCATTGTTACTATGCAAATTTCTATAGCACTTACGGATAATGATCATGGTGGATGTTTTGAGTTGTTTACTACTTTAGATTCATTTTCCAAATCTTTCTATAGTTATCTGTTGTTAGTCCAATTGTGTTTACTATTTTATCATAGTAGTGTAGATTCTTTTCATGCATTTTACTTTCTTGTAGCATAGGTGTTAAGATTCTTAAAGGAACTTAGTGCACATACTGTGCTGACCTATTTCAAGTCCTATGTCCCTAGGTTGACAATTCAAGTGTATTTCATGATGGAATAGGTAGTCTTCAGAATAGATATAGTATCCTTGAGGAAGACAATAGAGTGATTATCTTCATCTATTATGAAACCCTTACATTTTTGGCACTATTTCCAGGGATGGTGTCAAACTAGGAACCTTCATGAGTCCTCTATTTTTAGATTAGTTTGTTAGCTAAAATATGCAAAGTTGTGGGCTTGATTAATTAGTGACCAATTCAATTGCATGCATCAAAGAGGAAGAAAATGAGATGGATATGAAAGATTTCTTCCATGGGAGTCTATTAATTTGAATGAAGAAATTAAAGAAGAATTTGAGTTGCCTTTTGAGGATGCAAGCCCTAATTTTCCTACAAGATCTTCCTCTAGATTAGAACACTTGGACATAAGTGGTCTTCAGCCTTTTGCTAAAATTTTGGCTAGCTTTCTTGATAATTCTATTCCAAGTCCACCTATTGTCAACAATCCTATAGCCAATGTTCCTTTCCAGCAACAACCACATAATCAAATACCTCCAATAATGGCACAACCTACTTTTCCATTTCCTCTCCCAAGCTTCATAACCAATGCTAATCTCAAAAACATACCCACAACTGCTCTTCCAAAGTTCTATGGCCTTGCAACTCAAGATCTTGATACTTTCTTGTTTGAGTTTGACATACTCTATCATAGCTTTGACTATAACACTAAAGCCCATACGCTCAAGTTGTTTCTAGCAACACTAAAAGAATTATCCTTATGATGGTTCATGGGCTTAGGAGCCAATGCAGTAGGTACCTGGGATGAAATGCAAACTCTGTTTCTGGAGAAATAAAAAGAGTATTGCAAGGGGAATGATCCAATAGGAGATGATATATTTGGAATATCACAAAAGGAGGATGAGACATTGGGAGACTATTTTTCATGTTTCTTGTGTACACTATAGAAGAAACCCCAACATGTAGTGGTAGAGGATTCACAGAAACTAGTCTTCTTAAGAGGGGTGAATGGTAATTATTTGGAAGCACTAGACCTGATGGCTGGTGGTAATGTGTATCAATCTTCTTTGGATGACGTCAAGAAAATTTTTCGTAACTACTCAAGGTCAACTATGAAGAAAGGTAGAGGACATCAATCCATAGTTGCTAAAGGGATCAGTCAGGGTATTTTAAAGCTCAAGATATCTATTCTACTCTCAGATTTCAAGCAAGACATCATAAATGATGTCACTACACATCTCAACACAATGACTACAAAGAAGAAGCATGTAGATGCTAAAGTACAATTAACTGAGTACTATCCACACTGTCGGAAGCAGAAGAAAGATTGTCAATGCAAATTGGTTGCTAGCATGGAGAACCAACATCTTCCAACTAAGTACATCAAGATAGGAGGATGAGAAATTATTCTTCATTGCTCAATGCTAGACATGGACCTCACATCAAGGTATGCCTCAAGACCCTTTACAAAATTCAAATCTATATGGTAATCAATGGCAAAATCATTTTGCCAAAGGTCCTCCACAATATAGTCAACCTAATTGGAATAATGCTTGGCAAAGTAATCCACAAAAACCTTAATGGCCTTAGAACTCCAAACCTTCCTAGCCAAACCAGCAAATAACTAGTGGTCTAACCAACTAAATAATCAATGGAGGAATCAATAGAACTAATGGAAACCACTGCAAGGGAATTGGCAGTCTACAAATAATTGGATCAGAGGACATTAGCAATGGCCTAACCAAAATCTTGGTAATCCACAACTACCATCTCCAATCCAACAACCTGCACTAATGCCACCACCTACAAGTTTTGGACCTTAAAAGTAGACTTAGTTGCTTGTACAACCTCGGCCAAATCCAAATAACCAACAACCACAACCCATGTATTCTGCTAATGCTCAACAATGCCCTGCTTATGCTCTAAATGTTACAAATATACATTTGAGATCTGGTACAACCCAACCAACACCTAAACTACCTCTCATAAATGAAATACCAAATACTCCTACAACATCAGAACCCACAACTTCTATGCCACAAATAGTTCACCCAACCAATGTAACTAGCTCAAATCAAACTCAAAAAATAGTTGAACCTCCTTTTCCACAAAAGCTCATACAAATCAAATGGGTACAAATAGAGGAATAGTCCTTTGACATAATTGATCAACTAAAGAACATGCATGTCCAAATTCTTTTATTCCAAGCTATTAAAGATGTTCCTATTTATGGAAAAGCCATCAGAGAAGCCTATCTAAACAATCCTAGAAGAAAGAAAAAGGACCCAACCATGGTCCATGTTATAAGATAATTGGCTGATATTATGTTAGGAAAATTGGTTATTCCTAAATATTCTAATCAAGAAGCCTAGTTGTGAATTTGATTATAAATGGTCAATCTGTTGAAAATTCTTTGATTGATCTTGGCACTACTATAAATATTATGACTAAGGATACTATGAAAAAGATGAATATAGAAGGATTAAGGGCTACCCCAACAATTCTACAACTTGCAGAAAGTTCTACTATCACCCCTAATGGGATGATAGAAGACATAGTAGTAACCCTAGACTCTCTAGAGTACACTATAGATTTCATGATTCTATCCCCAAAAGTCAACTTATCTGGTTACCCAGTCATTTTAGGATGACCATGGTTAGCTACAACCAATGCAAATATGAGTTATAGGTCAGGGAGTATGACCATATTAGATGTACATGCAACAAAGAAATTTGACTTGTATCCTCTAGTACAACCCCAACCAGTTTTAAGCACATCTATATGGCTAGATTTAGGGGATGGAGAGGAAGAGTTAAACTCTATAGAATAGCTTATGATGTTACATAGATAGTCTTTTCTGAAGCTATAGGAGGAGGATTCAGTAAGTTAGAGTATTCTTGATAATACTTGTGTGGTAGAAAAGGATGTATTTGATAGTTCTATGTTGAAACTAACTACATATGTGGAACTTAATGAGAATTTTTTTTTGCCCAAGGTACCAAACATTATCCATCAACTTTTTCCATATGAACTAGATACAAGTCTAATCTCTAAAGCTACTATGGTTGATCTCACAACTACTATTGAGTTGTTAAAAGATCATAATCTCCATGTCAATCACAAATTGCAGCCCAAATAGATGAAATAGTTAACAGAGCTTCTTCAAAAACATGAAAAGGTTTTTGTATGAGACTATGGGGATACGAAAGGGTTAAGTCCTACATTATGCACTCATAGAATATATATTAATGAAGGGTGCCTGCCACTCCGTCAACCCCAGAGGAGGATTAATCTAGCACTCAGAGAAATAGTTGAACATGAACTACAAAAGTTGTTTGATGCTAGTTTTATATACCCTATATCTGATAGTAGATGGGTCTCACCTCTAGTTATGGTACCTAAAAAGTGAGGGAAATGATAGATTTGTGTAGATTACATAGAATTAAATAAAGAAACAAAGAAGGATAACTTTCCTTTACCCTTCATTGATCATGTTTTCGACACTCTGGCTAGTAAGAAATATTTTTCTTTTCTTGATGGGTACAGTGGTTATAATTAGATAAGTATAGCACATGAAGATCAAGATAAAACCACATTTGCATGCCCATGGGGTACTTTTGCATATTTTGTCTTTCCATTTGGCCTGTGTAATGCTCCCAAGACATTTCAAAGAGCTATGATCAATATTTTTGCTGATATTTTGCATAATTGTATGGAAATATACATGGATGATTTCACAACTTTTGGAGTCACCTTTGATGTAGCCTTGATGAATCTTGAAAAGGTCCTTGTTTGGTGCAAAGAACATAAGCTATCATTCAATAGTAAGAAATGTTTCATGCTCATGTAGGAAGGAGTGTTGCTTGGTCATTTTATACAAGCTGTAGGAATACAAGTGGATCTGGCTAAGATAGAGGTAATTCTAACATTACCCATACCAACAAAACCAAAAGATGTAAGATCCTTTTTAGGTCATGCTAGCTATTATAGGAATTTCATCAAAGATTTCAATAAAATAACTAGTCCTTTATATACACTATTGATTAAAGAAGCTGAATTCAATTCGACACATGCATGTAATGAAGCCTTCCTACAACTTAAGAGACTCCTCACCATGTCAGTAGTTCTAAAGGGACCAGATTGGTCAATTCCATTTCATATCCATACTAATGCATGAGATTATGTCGTAGGTGCTGTATTAGGACAAAATCCTACTAATCTTGAAAATTCAATCTACTATATTAGTAAAAGCCTCTATGGTCCTGAACTGAATTACAAAATAATCGAGAAAGAACTTTTAGCTGTAGCCTATGCACTGAACAAATTTAGACATTATGTAACTAGATATCCTATTTTTATTCATACTGACCACTCAGCTATAAGGTACTTAATGAAAAAACCTTTTGTAACTGGTAGATTGGCAAGATGGATCTTGTTGTTGCAGGAGTTTGATATTACCATTGTTGATAAGCTAGTCAAGTCCAACATAGTTGCTAATTATTTGTCTAGACTGCACATTGCTGATGAAGATCCAACTCCAATTGAAAATACTTTTCTAGATGAGAATTTGTTCCACATAGCAACTCATACATCATGGTATGTAGAGATAGCAAACTATCTCACTGCAAACTAAATTTGAGCTAATAGAGAAAATTTTTCATTATTCATGGATACATAACAATCTATTTTATATTGGACTAGATCATGTCATGAGAAGATGTGTTAGAGAGGATGAGATATATGACATACTACATGCTTTTCATGATGAACCATGTGGAGGCAATTTTGCAAGAAAAAGAATAACATTGAAGGTACTTACAATTGGATATTATTGGCCAACATTACATAAGGATGCAAAAAATTATACCACCAAGTATGATAAATGTCAAAGGATGGGCCAACCAACCAAGTCTAATGAGATGTCACTCAATCCATAGATTATTGTAACACCCTTTGACAAGTGGGCTATGGACTTTATAGGTCCAATTGACCCACCATAAAATGACAAATCCTACATCTTAATTTGCACTGATTATTTAACTAAATAGTAGCTAAATTCTTATATGAGGAGATATTTACATGCTATGAAGTTTCCAAAGAACTTGTCATAGATCAAGGCACCTAGTTCATATCAAACTTGATTATTGAAGTTATGAAGGAATACAACATAAGGCACTGGAAACCCAATCCTTATCACCCTAAAAAAAAGGGGCAAGTAGAGGTCACCAACAGAGAAATTGAAGCCATTCTAACCAAGACAGTGCAAATACACAGGAAAGATTGGAGTAGTAGCTTAATTGAAGGTGTTTGGGCATATAGAACTACATGGAAGACAACAACTATATTCACTCCATTTGAACTTGTGTATAGAAAAGCATCAATTTTTCCTATTGAGGTTCATTATTTCACTCATTTTTCCTTTTCTTCAAATCAACTCATCTCATTCCTTTATCTATCATCCATTCACACTCCACGTCACCCAAAAATTCTATTTTTTGTTGCTTTCAGTAAACCATATTGTCAACACCTTTTCTATGGTCATTGAACTTCACCATCTCATCAATTTTCATGTAGAAGTATGTTCTCAAATTTTAGGTAAGATTTCTTTACTCTTTATTCATTTTTAGTGCATAGGTTTCAATATTTATATATGCATTAAATGTATCATTTAAGCCTTAAGCCAGTTTCTCATTCCTATGCCAAAATTTTTAAGTGTGGACACTTGTCAAAATTTTGTGGGAGACCAAGAAACTATATTAATTTCCAAATGCCATCTCCATGTCACTTTAGTCATGTTCACATTATAGGTTGTACTTTGGTGGTAGTCTAGTTTTAATTTTTAAAATCTTTTTGTATTTGCCGTACATTTTCATTACGATTTTGGGAAAGATCTCTTTTGATTGACATGACTAAAAAAGGACTATGATTTTTTATGAGAACACTTCTAGTTAAACCTTGATGTCCTTCATAATTAATTGCATCATTATTTTACATGCCAAACATAATGGAGTCTTGTTAAGAGAATGTGGTATTGATATTTATTAGAAAGATCAATTTGAAAATTTGAGAAGAGGCTATTTGCAAAAGTGTTAAAAGGGATAAACTTATCAGGGTGGTGAGAATAGAGGAATTTGAGGCTACACATTTTGAAGATGGGAGTACAGTTGTGGAGATATGAGCCTATGGATGGCTTGGCTACTTCCTACAGTTAACTGAGCTCAATGAAGAAGTAGCAATGGATTTTATGAGAACATTTGATGAAGGGGAAGTCATAATATGGGGACTAAAAGTAATTGCTACTAAGGAGGGGATAACATAAGTCACAGGACTACCAACAAATGAGGAGCATTATTTGAATGAACATGATGCTAGGTCATCATGGGCACAATTCTCTTGATTGGGTGACCCTCCACTAGACATTTCAAAGCAAGGTTGTAAAAGACTCTCTCTTCTAGCTCCATATCCAGAATTGGCAACCCATATCATTACGTGTTTGACTTGCAAAGGCAGGTTTTCAAACTTGCTTGCTCACCATTTTAAGTTGCTCAGTTCTATAAGACATAACATTCAAGTTAATGTCCCCAATCTCCTTTATAATATGATGTGTATTAGTGCTGAAGAAACTTAAAAAGGATATGTAAATTCTATTTCTCATAATGCCCTCATCAAACTTTTAGTTGAAAAGTCTCTTAGGGATTCCTCCCCCATAATATGGGTAGAATTTATTGAATTTAAAACCTTGCAATCTCAGGCCAACCCTATTTTGAAAAATTTAGGGAATGAGGAAGAAATTGAAAAAGCTTAGTCAGAATCTAGATGAAATAGAAAAAGAATCAGCATTACCCTCTACTAATAAACTTGTTGAGCCTATTTTGGAGGGTTATATACCTAGCTCTGCAAGAGACAAAGGAAAGCATAAGGTTGGTAAGGAGAACCCTAATCTTGAAAAGGAAGCTCAAAACCCTTCTATTAAAGTAACAATGAGAAAAAGGTCTATTCATGTAGCAACCACTCTTGTAGTGTCTACCTCAGTCACACCTAAACCAAAGTAGAATCGAAAAAAAGTCAAAGTTAAAGAGGTTCCTATGTGCAGAAGCCCTTGCATGTGAGGTCGATTATCCCCAGTTTGCACTGAAAACCTAAAAGGTTCAATTTCAAAATCTCATACAGAATCAATGGTTGAGAATATTCTTGATGACTCTCTTGTATAGTTGGAACCTCAAAATGTGGAAACAAATGAAAATGAGCCTATTAATGAAATGCCACAGGGAAGTAAGGAAATGTGTGAGTCAAAGCCCTTGAAAATGATTAACCTACCATGCCACTAGTTCCTATATATTTTAATGTTTCTATCATGCCTTATAGATCCTCCAGGTATACCTATTACTTCCAAAAAGGTTATAAGGAGCAAAAGAAGAAATCAATGGCTCAAGAATTCCCTTCATCAATAATTCAATCTATATTATTTGGTCTATACAATCATTTCATTTTTCAAAAGGCCTTGTGGAGGAAAGAAAAGGACCAAATGGAAAAAGTAATATTTGAAAAAGATGAGAAAATTGAGTCACTGAAAGAGCAACTTGAGAAACAAAAACAAAAAATGAATAAAGCTTTAAAGTTAGCTAATCAAGTGATGGCTTGCAAGCCACCACCTAGGGTGTATTCCCATTTTTTGAAGGAGCAGTTTCTACTATTTCAACTAATGATTAAAATAAGGGATGTTGATTGTGAATTTAAAAATGCTAAAGATTTCTACAATGTGTATCAGACTTTGCCTTCATGGCAGAAGAATTTGTTGTGTGAATTTTATTTACAAAATTTCATAACTCCACATGAGACAAAGCAAAATCCTCTACTTTACATAAGGGATGTTCACCTCAGAGCTTTAACATCCTAGATGCACAATGAGGCAAATTATATAGGCAGTTAGATACCTATAGAGATATTTGAGAAATTTGAACCATTACCACTATGAGTTGAATCATGCAAGCCTAATGACCTTCTTAGGGACTAGTTTAGATTAACCTATGGAAGACCAAAACCAAAGATCAAAGAGAAAGTGTTTGTAGAAAGAGAAAAGATATATAGAGAGCACTAGAGACTTCCATACTTTACACAACAAAGAGCTATTGCAGGGCTTAGGAACCAATGGAACCAATTGTCAGAAGCTTTCAAAAAGTTAGAACCACATAGGCCTATCAATTATGAGGCAACTATTAATATGGTGGCTAAACATATACAATTGGGAAGAAAAATCAGAAAGGAACTATGGGTGCCATTGAATTTTCAGCCTCCTACCCTTCTTTGGCCTCTTTATGATAATAATTCTACTAGACTGGATCCATTGGTTGAGGAACAATTGGGTGAACATTGGAGGTGCACCAGAGGATTTTTCTACACTTTTATTAGTAGGAAGCAAAGGAAAACTAAAGTGGGAGATTTCAGAGCTATGAAAAAGAAATATAATGTCTAAGAACACGAATTTGAATAGTGGGGGGCAGATGATGAGGCATATTAATGTCTCAATTTTGATATAGTTTTTATAGTTTGGACTTACCCTTTGTACTTTGTCTAAAAAAATTTCCAAAATATTTGCATAAATCCTTGTGAACTTATGCTTATGCTAGAGATAGCTAGAACTTACTAAACCTATGGGTAGTGTGTGTGACATACTTTGATTAAATATTATACAAAGAATGTGGTATTTCATATAAATATATTTTAAGCTATGTTCTAATATTTGAATAAGAGTAGAAATGTTATCTTGCATATGTGTTTCGAATGTTTCTAACTATCAAGAAATGATGAGCAATGCAAAGGGTGGTGATTACTAAATTAAAGGAAGAGGAATAATGGAGACCAATAATGGCAAGGAAAGTGCAATTCAGTTCCTATGGATAAGCCATGCCTATAGAGGAGTTACTATTCTAAAAAATCTAGGAAGACCTAACTTGCTATATTTCCTACAAGTTGTTATTCTATTTCTTAGTAATAGATGTACTATGTCATGGTTGATTTTTTGCCTCCTTTTTTAGCGATGTTTGTTCAATATTTTTATGTTATGTTTTTAATAAGTATCCAATCATCTATATAATGGATATGGATCATCTTAGTAAAGAAGTAATGAGAAAATAGACAATACTAGTTTAAGATTCAAAAGTTACTCTTTTTCCTGTTCTTCATAGATTATTTAGTTGATCTAATTAAAGAAGGATTTTTGTAAGAATTTGCCTTAGGAAAAAATCACCCAAGACCAAGAAGCTCAACAACTAGCACAAAATAGACCAATAGAGTATGATCAGAATAACAATATGATATTCAATTGATGTAATTGATGTACACTAGAAGTGCCTATATATGAAGGCCTCTAGAATGAATAAGAGTTAGAAAAATGATAAGCCTCACAACTAAGCACATGTCCACCAAGAGTGGATTATCCTCCATTAAGCATAGGAGTTAGTGCGATGATGAGAGGATAAGCCTACAAAGGTATGTCATGTAAAATTATATTGTAGCCACCATATTTTTAATTAAGAGTGTGAACAACTATATTGTCTACATGAAAACTTAATTATGCAAACTCCAATGTTGTAGACACCATGTGCTAAATTAGAGTTGCTTACTCCTGTGTTGTTAACATGACAACTCATATGAGTATGCATACTCCTAGGTATCTAACCTAATAAATAATAAAATAATGCATTTATCCTAAGTAAACTTAAGTAAAGTGTAATAATAATTAATTATTTACACTAACACCCACCCTTAAGTGCAACTTAGGGGAATGCACTTAAGCTTACAAAATGCATGATGGGTCCTAGCTACGAGGCCATGTTAGGTAACCATATACAAAAGAAATTCTCTACATATAATTTGATGCAATGCAATCTCTTTGAGAATGGAGAAAGAGGGAAAATTGCATGGGAAAAACCCTCCCACAAAAAGAGAGATAAGTACAATACAGAAAGATGCTTGAATGGATGGAGAATCAAGACCCCCCCATTATGACATGCATCATGCATATACAATAGAAAATTGCTCCATGAAATTCCCCCCTTAGTGAAGGATCTCATGATGATAAGTGCTTGAAGACAAAAGATAATCCAATGCTTACAAGAAACATTTCTCCCTTTAGGAAGAAGATACACCAAGTATAGGTGCAAGTATGCTTCCCACTGTGGATAAGAAGATGGAAGAGGGATCCATAGGTTTGTATGCTTTAAGATGGTCAGGATATCAAACAAATATACAAGGTTTTCTTTGAGATTCTAATGCCCTACATTTTTGTGGAGGTATCCTTACTCGTGCTGGACAACCAAAAACTTTAAAGTGCTTTACACTTGGTTTTCTGCCACACCAAGCCTCAAAAGGTGTAATTCCATCTAAGGCCTTATAGGGACTTCTATTTCAGATGTAGTTGGTGCAACACATGGTTTCTACCCAAAACACTTGATTTTGAGACTTATGTTGAAGCATACAAGTGGTCAGCTCCTTAAGGGTTCTATTCTTCCTTTTAACAACATTGTTTTGCTAGGGCATTTATGAAACTAAATGTTGAAGATCAATACCCTCATGGGTACAAAAGTCTATAATCTTGGAGTTCAGATATTCCCTTCCATTATCTGTATGTAGAATCTTGATGGCTTTCGTTGATTACTTCTCAACTTGAGCTTTGAAGGTGATAAACTTATCAAACACTTCACCCTTATGAGCAAGAACAAAGACCCAAGTGTGGCTTGAAAAGTCATCAATGAAGGTGAGAACATAGCAAGCCTTTCCAAATGATGGTACTAGAAATGGGCCAGCTACATCACTATGAACCAATTTAAGAACAACAATAGCTCTCCAAGACATCCCCTTTTCATATTTCTCTTCATGATGCTTGCCTGCTTCACAACTTGGACATACACCCTCTAAATACTTGGCTTTAGGTAGACCAATGACCATATCCTTGTTGCTAAGTTGTTGGAGGTAGTGATAATTGAGATGTCCAAATCTTTCATGCCATTTTTTACTTTGTGAATTTGAGTGGGTCAACAAGGCAAGGGAAGTGGACTTAAGCACAAAATGAGAAAAAGAATAAAGTCTTATCTCATGATTAGCCTTTCAGTTTGCCACCATAGAATCATCCTTAAGATTTTTCACCACAACTGAATCAGGAAGGAACTCCACATTGTTGCCACATCCATAATGAGTTATTTGACAAATTGAAAGAAGGTTGGTGCTAAGGTTGGGAACATGAAGAACTTCCTTCAAGAGTCCATTATCCAACTCAACATTCCCTTTTCCTTCAACTTCCACTTGAGTGTCATTTCCCATATAGATGTAAGGTACATTTGATGGTTTCGAAGAGGAAAAATGCTCCCTTGGAGCACCCATATGATGTGTAGGTCCTAAATCAAGAACCCATTCCTTAGCATTGTTTGTACTTGCTAGCAAAGCTTGTCTCTTACCTTTTGAAGTTGTTGTAGATCCCTTATCCTTATAGGAATTTTGTACATCAATTTTGTGTTTCCTCATTATGTTGAGTAACTCATCAATCTACTTATCCTTACACTCATGTTCATAATGACCATTCTTCTTACAA
Source organism: Cupressus sempervirens (assembly GCA_028749045.1). NCBI lineage: Eukaryota > Viridiplantae > Streptophyta > Pinopsida > Cupressales > Cupressaceae > Cupressus > Cupressus sempervirens. Next base: position 961,410,159 of record CM053785.1, on the reverse strand, counting down.
GAGGAACAAGTTTTATTCTCCCTTTTGTTGGATTTGTTCCCCTTCTCATTGATTTTGGAAAAAGACTTGCCTTGTTGTGAAGAAGATTGTTGTGTGGAGGAAGATTGATGTGAGGAAGATTGTTGTTTAGAGGAGGATTGTTGTGTGTCTTCTTGTGGCTTAGCCTTCCACTACTTTTGCTTCTTGTTGGAAATTTTACCACTTCAATTCCCTTCATTAGCTACCAAGGTTTTGGTCTTGGAAGATTGGAGAATTCCCATACTCACTAACTTTTCATGTTCTAAGGCTAGAATTCTTGAAAAATGACTTGAATGAAGGCTTAGTGAAGGCACTAACCATTATAACTAGAAACAAAAGCTACATATTCAGGTGGAAGATGAGTCTTCACATGTTTGATCAACTTTGCATCCTTGATGGGTTTACCAAAATCCTTAAGTTTTGCCCTATAAATGTCTACTTGGATAAGATAATCTTTGATGGTGTTGAAGTTACTAGGATCCAATTTGAGAAGATTGTCCTAAATGGTGTAGGCCATAGCTTCATCTATTGTCCCATACAATGCTTCAAGTTTAGCCCATTCCTCTATTGGATTGGTAAGGTTCCTAATGTGATATTTGATAGGATTTGAGATATTATTTAGCAAGGTTCCTAGGGCCATTTCTTGTTTGGATTCCCAATCTTCTTTATGAGACTCATCAACATTATCCCTAGGTTTCTTTGCTACACCAATTACATAACACAGTAGACTTTTTCAACCAATTGTTCCTTTATGTTTCTTTCCAAGTAGCATAATTATGTGGAGTTAACTTTGAAAAAGAACCCATAATGAAAAAAGAAAGAGCACAATATCAAGGAGACACAAGAACACAATACACACCCCCCTTTTCACTCAATCAGAAACCCCCCCAAATGAAAGATTTTGGCATTTTATACTTAGTGCATTTACAATAGGCCACTTGTCAAAATGGAAAAAGTGGGCTTCTAATTTTTCTATTTACAACCTCCTCTTGGAGTTCAAGTCTAGAACTTTACAATGTAGCTTATAAATACAACAATTTTGAAGTAATGCAATGCAAATTATGACCTATTTTTGAAAGTGGTATTTTTGTCCACACAAGCCTATAATTTGATTGTAGATCTAGAAAGTAGACAAAAAATTATACACTTTCAAAAAAGGAAAAAAAACCTTAAAATGTGTCTAGATGAGGCTATATAGAGTGTTTGAAGTTTCAAAATGCAAGATTAGATAGGTATAGTCACCAAAAAATGAATTTTTTGATAAATCCATGGACCAAAACTAGAAAATAATAGTGCCATTGAAAAGTTCAAGAAATTCTAGCCAAAAAAAAAAATGCACTTGATTTGTAGTTTGGATGACTGAGAAATGACCTCCCAAAGTTGGATTTTCAAATCAAAACTACATATGGAAAGGGGTTTGAAGAGAAAAACATTGGGTTAAATTTGACATCCAAATGGCCATCACGGTAGTGCAATTTGACCTACTAATGATGGTCAAATGACCATCAAGTTTAATGTTTTGATTGGATGATGTTAGGAAAAAAGAGCCTGCCTAATGATGTCACTACTAACATGGCACTGTACAAAATTGTACAAAAAAGATGATGTGTCAGGTACAAAAGAGCTAACTATTTTCTAAGTTGTTGGGTGAGTCATAACCAACATGGATCTCACGTGTACATTGACACACATCCTACTGAGTATGTGAGTACATGGCTATAGACATGGTAGATTTTCTCTGTTGTCACTGAGTTACCAGGTGTAGTGGTCTACAGTATGTGGTGGCATTGGATGGCATTGAGTGCCACCATATAGCAGATGTGTCAAGCTAGCATCAAGGTGTGTTTGCAGGTGGGAGAATGCAATGATCATTGGCTGGAATATGAATGTGTCGGTGGGAAGATTAAAGTCAGTGGTGGGATTGTTTAATCCCACATTCACATCACTTCAGAGCCAACAGGTTTATAAAGGACAGTGCCCACTAGGAATAAAATGAGTTAAGGCAACTAAAGGTTTTGTGGAATGTAGGTTAAATGTAGAGTGAAGATAGTTAGATTTGGCTTGTGCGCTAGTTTTGAGCGATATATGCCAAATTAGGTGTGAGCTCGCCAGAATGTTTGATGTCAATTGATGTTTGAGCTTGCCAGAATGTATAGTATGTCTATTGAATATGTGATGGACTATTCCATGCAAGGACTAGGATTTGATCACCTAGTTCCTACAAAAAAAATTTCTTTGTAGGCTTGATAGACCAAATTTTTTTCCAGAAATAGAATTTGAAAAATGCAATAATGTAGAAAAAATTAAATACAAATCTGAAACAAGATAAATGTGTAGATCTAATAGATCATACCGAATTTGAAAATTGGGCCTTCAGGTGCTAGTTTGCAAAAGCATTTTGCTTCAAATTTGACTATGGCCCAACATAGGAAAATTTAAAATCAAATTTCATTGAATCGATCCTCCAGATGTAATAGTGAGGTTTGCATTGGCACTAGACACTCCCAATAGCTGCAGATACTCTAGATCTGAATCAAGGTGTCCTCAAAGAGGTAAAGAAAGAATGGCCTCCAATGGCTATGAAATGATGCTCCTATGGCTTTGATACCATGAAAAAATTTTCCTTAGGGAAAAATTACCCAAGACCAAGAAGCTCAACAACTAGAACAAAATAGACCAATAGAGTATGATAAGAATAATAATATGAAATTCAATTGATGTAATTGATGTACACTAGAAGTGCCTATATATAAAGGCCTCTAGAATGAATAGGAGTTAGAAAAATGATAAGCCTCACAACTAAGCACATGTATAACAAGAGTGGATTATCCTCCATTAAGCATAGGAATTAGTGTGATGATGAGAGGATAAGCCTACAAAGGTGTGTCACATAAAATTATGTTGTAGACACCATGTGCTTGATTAAGAGTGTGAACAACTATGTTGTCTACATGACAGCTCAGTTAATTATGCAAAATCCAATGTTGTAGACACCATGTGCTAAATTAGAGTTGCTTACTCTTGTGTTGTCAACATGACAACTTATATGAGTATGCATACTCCTAGGTGTCTAAAATAATAAGAATAAAATAATGTATTTATCTTAAGTAAACTTAAGTAAAGTGTAATAATAATTAATTATTTACAGTAACAATTTTAATGAAAGAGTGATTTTGGAATACTTGTGTTCTTAGTTAGTTGAAGCCAATCAAGGGGGGCCCACTTGGGAGGTGGAATAGATTTAGGTAGAGTAGATTCATTCCTTGCAATTTCTTATTTTCAAGATAGATTTACTGTATTAGTCCTGTAGCATTGTTACTGTGAAAGTTCTTGTAGCACTTGCGGAAAATGATCGTGGTGGATGTTTTGAGTTGTTAACTAGTTTAGATTCATTTTCCAAAGATTTCTATAGTTTTATATTGTTAGTCCAAGTGTATTTACTATTTTATTACAATAGTGTAGATTCCTTTCATGCATTTTACTTTCCTCTAGCATACGTGTTAAGACTCTTAAAGGAACTTAGTGCACATACTATGCTGACCCATTTCAAGTCCTATGTCCCTAGGTTGCAATTCAAGTGTATTTCATGATGGAATAGGTAGTCTTTAGAATAGGTATAGTATCCTTAAGGAAAATAATGGAATGATTATCTTCATCTATTATGAAACCCTTACAATAATTTTGAGTTAGTAATGAGAAGTTATTTTGAGGATTTCAAATAATCCATGAAGAGAAAAAGGATTCTAGTGTCATTAGTGGAAAAACATTATGATGATTTTTTTTACTAGTTGATGTTGATCACTCATTTTTTCAACCAACAATTCCTAGAGTGAGATGGCTAAGGCCATTAGGTTATGCAATTAATGTGGATGTGGCCTTTGTAGTAATCACAACATTACTTGTAGAAGAAGTGGACAAAGATTGCAAAGATTTTGATAACTATGAATTGGTCTTATCAAAGGTTACTATGGAGTTGAAGTCTACTTTAGTGATTAGGAAGAAGGATAAACTGGTGAAGAAACTAAAAGAAAAATTTGGTGAAGGTGCCAAGATGAAAGAAGAAGAGGAAGAGGATGAAGAGGAAGAAGAAACTCATATTCAAAAACCATTGGCATTGACACAAGGTTAGGGTGAGGATACAAAAGAGGAAGAAATAGAGACTACATAAGGTGTTGAGGAAGAAGAAGCCAAGGAAGGACCTATTTCTATTGATCAGAAGAAGAGAAAGGCTAAGACACAAGTAGTGACAAGACCTAAAAAAGTTTCTAAACCAAGCGAACCCAAACCAATAGCACCTACCGCAAGGGATAGTACATGAGTCATTGCACAAAAGGTTAAAGAGAGAGCCAAGCCTAGAGAGTAGGAAGGTGAAGCACATAAAATACCTAGAAGAAAAAATGTTTCTTAGGTTGAATCTGATGAGGAAAGGACCAAATCTAATGACAACGACCAATTCCAAGTGGTGAGTTATAATCCATCTTCAAATTTGGACAAATTAAGTGAGAATGTTAGAAATAATGCTGATTTATTAGGTTTCTCTCACATTGATTTTTAAAATCTTGGAAAAGTTGAAAAGAATCAAGTGGATGAGGCAATATATGCCATGATGGCTACTTTTAAGAACACTCCTCTAGAAATTTCCAACTCCATGCCTAAAAGTCTATATGAAAGAGTTGAGCAAAAATAACACTTTTGTTTGGACACAAAGAGGAAAATTGGGGAGACATCCCTCACTCAAGTTATGCTAGAACTTAGCAAGGCACAAATATCTAAAGCCATAAAGAAATATGCTATTAGATTTGTTCCTAAGTATAGGGGATTTAGCATATTATAGAACAAGATTGAGGGTGTTGTTCACAAGTCCAAACAAATGTGGAAGATCACATATGGACTAGCCATAGTCAAAGAAGGTGAACTATAACCTATTGAGGTCAAAGATGATGAAGATGATCACAATGAATAAGGAATAGTTGATGGAGGCACTAATATGAATATAGATGATTAGGCAATAGATGAGGAAGAACAACAACAATACTAGAGTGTACAAGATACACAAATGCCAAGTGTCAGCCCTCCATAGGTCATAAGTGTAAATATAGAAACTATTACAATAAATGATGTTTCTAATCCTAATGCTTAGAACATCAATCCCCTAACACAGAAATTGAAAAAGATACTTGACCAATCTACACTATAGGCCAAATTATGTGACAATCCTATATTGGTTATTGTAGATGAAATTTAGAAATTAGTGACTATAACTACAAGGGAGGAGGTGAAAAAATAAGACCTACCTACAATCACTCCTCAAATCACTAGTGTGCAAACTTCACAACCCTTGGTTGTACATTGGAGGAAGGAGATAGAAGAATGCACTATCAGTACACACACATATGACACTCCAATATTTGAAAATGTACCAAAAGTTGTAATAGATAAGGTTGAGACAATTAGAGAGGATAAGGTGGAAACACCAGTCACTAATGAGACACAGAGTCAAACAGGTCAAGTAGATTAACCTACACCTCTAGCACAAGAACAAGGTGCAATTCAAATCAATGAGGTAGAAAAGGAAAAGCTTTAAGAGACTAATTTGACACCCAAATTGAAGGATCTAGCAACAATTCAAGCATTGGAAACTTTATTTGAATCGGGCACTCCTTCCAGTCAAACTCTTCAGAGGCCAAGCATAGATGCAACACCTTTACAATTCTCAATGCCAAGTCCTAGTTCAACTAAGATAGAAGAGGTAATAACTTATGGAGGCTCAAGGGATAAAATCTTCATAAAGACCCTCATAATGGCTTGTAAGAGCAATGAAAGGGCTTCGAAAGAGTCATTTATAGCCTAGTGGGCTTCATAAAGTTTTATGGTTGGGATATTTTGAAGGAGATTTAAACATTTTTGGGAGGGATTCCTTAATTAAATATTTTTAATTAAGATAAAGGGATTTAATGGAATAAAAATAAATAAATAAATTAAATAATTAATTAATTAATTAATTAACTAATTAATAAATGATGATGTCATTAGGAATTTTTCAAAAAATAAAAATACTTTATTTTCTAAAGGTTTTTAGTTGTCTACATTTTGCCCCTCTTTGATGTGATGCCACAAGTGGCATGGCATCAAAGATAAGAAAATAAGATGCCCAAGGCTAGAGTAGAAGAGGAGAGAATGGACTGCAAGATGCCCCCTCAAGAAGGTGGTGGGGAGAGAAAGCGAGGCTCAGCAACTTCTTGAAAAGTACAAGAATCTAAGATGAGCAAGAAGACTCAAATTGGCTTAAGAGAAGAGGTTTAGTTAGCTCAAACTCTCACTACGGGAGAATGATAAAGGGAGAATTAGAGGCACAAGAGGAAGCAGGCTTAAGATCTCAAGGATTGTAGAGGATGAAGGAGCAGAGTGCTATAAAAGGAATCCAAGATGGGGAGATGGATGAGGGGATTAAAAAGCTGATGCAACAGGATTTCAAAGAGTCAAATTGGCAGAAGATGGGTTTCGAAGATCCCTAGGACTAGGATTGTGGATCTCGAAAGATGAGGCTTGGTGGATTGATTTGGATTGGTGGATCCCTAAAGCTAAAGGTGAGGAGTGATTCAAAGAGATACTGATGCATAAGCTGGGGTAGGAGAGATGGATGCTGGATATGGATGGGGGATAATGGAGATGAAGGGAAACCATTGAAGCTTTTTTGAGCAGGGGGATACTTCAAAGAGAAGTACCACCATGTAGTTGAGCACTAGATTTGCTATAGGACTGTTGGTTAATTGCCAAGGTTACCAAGAACATCAAGGCCTTTTCACCAACTGTCCAGAGGACTAACAGACTGACTTGAAACAAACACACAAGGATTTCTCCAGCACCACACATAAAACTCAGAGGAAACAGTGTGGAACCGACACTGGGTAACCCACAAGCAAAAAAGAAACAAACGAAAGACTTGATCAAAACTATATGCTCAGAGTGCCCCATTCGTAGCATACCATGATATGGAAGATCATGGCAACCTTCAGGAGGGAACAAAAAAATTGCTTGGAAAAGATACTTCAAGACCCAAAAGGGAAGATTCCAAATCAAAAGAAAATGAAAATCCAAAAGAGAACCGTTTGCCAACGAGATGGGTAGGACGAGGTACTAACAGACCAAGATCAGACATGAGGAAAGCTATATCCTACAAGGATCTATCAGAGAGCACCTAAGCCAATGGATCTGGGTGACAGGAGATCTAAGAAGGATAACACTTTGGTGATAGGAGATCTAGCTAAAGGATGCATTGGAATAGCTAACCAAGATGTGCGATGTGTGCAAGATGTTGATCAAGGAGGAACTAACACAAAAGCTGGATAGATACAATGGTACTAAGCTAAAGAGGATGTACAAGTTGATGGACCAAGATATTTACAAGCTGAAGCTGACCAAGATAGTTACAAGCAGGCAAAAGCTCAGGATGATAGGATAGCGAGATGGTTCGATGTTGTGCAAGATGAAAAAGCTAAGGGAGGGGTGATAGCGAAAGTTATGGATTTGGCAAGATGCATCCAATGATGATGAGAGATTTTGTGACCAAGGATGGCTAGAGGAGCAGGATGAGATTGTTGGATAGGATGGTAGATAGCTAGGATTATGATGGATACAAAGAGATGACATTGGGTTTGCATGAGGATAGCCTAGAGCTAGATACCAATGACAAGGGAGGATGGACAAGACAAGATCTCCAAGGAATATAGTGCCCCCAATCAGAAGATAACATGTGGAAGGAGGTCTTATGATGGATGTGATAGGATTGAAGCTAGGATGGAAAAAGCTGAAGGGGCTAGGGAGATGGATGATAGCTGGGATGATTGGCTAAAGCTGCAGAAGATCAGTGGATGGTGTGAGATGGAAGCTGGAGGATGGAGGATAGGTGTATAGATTGGAAGATGGAGTTTGATGTCAAGAGATGACCAAAAGCATGAGGGTGATAGGCTAAGCTGGGGATGGTGGGATTACACATGATGCTTGCTTGCCAATTTTTCATCATGGTACTTGTCCAAGGCGCTTGAATTGCCAAGTTTTCACCAGTGGATGTTTTATTTTTATTTTTTTTTATTATTACTTTTTTGAATTTTTGACGTTGGTCTTAGCTGGAATGATTTTGGCTTTCTTCAGCTATTTTGGCTTTTTTGGGATTTTTCACTGGCAGTTGGAATGTTCAATTTTGTTGCTAGTCGTTGGTACACTGGATGTGTGATTTATGCAATAGATTGGATTAGATGGGATTGATGGTAGGAGATGGAGGGATGAAAAGGTTGGAAAGGAGCATGAGATGGGGATGCTTGCAAGAGCAACATTGGCACATGTTGGGACGGGTGTGAAAAGAGCATATGGGGGATAGATGGTAGATGCGGGCGTGATGGAGGATTTGTGGAAGTGTGCTTGGGGATATAGGCACCCAAGATGGAGTTAGGAGATGGGGGACATGAGTCACTGGATGGAGGATTAGCAATGGTGGATGTCATTATGCATTGGGTTTCAACTTTTTTCTTTGGGATCCACATGGTTTTGGTTTTTCTTTTCATAGGCGCTTGCATTATTTTGCATTCTTTGATTGAATTTTTCCTTTTTGGAGAATGTCTTTTAGAATAGACATATGATTGCCAAGGATATGGATTTTTAGCTTTATGCATTTTGAAGTTGGCATTTACATTGCTATGGTAAGCTTTGGGAAGATGGTTAGAAGAAGCTTTGTGAGATGGAGAGGATATGGGAGAGCGTGTAGAGGGATTGTGATGGATGATGTGCCTTGATATGTGCCTTTTCTGATTTTGCATAGGAATGGATGGAATAGGATTTGAATGATGGATGATAGGAGGATGGAGGATGGTAGATTTTGGGACATAGGGACCCAAAATGGATTTAGCGGATGAAGGGGGGATATGGTAGGTTGTTTTAGGTTGCAAAGATGGTGGAGGGGGGATGACATAAGATTTCTTGAAGGAGTGATGAGAGGCTGGCATGGGGGGTTTGGAGATAGGCTTGGTTTGGGGGTGTGGTGTACCAACACCTTTAGATGGTGAGCCTTTGGATACATATCCAAGACCATGAAATCCTAGATTTTTTTGTGCAATAATAGGCTTTCTGATTCCTTGCTCTTGTGGTCCTAAACCTTCACCTTAATAATTCCATTGATTGAGCATTTGAACTAGCTGAGGATACATTTTGCTTGCAGAAAATGGTGGAAGTGCTTTATCAGATGTACTGCAATAGGGAGATACTATTCTTAATTCTTCTACTGAGAGGAGGCCACTATGGATGAATGTAAGTGAACCAAGAGGGTATATTATAGATGGTGAAATAGCTTGGATAGGTGGTAAGATGGAAGCATGGAGTGGAGGAGAAGCTAGGATAGGATCTTGATTTAGCTGATGGGATGAAAAGATATCCTGCAGTAGAGGAGGTATGGCTTGAGGTTTTGCAGATGGAGGGGATAGTGACTACACTATGGATGGAAGACATGGTACGATGATATCTTCATTTATGCTTTGGGGGATGTCAACATGCTTTTGGGCAAGATCTTGATAGGATTTGTTTGGAGTGGATAGTGTGATAGGAGGTGAAGGGATGGACTCTTCAAAGGCTGTGGATGGATAGATGGGAGATTTAGTAGTGGAGATGGGTGAGTAGAAGATGGATGCATAAGGGTCATTATGGGAGATTTGAAAAATACTTGGAGGTTATGTGGATAGGATTTGGAGGGTTTTGACAGATGGTGGGATTTTGATGCTTGGAGGAAGTGGAAAGATTTTAAGCAATTTGATGGATGGTATGGGGATGATAGCTATGGGAGATGGAGGTGATATTATAGATGGGGAAGCTTCATTACTGACTACTTTACATGGTTGGATTAGATGGCATGGCTTATCGACTGCTGGAGGTGACTTTTCTTGTATTTCCTCTAGGAGATTCCTTTGAGACTCATGTGTCGGAGGTGGAGGTGGATTGACAGGAATAGCTAGTGTGATGGGGGTGGAAGATTGGAAGCTTGGCTGATTGGGTGATGGAGGAGAAGCTGGGATATCAGATGGCATGACTAGATAGTTTGGAAGAATGCATGGATTTTGTGGGATGCTTGGGGGAATGTTTCTAAGGCTTTCAATATACCCATCATAGTCAACAAGATTTTCATCATCATTGGAATAGGAGGTGGTGGGAGCAAGGACAATACAACTGAACACATCATGATAGGTTTGGCATTTCATGTTTTGATGATGAGTGGGATGGGGATGGGGTCTTGCATATGGATGAACATGAAAGCTCATGGTTGGATTTGGATTAAGCGCAGATTTTGGATTGGCTGATGAAGGATTTCCTAGGGAGAGTCAAAGCTATATGACAGACCTAAGGAGGATTGGCTAGAGATTTTTGGCTTTCCTGTGGATGGAAGACTTCAAGGGCATGCTATCAAAAAGTGAGAGTTTTTCTTTCCTATGCGTTGGATTGGTGGAGATTGTGTCAATTTAAGGATAAACTAATGATCCTATGGGCATGACATGAGATTGACCACTTGTGGATCCCAACCTTTAGCTCAAGGTGATGAGGGATAACAAGTGACAAAGCTAGATTACCCTAGACAAAGCTTTGTCAAAGGGATAACCTTGGTGAGGCTGGTGGATTGGTCGGATTGATTGGATAGCAAATTCTAGCAAAATGACAACAACTCTCTAAAGGCTTGGGTGTGATTTGGATTGGGTTGCTAGTTGGTTGGGGGGGATGATTTGGAGAGACTTTGGATTTGGGATTGTTCTAAAGCAAGGAACTAGATAGATTCAGTTGCAGCAGGGGAGCTTGGATGATTTTCTGATGAGGCAATGACTACGCTAAGTATGCCTTGAGTTGGGAGATTTTTTCATTTTTGAGATTTTGACCAAAGTTGGCAAACATTCATTCAAAAGCTATGAAAAAACAAGCAGACAAAATTTTGGAGCAAGCACGTCAAACACACCAACATCCTAGGAAGCTTTCTACAAGGATGAAATTTGTTATAGCTAGGGAGTCCTTGATATATGCGAGGTACGTGAGGCCAGAATTTGTAGATGAAACCAAAAAGATGTAACATAGCTGAGAGGAGCGGTAACCCACTTCTCCTCTTTCACTTCTCAAGGGTATAAAGTTCCTTGAGGCTTAGCCCAAGTGACAAAATCTTGATTCCTAGAGAGGTGTCTTTGGATTCACCTCCCAATTTTTATACTCCACCGGAATGCTAGAGTTGAGGTCGTCCCAAGGGGTGATGAAATCCCCAAGCAGGCCCCCTAACAAGTGTAAAACAAGACCACATACATGATCTTTGGGCTTTAAAAGACATGCGTTTATTCCAATTGATGATTTAGATTTTGTAAGCTATGATTGAAGACACTTGTGATTATGGCATACAATGTTCATTCCAATTTGACAGCATCATCAGCATAATGAAAGTCAAGAGATCGTCAACATACGAAATGTGAGTGTCATTGAAAATGCATCCAAACCATGCAATGTTCATTGATTGTTAGGCATTCAAGATTGAGTGTGAGTTTGTTTCAAGCCCAAAAAAAAGATGTGTGAAACTCGATTTCCAAGCGCGCACCCGGAGGCCTTCCACGTCAAGATTTGTCCAATTTTTATGCCCAAATGAAGTGTGAGCAAGATTAATGAACATTCAAGGAATTTTCTAACTTAGAAAAACCACTAAAGACCCAAGTGAGTGGAGTTTGATCTTTGTGGAGCACTTAACACCCTCTTAGGTAGACCCATCCCCATAGATGGCGCTGAGATTGCAACAAATTGATGGGTGATTAAAGAGGGTGAGTTGACCTATAGACTTACTCAAAGTATCTTTATTAGTTTTTATAACTTAGAAGATTTCAAAAATGTGGATTCTTTTTATGCCCCAAAAGATGATTATTTGATCTATGGCATTCAAGATTGGATTTTTTGTTTTAATCATGCATTCATAAAAAAAACAAACTTGATTTTAATCCATGGAACTCAAGAGTGATTTTAGCAACATGCATTCAAAGACAAGTGATTAAACATTCAAGTTTTTTCCTTTGAGCATTCAAGATTGAGATTTTGTGTGTTGTTGTAAGAACTTTGAAGTGCTTTGTTTTAACCTTAGATCATTCAAGATTGTTTTGGACTCAAAATTGAAAATGATTCTTTGGACTTTGGTTTTCATTCAAGATTTTGTGTTCTAGTTTGCATATTTTAAGCCCAAAAATGATATTCCTAGATTGTTTTGATTTATGAAAAACCTAAGAAACATTCAAGATTTTGCAACAAGACATTTGCTTGGAACAAATAACAAAGTTTTTAGGATAATTTTTGGCAACCATTTAGGACTCTCAGTTTTCATGAGATTTTTAAAAGAACTTTAAAATATTTGCAAATGAGGTTCATTTTATCCTTGATTGATGCTTTGAGTTTGATTTAGATTTTAGTGTGCACTTAGTGCTGATTTTGAACCTTTTAAAATGGAAACTTGAAGTTCTTTTTAAATTCCCAAAAATGAAGTGTTCCTAACTTTGCATGAATGCATCTAAAACCTTGATATTGCAAGGATGCAAATGATTGGATTGGTTTAGTTTCACTTGTTATAAGATTTTTTCTTTTTTGCAAATTTTTAATTTTTTAATGGATTTAAGTATGATTTGGGGGTTCATTTTAAGCACTAAGAATATAGACAAGAAGAGGAAGAAGAATTCCAAGTGCTTTGTCCACCTATAAGCTTGAAAAATTTGCAAATACTATGAGATAGACTATGAGTTCCTTTTTCTTCTTCATGCTCATGTGGACCTACAAATCCAATTTATACGATCCTACCAATCACAAAAATAAGAAAAATTAGCCAAAATTAGCAAATGACATACAAAACTTGACTAAAAAAGTTAATGAAGATGACCCATGCGGGGTCCCACCGGGCGTGCCAAAATGTATATGAGTAATGTTAGTATGCTAATAGAAACCAAATTTAAATAAAGCTTCTACAAACTAAACAAAATTCATAAACTTCAAGATAGACTAAGATGAGCTCTTAATTGAGAATATGAGCCATTAATGGGCTCTCTCAATAAGAAGCTCTCTTGTTGAGTGGCTTTGTCCAAATAGATAGGATGTATGCTCAAGCTTATGCTTCAAAAAGGGCTTCAAATGGAGTTGGAATTTGGGTGTGAGTGTATGGTTTTGATGTAAAATGGCTTCTTAAAATGGCATTATGATTTTACTTCATGGATTGTGTTATTTTGCAAAGGGGAAGGATCCAATTTATAGGCAAAAGGCTTGAGGGATTGAGGGCTAAGATGCAAGGATGGGAAAAAGCTCATGGAGGGCTCAGATTACATGAGAAGAGAGCACATGGATTGTGTTTCCTTACAGCCAATCAGAGAGTGACACATGTCATAGGGTGAGAGGATGGAGGAAAGAGGAAGGATGAGTCAACAAAGGAGGCTCAATGAATAAAATCTTCATAAAGACCCTCATAATGGCTTGTAAGAGCAATGAAAGGGCTTTGGAAGAGTCATTTATGGCCTAGTGGGCTTCATAAAGTTTTATGGTTGGAATATTTTGAAGGAGATGAGAGGAATTTCAACTTGGGCTTTATTAGGAGGGTTTAAAACTTGCTTAGGATTGTGAAAATTATTAGAGGATGGATTAGGATGGTTTAGGATTAGCTTAGGGATAGGCAAGTGGATGGCATTTAATGAGGGTGGGTGAAGGAGGAGATATTTGTTAACTTTGGCTTGGGTTAGTAAGTCTTAACCCATGTTTAGGGAATGTGACAAGGTTAGGAGGGGATTGGGATTAGGTTTAAAGACATCTTCTAGAAGAGTCTAGACTTTGGATGAGGATAAAGACTTTCTAGAATAGTCTAGAATTTCCTAGGATGAGGATGAAGACTTTCTAGAAGAGTCTAGAACTTCTTAGGATAAGGATAAATTAGATTTTTAGGAAATAAATAAAGTTTTATTTATTTCAAGGGTTTGGGTTGAGGAGATATTTATTAAAATTTTTTTAATAAACATGAGGATTAATATTTAATCTTAATTAAATATTTTGAGTTGGGATTAGGGGTAGGAAATGATGGGATTAGCCTTTAATCAAAATTAAAGAAGGATTAGAAGATTTTGGAAGAGGTTAGTGGTCTTAAGGAAATTGGCCAAGTTTTGGGCAAAAAATAATTTATTTATTTATTTTGGGTTTTTTGGACAATTTATTAATTAAATAATTAATAAATAAGGAAATAATGTTTAAACAAGATTTAAACATTTTTGGGAGGGATTCCTTAATTAAATATTTTTAATTAAGATAAAGGGATTTAATGGCATAAAAATAAATAAATAAATTAAATAATTAATTAATTAATAAATGATGATGTCATCAGAATTTTTTTAGAAAATGAAAATACTTTATTTTCTAAAGGTTTTTAGGTGTCTACAGAAGAAAGCTTTGTTTGATATCAAAGACATCTTCTTAGATGTATTTAGTCTACCTGATCTCGATGAAAAAAAGCCAATCATTGAACAATTGACCAACATAGTGGAAAGAGTAGGTGATACAAATGTGGATACCAATGTCAAATTATTAGAATTGTCTGAGAAGAAATTTCAAATTAAAGTAAACATAAATATATCTAGTGAAATAACACACACAAGTTTCATTGGCAACTAAGATAGATAGTGTGAAGAAGATACTAGAGAATATTCTCTCTCTCTCTCTCTCTCTCTCTCTCTCTCTCTCTCTCTCTCTCTCTCTCTCTCTCTGTATATATATATACCAAACCATGTAATCCTAGACTCTTCACACAAGAGACAAGGAATCACATTTCAAGCTTGGAAAGTCAAATGAACTCATCAATTGAAAAATTGCCCATGACTTCATCTCAAAGTGAGAAACACTTTAGGACCCTATTGCAAACCCAAAGTCAGTTAGCAACACTATCTACAGATGAAGCCAACATAAGGGCTAAACTAATAAGCATCCAAACTGCATTGACTCCTCACATGGAGATTCTATACAAGGAGTTGGGCTATGCAGAAACTCTTTTGAAGAAAGATTGTTAGGATTAAACCACATATAGAAATAAAAATTGCATGCAAATATAAACAATATTAGAAAAAAATAGATCGCATAGAAAAGAACACAAGAAACCAAGATTTAATGTGGTTCACCTAATCCATTGGTTATGCCCACCAAATAGCAAGTCTAATATCATTATGATTCAATGATTACAACCTGATTACAATATGTAATCCTTTACAACTCAATACCATCACAAGAACAAATTTTGCATCACCACAATGAAAGAATCCCTATCCCTAAGCCCTTTTATACAAGTATTTTTATGCCACTTTAGGGTTACAACAGTAGTTACTTGATCAATCACTACAAACCAACAATCTCCCACTTAGGGACTGATCAAAATCCACACTAGACAACAATCTCCCACTTGGAGACTGATCCTATAGCAATATCGCTACCACATGGGGCTCCCACTGGATCAAATCACCTTGGACTCTATTGTTCTTTTATTCATGTTTAGTCTAGAAGACCAACAAAAGTTGAAGAGGAGTTCAGCTTCTCCCTTGTTACTAGCTTTGTAAACATATCTACTGGATTGTCATTTGTATGTATCTTGTTCACCTTTAGTTGTCCATCCTCCAAAACTGACTGAATGAAATGGTACCGCAACTAAATGTGTTTTGTCTTTGAATGTAGAGCTAAATTCTTCACAAGATGAATAATACTCTAACTATCTATAAACAAATAATTATCCCTTTGAGTGTGTCCCAATTCTTTGAAGAATAATTGAAGCCACATCATCTTTGTGGTTGCCTCTATAGGAACAACATACTCTGCCTCTGTAGTGGATAAAGCATTAACCTTCTATAACTGAGAAACCTAGCTCACGACTGCCCCACTAGTAGTAAAGACAGAACCTATAGTACTCTATCTGGTATTAGTATCCCCTACCAAATCTAAGTCAACATAGCCTTGCAAAGTAGTAGTAAAGCCCCCAAAATGTAAACACTTATTGGATGTTCCTCTCAAATATCTGAGAATCTATTTGACTTCATTCCAATGCTCAATTCCTGGATAACTGATATACCTACTAATGACTCCAACTACATGTGTAGTAGCTGGCCTTGTACATACCATAGCATACATTAAGCTTCCTATAGCTGAAATATAGGGTACCTTTGACATCTTCTCCTCCTCTTCTAGTGTCTTGGGACACATCTCCTTAGTCAACTTCAAATGTCTACGTAAAGGTGTGCTGATAGCTTTAACATTCCCCATAGAGAAATGTTGTAACACCTTCTCAACATAATCAACCTGAGATAGAATCAATTTCTTATTTTTCCTATCTCTACAAATCTTCATACCAAGGATTTTTTTTGCTTCCCCAAAATCCTTCATAGAAAATGCATGTGCTAATTGGTGTTTCAACCCCTCAATGTGATCCATGTTAAACCTAGCTATAAGCATATCATCAACATATAAACATAAGATAATGTAGCTATCATCATCCAACCTCTTAAAGTAAATTTTTTTATCTAAATGACACCTATTGTATCCATGCTCATGCATAAAATTGTCAAATTTTAGATACCATTGCCGAGGTGCTTACTTCAAGCCATATAAACTTTTCTTCAATTTGCACACTAAGTTCTCTTTACTTTTGACCTCAAATCCTTGTGACTAAGCCATATAAATCTTTTCATCCAAATCACCATGAAGGAAGGTTGTTTTAACATCAAGCTACTCTAAATACAAATCTTCAGTAATCACAATACTTAAAACAGTATGGATAGAAGTCATCTTAACAAGAGGAGAAAATATCTCATCAAAATCAATGCCCTTTTTCTATGCAAATCCTTTTACAACTAACCTAACTTTAAATCTTTTCTTACCTCCATCCTCTTCTTTTAATCTATAAACCCATTTATTCTATAAAGCCCTTTCACCTGTAGACAATTTTCATAAATCCCATGTCTTATTTTTCAGTAAAGAGTCCATTTCATCTTTCATTGCAAACTCACACTGAATCTTAGTGTCCACCTACAGAGCTTCATCATAACATTCAAGTTCACCATAATTAGTAAGTAAAATATAATACAAAGAGGGAGAAAATCTTTGTGGAGGTCTAATTTCCCTTTTTGACCATCTAACATTCACTGGTGCGTGTGGTATTTGTTGTTGCAGTTGGTGCACATCACGGGGAATCGCTAGAACATCATCTTTTGGAGTATCATCCAACACTACATAATCACCTTTTTTCTTCTCGTGTTGCTGCAATAGATCTTTGTACAACACTTTCTCATTGAATATGATGTCCCAACTTCTTACAATTTTATGATTTTCAAAATCCCAAAGCCTTTAACCAAATTCATTAATACCATATCCAAAAAAAACACATTTCTTTGACTTAGCTTCTAGCTTCGTTCTATTTTCAGAATCTATGTGAGAAAATGCTTCACAATCAAAGGTTTTGAGAAAAGAACATCTCACCTTCTTACTAGTCCATGCTTCCTCTAGAATACCACAACCCAAAGGAGTAGAGAGACATCTATTAATCAAATATACACTAGTATTTATAGCCTCCACCCACATGTGTAAGGGCAACCCAACATGCAACCTCATGCTCCTTGCATGCTCCATTATAGTTCTGTTCATGCATTCAGCCACTCCATTTTCCTGTGGAGTCCTTGGAACCATTTTCTATCTATGAATACCATTAGTGGAGCAATAATCTTCAAATTCATGACTATAATACTCAACACCATTATTAGATCTCAGACATTTTAATTTCTTACCAAACTCATTTTCAACGAAGCATTTCCATTTCTTAAAAGTTTGAAATACATTAGATTTCTATCTAAGGAAATAAACCCATACTCTTCTAGTTGCATCATCAATGAATGTAACATAATAATGAGAGCTATAGAAGGAAGATACCTGAGCTAGTCCCCATACATCGGTATGCACAAGCTCTAATTTGTCCTTTTTATTTTCCTTCCTAGTCTTCACAAAACTCACTCTCTTTTGTTTTCCATACACACAAATTTCATAGAAATCCATATTAACACATTTCAGACTTGGTAAAACATTCTTTGAATGAAGTACTTTCATATCTTTCTCACTCATGTGCCCAAGTCTATTGTGCCACAATTCTATATCAGAATTTATAATAGCTATCTGTTCTCCCTACTCAACTACAAGAACTATTTCTGAACATTCATTTTTATCTGAAACAATTCAAGTAGAAGGAATAATATGACCTATAGAAAGATATAAGGTTCCTTCTTTCATACCTTTTTCTACTACAAGGGATCCTTTTGAAACCTTCCAATTTTTATCATTAAAAGTATCTACACAACCCTCATCACCAAGTTGCCCTACTGAAATTAAATTTCTACTCAGGCTTGGAACATGTCTTACCTCATGTAGTAGCCAATGATTCTCATTCTGCCTTGGAAAAAATTGGCAGGGTTCATTATCCCCTGAATAAACAAGCCCAAAATCCCCTTGGACATAATCAAAGAAATAACCTCTATGAGGTGTAGCATGAAATGAAGCACCATAATCTAAAACCCATGAATCATCAACATTTTCTAAAGAAAAAAACAAAGCATCCTATTTGATTTTGTTACTTACAACATTTGCCTTCTTATCTCCATCTGGTTTATCTTCTTCATTTTTCTTTCGAGTCCAACAATTTTTCTTTTTATGCCTTGGTTTTCCATAGTACCAATAGTCGTTCAATCCTCTTGATTGAGACGTCCTCCCCTTTGACTTTCCTCTTGATTTTCCATAATTTCTAGAAATACCTCCTCTTACAATTGTTCTACATCTACTTTGTGTGTTCAAAGCACTTCTTGATGTAGATCCACCTAAGGATTTCCTACGAGTTTCCTCACTCAAAATAATATCAATCACATCATCATATTTTAGGGTACTAGATCTAGGAACAAATTACTCACAACCATTACCAAGCCATTCTAGCTTTTAGGCAAAGAATACAAAATGAAGAGAGCCCTAATTTTTTTATCAAAATTGATAACCATAGAAGATAGCTGACTAGTAATATTATTAAACTCATTTAAATGATTTGCAACAGATCCACCTTCTACCATTTTAGATTAAATAAACACTTCATGAGAAATACCTTGTTTGAAGTAGAGGGCTTTTCATACAATTTTGCTAGGGCTTGCATCAACTCTTATGTTCTCTTTGCTTTTGTAATATTAAATTCCACCAATGGTGCTAGGCATAAATGAATTCTTCCAAGTTCCTTTCTATCCAAAAGATCCCAGTTGTCATTTGACATAGATCCCTAATTCTTGATTTTTCCTTCCAACGACTTCCGTAAATCCTTCTAATAGAGAGAGTCATCCATTTTCATATTCCATAACTAAAAGTTCTACCAATTAAACTTGTCAACCCTCAGGTTACCCTCATTTTCCATCGCTCCCACTCAACTATGAGACTCCCACTCATCTGTGAGACTTTCTTACAGAGGATAACTGAAAGAAGAACCTCGCTCTAATACCACTTGTTAGGATTAAACCACAGATAGAAATAATAATTACATGCAAACATAAACAATATCAAAAAATAATAGATCACATAGAAAAGAACACAAGTCACCAAGATTTAACTAGGTTTACCCAATCCATGGCTATATCCACCAAATAGCAAGTGCAAAATTATTACAATTCAATGATCACAACCTGATTACAATCCATAATGCCTTACAGCTCAATTCTATTACAAGAACCATTTTTGCATCACCACAATGAAACAATCCCTAACCCTAAGCCCTTTTAGACAAGTATTTTTAATACTTCTTTAGGGTTAAAACATGTCGACCATATGTTGGCCATACGTTGGCTAGAGAATTTATGAAGTATGTATAGTGATTCCCTAAATAGTCACTACAAACTAACAAAGACCCCAATTTTTCTACATTAGATGGCCTAGTACATCTTATTTCCAAGCTAGCCACCCAAATTAAGTTTTTGGAGGTAGCTTGTGACAATTGGGATGCCACTCTTAAGATTATTCTTAAGTTCTATAAATATTTTTTTGAAAAAATACACTATCAGTGTATGACCCATTGACATTAGTGTGAAAAAGGGGGAGTAAGAGCTATGAGGGAGTAGAGAGAGAAAGAAAATGGGAGAGTAAGATTAGGAAAAAAGGGAGTAAGAGCAGAAAGTAAGTGAAAGAGTATTAGTTGAGGCAAATCTACTCAATAGGAGAAATTTTGATTCATAATACAAAATAAAATAGATCAAACAAGTCAGGGGGAGTTATGAGATAGGTATAAGTTGTTGCAAAATTTTAAAATTTTGAAATTTTGTATAGAAGCTGAATAGTCAGTTATGTTATGCTCATAAGAATAAGAGTATTAATACATGACCAAGTGTTTTTTTGACACTCATGTAAAAGGGGGAGATTTTTGATCTTAGAATGGTTTTGACTAGCAAGTGTCTATACACTTAAGTCATTTACTTAGTTCATGCCAAAAAAGTAACATATGCTAAGTACAACATATAGGTTAGAGCATGTCGAGTAAACAATGAGTTCTCAGTCACTCATGTGCCAAGTAGACAATATGCGCTAAGTGACTTAGGAGCTGAGCAAGTAGTGCATGCCAAGCCATTTAGATGCCAAGTGATAGTATGTGTCGAGCACTAAGGACTTCAGTTGTTGAGTAACATAGTTTTGACATAGTTGTTTATATTGGCACAAACTACTATGTAAACCATTTTTGAGCTGACTTATAGATTGAATTACAATATTTTGGTGATAGGAATAAATCTTAAGTTAGAATCCCTATGCATTACATGCACCCAATCAGGTAAAGCAAACATTTAAGAAGAAATATGGATGAATCATAGCCATTGATTCATACCTAACCCTAAGTCATTGATCTTCTTAAGGAAGACAAACCCTAAACTTTCTATGAGCATGATCTAAATTGTATTGTAGAATTAGTTAAAGGAGAATAAAAGAAGGAAACAATGACTAATAGAGAGACATATGATCAAGATGGATCAAGTACACAATAGGATAGAGGTGATCTGTCATCAGGCAACAAAGTGCTAATCACAGGATCAATGCTAAAACATTCTAATAGGTGAATTAGTTAAATCTCTTAATAGAGTAGTCCTAGCAGACTGTATTGAAATACTCTAACAAGGAGCTTACTTAATTGTGAGATGAATTCCTTTAACAAGGCTTACTTCTAACAGGGTGTTGAAATCCTCTAACAAGGTGAGACCTAATAGTTTTTGTAAGCCTTTAATAGGGTAGACCTTTCATTATTTTGGTAATAAAGTGTATCCAATGAAGATTACAATGTTTGATCATGATTCATGATCAAACATTGTAACCTTCATTGGATACAATTTATTACTATAGTAATGAAGATTTGTGGGTGTTATTCCCACCCCAGTTTTACCTTCTCATTGGAGGATTTCTAGGTAATCATATCTGGTGTCATATATGTGTGAATACTTAGTTACTTACATGCTTTAGATGTTTATGTTTTACATAGTATTTTAGTTTATTTGTTGAATGTATGAGATGGATGTGTGGTGAATATTTCATGGGTTAAACTTTAAAGCATTGATTCACCCCTGCCCTCTTAGAAGTTTACCTTTTCTATTTTAGTTCCAAAAATATCCCTCTAACTTTAGTTTCTTCCTTTGTCAAAAAACTATGTCTTCAACATCTTCTTTTGATAACAATCTTTCCGTGTTTGATATTAAACCAAGTTCTTATAGTTTGACATCTTCAAACAAAATTTCTGTGATATGATAGCCAAACTCTCCCTCCTTGACATCTTATGCCAAAGATAATATTCAGTGAATATCAATGTACTTAATGTACATATTCATATGCATTTTGCCTTTCATTACTGCATCAACTTGACTAATCTTCAACATGCTCTGGTTGATGCATCACTAAACTTCATTTAGTGAGCTTTAGATAGGGGAATAACCCCTATCTTACCTCTTACATACAAAAATACATCCTTAGGTAATAGATTTGTGAATATGTCTACAATTTGTTCTTTAGTATTCACATATTCCAATCTGACCTCTTTATCTTGCACCAATTCTCTAAAAAATGATATTTTATTACAATGTGCTTAGTCTTGGTATGCACCACATGATTCTTTGATATATTAATTGCACTTGTGTTATCACAAAAGATAACCACTGGATCCTTGATTTCTACCTTCATACCTTCCAACAATTGCTTGAACCAAACAAAATTAGGACAATTAACTATTGTTGCAATGTACTCTGCCTCTCATGTAGACTGAGAAATATAATTTTTCTTCTTACTTGTCCAAGACACTAGTCTCTTACCAAGAAAGAATGCTTCACCTCTAGTGCTCTTTCTGTCATCAATACTTCGTGTCAAATCTGAATTAGTGAAGGATTTCAAATCCAAATTTGCTCTATATTTTACCATAATCCATTCTCTTCAATACCCTTCAGATACCTCACGATTCTCTTTATTTTCATCATATGATTTTCTTTAGGATTAGTTGAAAATATTTTCATCATACCAACTGCAAGAGAAATATTAGGCCTAGTATGTACAACATAATAAAGTTTTCAAATCATTGATCTATATGGGGTCTGATCTACCTCTTTTGAATCATCATTTTTGGAAAGCTTATGTCTAGTAGATATAGGTGTTCCAAATATTCTTGAATCCTCCATTCCAAACTTCTTTAGTATCTCGTTGATATATTTAGATTGAGTAATGTAGATACCATCTTTCTTCTATTGAATTTGTAGGCCAAAAAAGAATTTGATTTCCCCAAACATTGACGTCTCAAATTCCTTACTCATTTCTTTTGAAAAATATTTGTATAAATCATCATTTCCAATAAACAATGTGTCATTCACAAATATCTCTACCAACACAATCTTCTTGTCTACTCCTTCTTTGATGTAATGGCTACTGCTATCATTTATTCTTTGAAAACTAATCTTAATCAAGGCTCTTGCATAATCCATGATATATATATTCCTTCTTTCTGCTATACCATTCTACTAAGGTGTACCAGGGATTGATACTTATCTTTTGATTCCTCTTTTAGTGTAGAATTCATTGAATTAATTAGAAATGAATTGACCTCCTCTATTTGATCTCCAACATTTTAACTTCTTTCTTGTTTCCTTCTCTACTCGTGCTAGATACCACTTAAATTTTTGAAAATCTTCATATTTATCTTGAAAATTACTTATCTCCATTGTAGCTCTCAATGCCAATAGGTCCACAAAGGTCTGCATGAACAACCTCCAAGACTTCTTTAGAATGATAGTTCTTTCTCTTGAAACTTGTCTTGCCCATCTTACTAATTTGGCAGTTTTTGCATAGGCCCATATTAGGTTTCCTCAAACTAGGAATACCTCTCACTCTTTTATTTTTTCTTATCTTGATTAGGTTATCAAAGTTTACATGACATAACCTTTCATGCCATAACTAACTTTCTTCTAATTGAGCAATGAAACATGAACTTTCACTAAGATCTAGGTAGAATAAGTCACCTTTTGTTTGGTTACTAGTGTGTGCTACAATGTTGTCACACTTCTATAAATCATTACATGTAAGAAAAATCAAGAATGAGCCCTCACAAATCGATCCATAGCTCTCTACTCATAGAGTGCAAGGGTTTGCAATGGAGGCCCTCAATTTGACCTATTTTTGTGCCCATGCAAGTACACCATGAGATGAGAGATTCAAAGAGAAAAAGCAAGAATGCTAGTCTCCATGATCTTCAAAATCATCGGTGTCTAACATGAGGAGAGGGCTCTCCCTTATAAAGGAAATTATGGAGGTGAGAGGCTTCTCACAACCAATATGGGATAATAGAGCTTGATCCATGTGAGACAAAATTCCACCAATGAGAAAAGAGGAGTGGTTGAGAAGAAAGTGGTGATCCATGTGAGACAAGATTCCACCAATTAGAAAAGAGGAGTGGTTGAGGAGAAAGTGGAAAGATAAATCCCACTTAGATCACATTTTTAAGTGAAGAGAAATTAAATAAAAAGAATTTGTTTTATTTCCTTTTTTCATCAAAAGAGATATTTAAGTGGGATTTTTATTTAATTAAAAGGGAGCAAGTTCTTTTTAATTAAATAGAAGATATTTAATTAAATTAAAAGAGAGGTTTTTCTCTTAATTAATAAGTGTGGATGAACTGTTTAATTAAAAGAGAGGTTTTCTTTTAATTAAATGGGGATTTTATTTTTATTTAATTAAAAGAGAAGATTTTCTTTTAATTAAATAAGACTTGGAATAAAATGATCAATCTTAGAAATGAAATAAATCGAATTTGATCAAGGAAATTGATTTGAATATATTACAAACCATTGATTCAAAAAGTTTGATAAATTGATAAATTGAATAATGGGGGCCCATAGTCTAGGCGACTATTAACGGATATCGAAAAATCACACAATCGTCACTAGTCACAAGCACAACTATGAAGATATGAATGTAATTAATATCGGATTGGAATGTGGAAAGATTCTAACATAAGCATCAAAGACATAAAGATCAAGATGAATTCAATATTAGCTTACCCAATTTAATGTAGCAAAACCATGCTTGCATCAAGGCATAGATGCCAAGATGACCATAAGAATGGTTGTGCAAAAACAATCAAGGATGATACCTCAAATCTCCTAAGTGTTTCAAGGGGACAACAAGAGACACTCTAGAGTTTCAAGACCACACGCACAAGCAAACAACAAATAAAAACATGTCCCATGCCCCAAGTCTTCTAGCAATGCATCATGGAGAGACTTATCAGACAAAGACACTCAACAAAAATCAATAACAGTTAGTACACAGAGAAAAAAAATCAGGACATAAGTCAAGCATTAAGTGTTGCGTTTAAAAATTTAAGTGTGTTAACTGATACTGAGTTCTGAGGACAAGGATCAAATGCTTGCAGGAAGGTAAGATCACATGATGATACTGGGTAAGACCAAACCAATAAGTGTTGAAAACCACTCGATGTCAATGGGTGTTGAAAAACACCATTTGTGAGGTGTCCTAAAGACTCAGACATCTAAGAAACCAAAGCTAACATAGTTATGCCCCCTAGACAAAGACCAATTCCAAACCAAGGTAACAAGGACAAGGCATGGTGGAGAAAGGCTAAGTGTCGAGGACATGTGCTAAGAAACAGGGGTGCAAAGGCCTCAAGTAGCACCCATTTCCAGGTTTTCACCACTTGGATTTTTTTTTTTTTTATTGGCTACCAAGGCGCCTATTTCCAGGTTTTCACCAAGGCACTTTTTCTATTTTTTTTTGAATTTTTTTATTTTTTAAATTTTTTTTTTGTATTTTTGGAATATATAATTTTTTTGAAGATACATCAAAGTGCCTTTTGCTAGGTTGTCACTAAGATGATCATTTTTTCAGGACATTTTTCAATTTTTAGAATTTTTTACAATATGCCATTTTTTTGGATTTTTGAAATATATCAATTTTTTTGAATTTTTTTCAAGATCAATAAATATGTACAAAGATACCCCTAGATAGAATGGCCATTAAACTCATAAGCAAGATCACATCGTGCAGTCCCAATGTCTAACAAGGTGGAGGACATGATGAAGCAATAAGCTAATGGATATTATGGATAAGCAAGGAGTGTATGAAGCAAGTGAAAGTGATCTTCAAAGGTTGACTCCTCAAGAGTACCCAAGCTAGGGAAAATTTGTCATGTAAAGAACATTTGGATAAGAAATGAAAGGCCAGTATAGGATAATTCAAGAAAGCATAATGTAAAAGTGGGAAAGATGCAATCCAAAGAAGTAGACATGTCAAGAGACTTTATAGCATCATATTTTACTCTATTTTATTAGATCAAGACCAAAGGGGTAAATGGGAAAAGGGTAGCAAAAGACTAGAATGAATGGAGGAAAATAGATATGAAGGCTAAACATGAAAGGAATGAAAACAAGATCATCATAAGATATCTCACAAGATAGCCAAATGTTTGTCTATAGGTCAACATTGTCAAGATCAAAGAGAGAAGACGAAATGAATGAAAGATGTAGAAGAACTACGCATGATGCCTATTTGTTAGGTTTTCATCATGGTACTTATCCAAGGCACCACAAGGGAGTGGTTTTCAGCATAGGATGAATTTATTTCTCTTTACTTTTGCTACCAAGGTGCCTGATTACCAGGTTTTCACCAAGGCACATTTTCAAATTTTTCATTTTTTTTCTTTCTTTTTTTTTTCAATCTTTTTCAATTTTTTTTTGGAAGAACTCAAGCTTTTGAGATAATTCTCTTTGAATGTTTAAACCATGATATACAAAGGAATTCAAATGATATGCTCAAATATTCTAATAGGGAAAAGAAGATGGGAGACAAAAAGTGAGGATATGGCTTTATGCAAAGTGAGTGAGATTGAAAAATGGAAATGAAGTCAAGATCAACGTCAACACACACCTTGAAGGGTGGCGAAAGGATGGAGAAAATGTTGGAATATGTGAATGTGAATGAAGGAATATGTGAAGGAATATGGTGAGTGGATAGAAAAGGTTGCAGTTTAGGCACATGGAATGGAAGAATGCTTTTGGAAGAAGATGAAGCAGAATTCTTTGGAAGCTTGAATGTCAAATTTAATTGTTGTTCAACATTAGACTCTCTCAAGAGAGATTTTGGAATCCATATAGCCTTAGGCTTCTTTTCATTTCTTTTTGATGATTTAGAGATAATATCTTCAATGATGGATTTTGGAACCCATACTTGTCTTGTAATTTTTTTCTTAGATATCTCTTTTGACTTAATGCCCCCATGTCGATTAGAAGAGACATGGTGGTCTTCTTTTTTATATGGATTATTGAATTGCTTCTTTTTCTTGTATTGAACATTCAAGTTACTTCCAAAAGACTTGGGACTTGTGGAAGAAGAAGGATGATATGACTGGTTTAGGTGAGTGGGTGGATGAAAAGGATTCAAGGATATGCATCTATGTTGATCTTGAGGAAAGATAGGAGAGGGAGGGACATAAGGACCCAAAATGGATGAAGAACTAGGAGAATTGGGAGGGGAAAGTGAAGGGACATAAGGACCCAAGATGGAAGGAAGATATGAAGCATTTAGTATTGGTGGGGGAGGTCCAAGGATGGATGTAGAAGATGCAAAAGGGTAATCAATAAGTTCATCAACATTTATATCACAATCAAGGACATCAACATCTTTAGAGTGAGCATCGGGATTTTCAATAGGAACATAAACATCTTTAATAGGAGAAAATTCTTTGATAGGAGAACTTATAGCTTGAGAAGACTTAGGAAGAGTAGAAAGTGGAAGGGAACATGGAGTGGTAGAACAAGAAGATGGAAGACTTTGATCTTGACAAGGATCTTTGGATAACATAAGCATAGAATTGTTCTCTTGATTTTCAATAGGCTCAACATTGGAAGTAATAGCATCATTTTTAATAACCTTAGTGGAAGTATCATCTTTGGAAGGAGAGAGTGTACTAAGGCCATTTTTATTGTCAATAAGCTTAGTGGTGCAAGCAGTATCTTGATCTTTCTTCAGAGAAGACTTAAGACATGGTGGAATGAATGAGGAAGGGTGTAAGGGATCAAAAGAACCATGAAACGTATCAGAGACATTGTGAAAATAATTGGATGACAAGGAGGGTTCTTGATCTTGATCTTTCTTTATATTTTTTTCTTTATCATTTTTAGAGTCCTCTTGACATGAAACCACTCCTAAAGAGAAGGAAACATGTTGGAATTGTATGGAAGACTTTGGAATAGATGATGAAGGACTAGCTGAAGTAGGCATTATAGTGCATGAAGGCTTAGGCTCTTTAGGTTTAGCATTGTCAAAGGTATGTGTAGCCAAGTGAAGGTTAGCTTGAGTTTCTTTAAGAGGTAGCCCTTGAGGATAACTATAGGGAACTACATGAAAAGCATTAGGATCTTTGTTGGACGAATGATTGGTAGAAGATTTGAGAGTCTCAGAATCTTTAGGGAATCTATGGATAGTGGAGGAAGTAGAAGATGGAAGGGGAGCATCAGAAGACAAAGGTTCAACATTAACATGATCTTGCTCAAGAGTGTAATCTTTATTTTCAGCATGAGGGTTCTTAGAAGATGAACTCTTATCCCATTGATGTTGTATTTCAGCACAAAAAAATGCTTTCTCTTCATCAAAAAATGCAGATTTATCATTTAGGTATTGTTCACAAAATTTATCAATGTTGTTTTCAAGATTTGATTCATGTGGATTACCATCAATATCCATCTGTGACTCATCACCTTTAAGCAAAAACATAGGATTAGGAGGACTTTTAGGAACTGTTGGAATGTAATAATCATCCCCATCATAATCATTATCACTAGAAGAATTATAGATAGGCATATCACAAGACTTTTCATGTTGTTCATTATCATATGTCTTAATAAGAGGAATAAGACTCTTGGTAGAAGTAGAAGAAGAATGATATCATGAAAAAGAGGTAGGTGAAGACCTAGATGGATGATATCTAGAAGAGTCATGGTAAGATTTAGAAGATGAAGTATGTGAATGATATTTAGAAGAATTATCGTAAGACTTAGAAGATGAAGAATATGAAGGATATTTAGAAGAATCATGATAAGACTTAGAAGATAAGGAATTTGAACGATATTTAGAAGAATCATGATAAGACTTGGAAGATGGAAAATATTTGGAAGAAGGATATTGTGATTTAATCTTGCACATGATCCTAGAAAAAGTGTCTGATTTATCCTTTTTTTTAATCATTTTTGTTGCAACGTTAGCATCCATGCATCTATTGGAGTGACAACACTTTTCAAATTCAAGAAGGAGGTGGATTTCATCTGAGCTCAAATGAGGATCCCTAAAAAGATATCCACGATCCATGGTTCTAGAAGAAGAAGAATCAAGTATGGAAGAAGAGAAAGAATGAATAGAAGAAGGTAGACTATATGATAATAGGAGAAAAAAGAATCAAGAAGACATGAAGAAGAGGAAGAGTGGAAATGACAGATTAGAAAGACATGGAAGATAAAGAAGAAAGAAGACCAAGAGTCATTTTGGAAAATTTGATACCATTTGAGATCATTTGAATGTTGAGAAACATGTAATAGAACTTATAATCAACATGAAAGAAAAGGTACTAGTTGATAGGATAACCCTAAGAAACGTTGGTACCAAACTAGGATAGTAAAAGCTCTCACTTGTCCAAAATAGATGTGATAAGATAGAATTTTGCAATAGGTGTAAACCAACACTGCCACAGAGGTGCTCACAACTTTGGGTGAATACCCTAGCACATATGGACTAGGAGGATGATTGACCCAAATTTTAATTAATTAAAATTGAATTTTGATGAAAGTGAATGGACAAGAGATTACTAAGACTCTCCAAGTGTAATATCAAAGGATCCAATTATATATCTTTCTCAATAAGGATGGTTTCTAACTTACCAACTCCAAACAAGGTCTCTTGTGAAATCAATGATCACTAATTCAAGAGGTCAAAACACAATAACCCAAGGTGCAAAAAGGCTTTTAACAATGAGAAAAGTAGCCTAATCCAAATAGGACCAACCTAGGGAGAGTAGAAATAATGGGATAACAAAGTTATTCGATCGTAAAGTCTCAACTCAAGAACTCAGATTTTGTTCATTTTAAATATCCAACTAGATGTATCAATAGATTCTTTATCATAAACCAAGCACGCAAGATAGAAAACAGGGATTTCAAGCAAACAGTCTTCAAACAATGAACAAGGGGCAAAGCAACCTTGCGCATGAGAAATCAAGTGACCTAATTTATGCTAATCCCTAGGAGAGCTAATTGTGTATGTTCTCAAAAAGTTTCACAATCATTGCATAGATCCCTAGAAAATAAAAGTTGGCCTCTCTAAGGTTTTTAGTAATGGTTTGACTCTGCAACTTTTATGATTCACAGGGGTGACCTCCAATCTCGGCGCACCGAGGTTTTGACACAGTTTGAGAACTTAATCTTCAAGAGCTGCTAGGGAGATCTGACAACCCACAATGAACCATACCCCATGGAGATTTCTTCCACGAGGACATTTATATAGTGATTGTTGCAACCACGGCAGAAGTGGCTATTATCGCTTGAGGTTCCGTCTGTAGTTTTCCCTTTATAGGGATTGTCTACTATGGTTAACCCTCTCTAAAAGTGACCGACTCACAATAGTGGACCACAAGGGGACTTAGCTTTCAGATCCAAGGTTTTGACACCTTTTCACTTTTAGCCCAATCAAAGCAACCAGATTAATCCGACACGCTAACTAAGATTATCTCAATATCTATGATATCAATCCCTAGTGATCTATCAACCTCTCCGGAGAAAGGATGCCTCAATCACCAAGTTGAAGATCCATCTATCTAAGAGATTCTCAAAGTATCCTCCCCACCTACAAAGAATCCGTCTTTGAGAGGAGTTTCACTAGGAACTCACTCCCTCAAGATCCATGAATAGTATTCATGGGGCCTAATTACTATGTGTGTATAGATGTTCATTCCCCAAAAGAAAATCTATCCAAGAATAATCAAAAAGCACAAGGTGGTACACTTAACGCTTTAACTAATGTAAGGTGAGTCCAAAGATGTGGAACACTTAACCCCTCACACAAGCCAAAATGAGTCCACAACTCAAAGATTAGTGAGTTCTAGAAAGCACAAGAGGGTTGCCAAGTGGAGCACTTAACGCTTCTATCCTGTAGACCCATCCCCTTTAATGTGGCACTGATCTTGCAACCACGGGGTGGAATGAGGGGCCGACGGATTCAGCGAGTCCAATAACCCAATATAGCTATCTAAATCTATCACTAATAATCAAGCTTGCTAAATAAAAATCAATGAAGATTACAACCTAGTATCAATTATGCATGTGTTTGAAAAATAAAAGCATAAGAAAAACACACAAGCTAGACACATGAGAGGTTCATTTTAAAGTTTCAAATCAAAGTGTTATCAGCCAAAGAAGAATACTTGAAGTCCTCGCAACGCGCTTAGTAGATCTTACCTATTTTTAACAAATTTAGCACTTTTTTCCAATGAAATCATAACTTGCTGCTATGTTGTTCCAAAAAAATCAGAAAATATAGAAAAACCCAAAACAGTGAGCAGTTAACAGAAAAAAATCAGAAAAACACGAAAATCCCTGCAAAAAAAATACGAATAACCTAGTCAACATGATTAGATCTTTTTTTTGCTATGATTTTGAACCCAAAAATAGAAATTAAAAGAAGAGACCCCTAGTAAAAACTAAAGATATTTCCAAAAATGTAAGAAATTCAAAAAAAATTCTTCATTTGTGCCCTAGGGACCCAATTTTTCAAAATAGGTGAAATTCATCAAATCAAATTTTTGATCTTTAATAAGGCCTCAAAATTCAAAAAACAAAGAAAGAAACCCCATTAGAATTCAAAAATATTTCTGAAAATGTAAATTTTTTCAAAAAATACGCTGATTTGCGATCAGAAACGGCTTTTTATGAAAAATAAAGAGAAATTCATAACTCGCGCAAATCATGTCAAAATGATCTAAAAATCGAACTGGGACATGTTGGCCACATAAAAAACTCAAAAAAAAAATGTCAGAACCAAAATCTAAGTGGTTTAAAAGATATGATTGAATCTTTAAACCAACTAGATTTTTTGCCTGCAAACCAATCTATATATGGGTTGGCCTTAAAACCAAAGTGAAAAATTTACAAGAGCACTTGATTAGATCCAATATGCTGCTGTAAAAAACTAGAGATGAAAAATAAAAGTAAATGGAGCTAAAAACTTGATTCAAGCCCCACGGTGGGCGCCAAAAATGTGTGCTACAATGTTGTCACACTTCTATGAATCATTACATGTAAGAAAACTCAAGAATGAGCCCTCACAAATCGATCCATAGCTCTCTACTCATAGAGTGCAAGGGTTTGCAATGGAGGCCCTCAATTTGACCTATTTTTGTGCCCATGCAAGTACACCATGAGATGAGAGATTCAAAGAGAAAAAGCAAGAATGCTAGTCTCCATGATCTTCAAATATGCATGAAAATAAGATCTAATCTATGGAAGCAAAATCTAATCTATAAATGTAAGATCTAAGCTAGAATCCCATGAGGGGTGCAAGAGAGAAAAAGACAAGAAAATAGAAGTTCTCCACAAAAAGCTTTTGTATTCAAACTCCTTCAAAAATTGGTCTTCAAACTTGCAGCATAACGATAGCATAATCATCAGTGTCTAACATGAGGAGAGGGCTCTCCCTTATAAAGGAAATTATGGAGGTGAGAGGCTTCTCACAACCAATATGAGATAATAGAGCTTGATCCATGTGAGACAAAATTCCACCAATGAGAAAAGAGGAGTGGTTGAGAAGAAAGTGGTGATCCATGTGAGACAAGATTCCACCAATTAGAAAAGAGGAGTGGTTGAGGAGAAAGTGGAAAGATAAATCCCACTTAGATCACATTTTTAAGTGAAGAGAAATTAAATAAAAAGAATTTATTTTATTTCCTTTTTTCATCAAAAGAGATATTTAAGTGGGATTTTTATTTAATTAAAAGGGAGCAAGTTCTTTTTAATTAAATAGAAGATATTTAATTAAATTAAAAGAGAGGTTTTTCTCTTAATTAATTAAGTGTGGATGAACTGTTTAATTAAAAGAGAGGTTTTCTTTTAATTAAATGGGGATTTTATTTTTATTTAATTAAAAGAGAAGATTTTCTTTTAATTAAATAAGACTTGGAATAAAATGATCAATCTTAGAAATGAAATAAATCGAATTTGATCAAGGAAATTGATTTGAATATATTACAAACCATTGATTCAGAAAATTTGATAAATTGATAAATTGAATAATGGGGGCCCATAGTCTAGGCGACCATTTTTGGGTGCATACAACTAGACCTAACTTGATTTTCTTTTCCATCTAGCAGCATGGCCTTCCCATTCATGAAGTCTACCTTAAATCCAATGTTATTCAACTATGCCACACTTAGTAGATTATGTTTCAATCCTTTAACCTAATAAGCATTATCACATCTGAGTTCATTGGTTAGAGAAATACAACCTTTTCCTTTTATGCAACATGGTTCATTATTACTAATCTTACACATCCATCATCATAGTGTTCCATAGATATCCTTTAGTTTTGTCCACATCTCATGAGCAATAGAACATCCTTTGACCTCATCAGATTTAATATAGTAAAGAGTTGATGCAATACCTATCATCATGATATTATGATTTTTCTTGTCAACAATCTTCTCCATAGTCATTGTTCTAGTAGGAGCCTTATACTTAGCATTCAAATATTTCAGACCTGAATAACTGATGGTTTCCATATATAGCTTCATAATTTCTTGTCATCATTCTGTGTTCAATGTGGGAATCTCTCTCCTGTAAGACCTCCTAATCTTTAGCTTAGGTCTTTGAAACCTTCTCTGCAAGCACCAAAAGCTATAATATCAATTGCTAGAAATATAAGAGGAGTAAATAAGAGGGGAGGGATGAATTAGTTACCACTAAAATAAATCCTAGATCCCTTAGATGTCAATATAAAATACAAGCTTTGTTGAAACTATTGTTACTCAGTTAGCACATAGGCACTCAATTAACACTAACAGTATGTTGTAACTTGACAAGAACTATAATATCAACGATTATACAAAAAATATTGAACATGAAGACCTTAAGATATTAACTGTGACTAACCTTAATTAACTTAGTTGTATAAACATAAAAAAATAGCAGAAGCACAAGTGACACCAAGATTTAATGTGGAAATCAAATTTGGGAAAAGCCACCAACTACAACTAGTTACTAATATTCACTCTTTTGAAGTGAGCCCTATTAGGAGCCAACCCTATTAAAGGTTAGAAAGCACACTATTAGCTGTGACCTTGTTAGAGGATTTAATCACCCTATTAGGAGTGGTATTGTTAGAGGTCTTTAGAAACTTTAATCTAAAAATGCCACCTTGTTAGAGGATTTGGCAAATAGTTGTTAAGCTGACTTAGTTAAGAGATTTGATACACTGCTATAATGGTTAGAGAGTAACAATAATATTTCTTGATTGCCAATGCAATTGTATTTATGATTTTAGATCTGAAATTTGGCTACAATACTTAATCCTTCCTAATCAGATTAATCTTTCATACCCAACAAGGATATTTTTCTTATTCTTCCAATTCGCTTCCTTTAAGCATCTTCTTATCTTCCACACATTCTCACTATTCAATCCTCAACTTGAACTTATACTTATATTATCAACATTGTAAAGTTGGATTGAATACAACTCAGAATAATTAGTATTCATCTCCTTAGTTAGCTAGAACCAACAAACAAATCCATTAAACTTAATATGCCAAAATAAGAAAATCCTTTGTTAGCCAACCCTGCTTAGTAGACACTAATAGTAGAATGATTTTCTTGTGTTAACCAAGTGAACTTGATTAAAACTAAATCTTTGTAGACTTATTTTGGTAACTGAGAGAGCTTGATTAGCATTGGTTCCATTGGACTTTCCTTTGTTACTCGAGTGAGCTTGATTAACACTTAACTTCTGCTAAATTCTCTTCGACACCCAAGTGAACTTGATAGACATTGTCTTCTAAACTTAGTAAACACTAGAATGCTTGGAAAAAATAGGAAACTTTCTTCATTGCCCAAGTGAGCTTCACATTCGTTGACTGGTAAAGGTATGACGTTTTGTGTAATATCAAAGGCAATATATAATTGATCCATAGTAAACAATTAATTACTGCAGAGATAGATAAGGTGTTGCATCTCCAAAAGTGAAAACAAAGTACATGCATTCTTTCCTTCAATGTTTGAAAATAATCATAAGATGAAGGCACTAACACATTGGGATAATGATATTCTTGCTATGCTAAATTATAAGGTGAGTGTAGTGCCTGCCCCTAGTTCACATTTTTGCTATCATTGTCGAACTCTTTTAGGACAGTTTTTTGATGATGATAATTAGTAACATTATTTTGAGATTATCAAATATTATTTTAGATTTATTTTATTATATGATGAGATCATTTGGTATTCTATATTTCATGTATGGATGATGATTATTGCAGTGTTTGTAGTTATTAATGATGATTAGTTAGTTGATTTATTATCATATGTGTTTTCTTATGGATACTTACCCCATAGTTGCATGTGTATGGTGTGCCTATTTGTTTTCTTTTTGTATGGCATTTCTGATATGGTTAAGGAAGGGAGTCATAGTCACCTGCTAGTCGAGATCTACACGATGCACCACTTCCTACCATTGCCTATTTAGCTTAGTATATATTGTGCTTGTACATGCGTGGATTTTATGTAGGATATAGGTACCAGGTATTGACTTCCTTGAATTGCCAGGATGAGCATACCCTATCACATTATCTCAATGGTAAGAGAGGGGAGATAAATTCTCAAGTCCAAATCCCAACCCTTTAAGCCATTTGTCCTAATTGAAAATTAGAACAAGTATCTAAGTTGAGTACCTTCTGAATGCGTCGGATGATGTAATTCATGATATTAACCCTTGGTCTGATTTTGTATGTGTTTTTCTATGATGGGTTTTCGTAATTTATTTTATGAGTTTTTGGTGTATTTTTCTATTAATTAAGTCTAATTAAAATATTTAATTAATGGTTTAATTTAATAGAAAATTAATATGATATTTTAATATTTATTTTATTTAATTAATTGGGAAATTAATTAAATAAAAGAATTAAATTTGAAGATAAAAGTTATTAGTTTAAATTTGGAACGTGATAATATTAATTTAATTTAATAATAATATATTTAGAGTTCATTTTTAAATAAATGCTAAATATTATTATTATTTAAGTTAGTAAATATTTTATCAATTAATTTTCAAAAATAAATTTAAAAGTGGAAAAGATATTAAAATTATTAAAAGATTCTAGATTGCATGATGTGTGCATGTGATTAAAATATAAATATATTAAGATAGAACAAGTGGATTTATTAAAGTGAGTGAATGAGATATAAAAATTAATAAATTAAATTGGAAAGAGTAATGTGAATATTAAATTAATTAATGTGCATTATTTTAATATTTATTCACATAGTATTATACGAACTCTCGGGAGTTATCATGTAGACCACACAAGAGTTTGCACTCTAATTATGCACGTGTTGTCTACACTTAGGAGTTAGCACATTATTTGAGCACATGGTATCTACAACATTCTAGAGACCTCATCATCTTTATCTTCTTATCATAGAAGTTATGTGCTTAGTTGTCACACTTATCTCCTAGTTCTTTCTAGACACATTCTAGATGCATCTTAGAGGCCTTTATATAGAGGCTCTCCTAGTGTGTATGGACAAGCTTGCATGCATTCGAGAAGCTCATATGCTTCTACATGCTCATATGCTTCTACAAGCACTTCTAGTCATTTGGGGATTTTGGTTGGTTTGATTCTTGGAGGAATGGAAAATGTTGGAGAAGGAAGGGATTTTTCTATGGACTTCTGAGGCATAGCAAATTAGCATCAGTATCTAGGTGCACTCGTGATTTTCACATATTCCATTTGCACTCTTTCTCTTCATGTCTTCATCATGTCTGTTATATGTGTCTGAATATACCCCATGAAAAAATCTTCAATATTGAAATTGGAATCTAGATATGTATGTTAATTTTTATTTGGTTGCAAAGAAACACTAGGAAACCCTAGTTTTATTTATGAAGGAAATTCATCACAAACTACCTTGTCACTGCCCCTTACATAGACCCAAACTCAAACATTCATAACTTTTTATCTAGGCCAAATTTATTCAATCGCTCTAGTCAGAGCTGGCACAACTTGGCCCTCTCTAACATATTTCAAATTCAACTCGATCAAATGGTTCATTAGGGAGATATGGCTCCCATACTGGGACTATTTTATTCAATAACAATCATTCCTCCATTTTCAATAACCAGGAGTTCTTTGTGCTTAAACTTCACATAAATAATCTATCAAAGCATGGAATGAATTAAAAACTAAACCAACATAGATCTAAGACATTTATAATCAAGATTTGGAAATTGATTCGAGTTTGGGTTCGAATAAAAGTAGAATCTTATTAATATGCATTAGTTTTATATGATTTATTATCTAATCTAATTAAATCAAATTTAATTAAAATTAGTTAATAGTAGAAGAAGTTTAATTAATTATAAGTTGATTTAAGTAAATGGATTTTTAAATGAGGTAAAAGAAAAGAGATATTAATAAGTGTTTAGTAGAATTAAATAATTGAAATATTAATGAGATTGATTTTACTAATTAAAATCAATGAAGATTATTTTAAATAAATGCTTGTCCTTGAAGTGTTTTAAAGAAATTGTAAACTAATTATTTAAAAATTGATAAGTATTATTTTTATTATTTGAATAATGGGAGACGCTTCTTGGAGTTATTAGTAACATTGATTTTTAGTGAAATAATGCAAATGATTTTATCTAAAAGTCAATGGGAACTAGTTCAATGATTTAAATAAGTAAATAATTATCTTATGATTATTTTAGAGAATTGTTTTAAAATAATGGAGGGATAATTCTATGCTTTATTCAAAGAAATGAATGGGTTGACTTGTAGAAGAATCTTATACTCTTGAAATATACTTGAAATAAAATCGGAAACCTCATATTGGGCTTAATCATGTGATTGCAAAAGCAAACCAAAACATGTGTTTGTATCTTGTTTCTCTATGCTATATGTGTTTTGAAGTTTGTCCTAGCTTTGACTAGTCTTAGGTTGTTACCAAAGGCTTGGGGGTTATGTGAATGTGATGGCATGTTGATGTTATTTGATCTCAATTCTTTTAAAACCCATCCATGGTAATTTGATGGTGTGCTCTATGAGATGTTTGTATTTACTAATTGTTATTGCTTTCCAATCTTCTTGTGTGAAGCTGAGGTGTATGTATTTGAGATACTTGACTTAATGATTTTTGAGTCATCGATCAGTTATACTTGGGTTACTTTCCAGTCGCCATGATGGGACTAAAGTGTTGATTTATTTCTTGATGTTTTCATGTTGTGACATGTTTTGACTTGACCATTTTGGAGTCTTCGATCAGTATTACTTTGAGATACTTTTTGGTTGCTTGTTGAGAACCAATGGTTATTGTGATTATCATTGATACCTTCAGTTGCAAATAGAGAATTGTTGTGGTCATGATTATCAATGGATGCTTTTCAGTTGCTCATGGAGATTTGATGCCCTTATTGTGGATTATCTTTTGGTATTTTTCCAGTCGCTTGTATAGGACTGTGGTGATTTTTTTAATTTATGATTCCATGAGCCTAGGGTAAGTGATCTACTTGTAGTGTCAGGAAGTGGCTTGCAATGGGGGCCGGGGCCCTAAGTGGTTGCCAGGGTAACTCATTGTAAGTTATTTAATAAGTGAAAACATTTACACTAAATGAGGATTAAATGAGCCTAAATAATTGTATGTTCTCACCCATGCCTCGAGTGCTAGTATGGACTAGGATGGGAGTAGAGAGAATGCTTGGTTGCAACCTTGCATTTCGTAGTATGCCTCGTCAATATGAGAGGATACTAGTGGCCACATAGGGATCACTAGGGGGCCGGGGTCTATTGAGAGATTGCCAGGGTAACTCTAGCATGATCCATGCAATGATACTTTCCCGCTTGCATAGTAGGTTTCCTACATGTCTTTGTTGTGCCTCTGGGATTAAATGTCAGTTTGTGTTGGAACCTTTGAGTTAGTATACTTTTACGATTCCTAGACTTAGAGAGTATTTGTGTTATGTAATTTGATATCCTACTTGGGACTTGAGATTATCTCCTCAGTAGGGTGGGAGTGGACCATTTAGGTTCCATGCGGTCTGGTGGAAGTTCTTTTTCACTCTTACCATTTGGAGATCCATTCGTAGTCACCGTAGCTGGAGCATTCTTTGTTGGCATTTATCTTTATTCTATTCATGGATCTTATGATGGATGTTATTTACTGGTATGTTTCTTTATATTGATGATTTGCATCTGTTAGATGATGTTATCTTATGCCTTATTTTGCATGATTAGATTTCTTATGTATATGTTGTAGCATGTTAGATTTCTTTCTGCATATGATGTAGTATGATTTAGGAGTGACATCCCTACTATGATAATATCAATGATCTCTTCAATGACTTGGGATGTTATGCACGGAGAGATGGCTAGGACCCATGATGGTCTAATGATGCTATTTGTGGTTGGGAGGAACCATGCACTTAGTTAGTTATGTTTTATGATGGTTGTTATATATTTATTGATGGATGGATTTATCAAGTGTGTTAATGGTTTCATTTACCTTATTGCACTTGTATCATGGATTCAATGAGGATGATGTATCTTCATTTTTACAAATGTATATTTTTAAAAGCCTTTCGTACCCTGTATCATGTACAGTGGATGATTGAGCATTCCAAATTTAATTCCCAAGAGGAATTCAGAACAAATGTGTAATATGGACATTGGACTTTCTATTTATTCTTTCATGTGGATGTGGTAGTGGTTAGACTTAGTATTAATTAGATCAAATGTGACTCAACATCTAGGGATCCTTAAGGAATGTAACCTGTTATGTATGCTTATAGTTGATTGTATGTTATTGTTTCCACTACTATGTGTTTGATGTGAATGGTTTATCTTTCATGATTAAAAAAACTAAAATTGTTTGGAAAACTTAGTAAAATTTTAGGTTAATTATTTTGGATCCCTTGGCGGGGCATTACAGTGAGTAAGATAATAAAAAATGATGACAATAGCTTATTCATAGGAGTTATAGAAGATCTTTTAGAGGGTAGAAGTTTCTATAAGTTTTTCATCTATGAGGAAAAGTAATTAAAAATTAAGTGGAGAGATATCTCTTGTAAAGAGAAATAAATCCTTAGTTTTGATTGGCCTAATGATTTAGTTTATGATGCATGGGAGTCCATGTATGATTTAATAATACAATCAAAATAGGTGGAAATAGATGATAAGTCACTAGATAAATGTACAACCACTAAGGAGAGAGAATTGATTGACAAGAGTGTATAGGTAACAATTGAAGAAATAGAAGGAGCAGTCCTACTATTAGCATAGGAAGCTAAAGATAAAATATGAGAGGTAGTTTAGGAAAGGGGCATCCAGCTATCAATTGAAGAAATTGATGAATTAGATCAAATTAAAAAGGAGGAGGAAAAGGTGGCCCCACAACTTGAAGCAGTGATAGAAGATAAACAGGGTCAAGAAATTGTTACAGAACCTAAGAAAGATAAAGTAGAAGAGACTCCTACCCCACTTGAGGACATTTATAGTTAGCATGATTGACAATAAATAATTACTATAAAAAGAAGAAAGTAATAATAATAATAGGATACATTACCTTCATGGTTCACCCACTATGGGTATACCTATACAAAAAATTATTGGAAATACTTTCACAATATTCATATTATGCCACATACACTCTTTCCAATTGTCTCATGGAGTTTTGAAAGTAGGTTTTGTCTCTTATATAACTATATTTGCTATAGGACAACTATCATTTTCCCTCTATGTCCGAAGCTTGTTGCAACTCATCCTATATAAATGAGTTTCCAAGGCTAGAGGAGTTTTTGAGTTTTCATTAGTAAATGGACACATACTTTTATTTTTAAATCAGTCCAAAGCTCTATATTTTTATTTTTTCTCAGAGAAGCGATTAATGGAATATAAAAGGTTACATTGCTGAGGTAGTATGAAGTATTTTTCTTGCAAAGGATGACATTAGATTTTATAATTTTCAAAGGAAATAATACAAAAAACATTTGTAATTTTATTAGTCATTTGAAATATTGTCTCTTCTTTTGTTTCCTTCAATTTGTTGGAACCTAATGATAATGTCTATTAAGTTTCAACTATAATTCTTTTGAGTTATATTTCTATTTATATATTTCTAATAATCTACTGGTTATGCAAATTCTTAATATGAATATGGATGGATTGAAAGTTTTTAAAAGAATATTCTTATAAGAATGAGATCTAAGATTGATTATTGTTTTCCTTCTTCAAAAATTGATAGGATAGATCTAGTCATTTGTGTCAACCTCTTGTGAGGAATAACCCAATAGATAAGGCATTGGTTCTATTTTAGAAGTTGATGGAATTTGGGAGAAATTTATATAGTAGAAGATTAATCAATCAAATCCTTTAGGCCATGTTTTTTCCATAGAATTGGACTAGAATTGGGATAATAATAACCCAATTTTGTCAAATTCACCATTTGAGTCAAAAATGATAAAGTGGAATTAGATTTGTGGAATTGTAATTTTTCCCCGAAATGAGGTTACCACACTTCCATGTAGATAGGTGGTATTGTGAATTGAATTCCATGTTTAACTTTTTGAGGATTGGAATAAATTAAAATGGACTAATTTTTAAAGTCCAGTGATTTTTTTTAACCTAATATATTTCACTAGAGAAACATTTTTTTCAACCATTTGACATTAAACTCTTCTGTGTTGTTTGTTGGGCTCTCAAGCTTGTACTGTGATAGTTTCACTGCCAAACATTAAAATTTTCCTCAAGTTGAAATTAGTACCCTTTGTAAAATGGGGTGATTGAAGGAAGATTTTGATGATTTCTTTGTATGCTATGAGAAGGGTATCCTTCCATGGGATATCTATTGATATCTGCTATAGGAATACACCAGGAATAGGGCACTTGTAGAGGCCAAGAAAAACCATGTATGCATCCTCCATCCATGCATCTCTTCATAAGTCATCCACAATGACATAAATTTTGGCATGCACCCAATTTGGGACACCCCTTAGTTACCTTTGATCATTTTCTATTGAATCCAATGTTCATGCCAAATAAACCTAACAAGTGGTGTCAAGTCATGTGATCTACAAAGCATAGAGTGAACCCCATTCAAGTTACAATGTTACAATTGTGATATTCCCAATGCACAAGGTTTTCTATGATTGTGCCCTATCTTTAGGTCATCACCCTCCAAGAACACAAGATAATTGCAAGGGTTGGAGATGGAAAAAAACTTGATAATCATGTATGAAGTGTGTGACTCTATTGGGGAAGCGTATCTTGTATTTGAGAGGAGTTCATGCATAGATTTAAATATTTTCTTGTGGATTGCATTTGATCAATGAATTTAAAAGTCTAATTCCAGTTTATATTATTCAAACCAAACATAGAAAATGTATCTTCTCACTCATCTTATAGGTGAACCAAATGAGAAAAACAATTTTACCAAAATGATATTTTGAAATACAAAACCCAATTTTGATAAAATTTAGTTTTGAAACAAATGAGCCCTTATTTCTAAGTATTATGAGTTGAATGTTTAATCCCACACTTGATTCAAAGTTTTTAGAGGTAATGACAAATAGGCACCTCTTTTTGTCTTTCCAAACTCCTAAATTAGAAGAAGATAGGACATATGCAATTGCTAAAATGGAATTTATATTGTAAAAGTGTCAACTACAAAGAGCCATAAATTCCTAGGTACACAAACCTAAATCTTGTAGAGTTCGAAGAGAAGAAGACCTAAGTAGTCTTGGTAGTTGGTGCTTTTGATTTGTTTATTGTAAAATCCACTATGGTTTCTTATGGCTAACTCATAGGTTTTTCGTTGTATATCTACTTTAAAATGTTATCAAATCAGGAGCCAAAAAAATGGTGACTCTTCTAGGGAGGCACATGATGAGGGTTGTGTCTCAAAGTGTGGTAGGACATGTGTTAGCATAGTGCCTTGTCCATGTAACATAGTGTTTGTTCCCCAAAGTGCATCATGAAATTTTTTTTATTGTGTATTGGGCCACTGTGTGAGATCTGTGGTCAACATCTCATTCTTCT
Source organism: Cupressus sempervirens (assembly GCA_028749045.1). NCBI lineage: Eukaryota > Viridiplantae > Streptophyta > Pinopsida > Cupressales > Cupressaceae > Cupressus > Cupressus sempervirens. The sequence continues at coordinate 961,367,219 of CM053785.1, read as the reverse complement.
GACAATCTCTTATTTTTAGTTATATTAATTTTTTTTTTCCCTCAGTGAGTGGTGATTTAGTTGAAAGTTTAGTAGCTAGTGCTATATTTTAGGTATTATTTGGAATGGTTGATAAAAAAAGAAACATGAGAGCATATATGAAAGAAAACCCAGAGATCCCTTTATACATAGAACTACCTTAGGTGGTAGGAGGAACTAACCTAGGAAGAAAGGAGATTTTGAACGTATATGAAAGTGTTGAGATAATACCTTATCCCATTCATAGTATCAACATGTGATAGAAAGAGAATCCTCATCTTTGAATTTTGAGTCTAAGAAGATTAGGCTTCTAGGAAAAAATTTTAGTACTCCATTGCTTGAAGAAAGAGTGTAGCAAGATAAAATTGTCCCTTCCATAGGAGATACTACTCTTAGACCTAATATGTCTAAGGAGGTAAATCAACAATAGGGATACAAATAATCCCTAGATATTAGGCCAAATATTGGGCACACTCTATATGTTGAAAGAAATCTTATAGATCTAGATGATCTTGTAGACTTAGAAACCACCTCTACAGATCTTGATGACCTACTATCTAAAATTGAAGTACTTAAGAAAATGGTTGTAGAGGAGGATACAAAATCCATAAGGTTGGAGAAAAAGAAAGAAGTAACCACCATGAATGCCCTCATTGAGAGGGATGATTTTCTCAGAAGAATGGAAGCACATAAAGAGAAAAATAGGAAGTTAGAAGAGAAATATTTGACTTTACACTCAGATATGTTTGGAAACATGGGAGAAATTAGGTCTAAAATAAAAGATCAAGAACTTTCTTTATGTAAAAAGGAAGGACCTATTATTTCTCAAGTTCAAGCCTATAATTCCATTGAAGAAAATGTGATAGATTTGAATGCTGATAAAGGAAAGGAGAAGGTTGTTGGTATTTAGATCAATGAGCCTCCTATACTACCTAAGAATATTTTTATCTCCAAGTTTGATTTAGACTTGGGAAAAGCTAGGAAAGAGAGGGAAGACCTATCAAAAGAATTAGAGAAATTTGAAAATGAAGCTAAAGCAATAGAAACAAGAAGGAAGATTCAATTCCTAAAACCCACCTCTTTCCTAGCAACATGGAAAAATTAGACTTCACAGGGTGTATCTTCTATTCCAACATGTGTTCCTATGATAAATACTCAAGGATTTTTCCAATCAATGCCAACTTCATCTTCTACTACTATATGTTAATGAGCTACAACCAACAAGGAAAAGTTCCCATGAAAAGCCAAGTGGTTGGACCTAGTTCTTGAAAAGTCTTAGCATATCAAAAAAGGCCCATCTATATGGAAAGGTATAATAAGACGTATTTTATAGGTCCTCTTTGTTTTCCTTATCCTATTCATAATGAATTAAGAGACAAAGTCACAAAATTCTCTGGAAATAATGTCATTAATGGTGAAGAACATCTTAGAAAATTTACTGATATGTTGAATGGTTATGAGGTTAAGCATGAAGATGGTGTGATGAAATTATTTGTGCATCCACTCACAGAAGATGCTAGGGGTTGGGTTAGGAGACCCCCTAATGATAGCATTGGTTTATTGGATGATTTGGATAAATGTTTCAAGGAATAGTATGGAGACAATACTAATGCCAATTTTGTGTTGAACTAATTTAGCAATATCAAAAAATAGCATAATGAATCTACTTTTGATTTTAATATTAGGTTCCAAAAGGGAATGTATAAGTTATTCCAAGTCATGATATTAGGTGAGAATATATGTTTGACTACCTATTTCAATTCTTTTGATAGTAAAATGGCCTATATTTTAAGAGATAGGGATCTTTAAACACTAAGGGATGCTTTAAGATAGCTATCAACATTTAAAATAATAGAAGAGAATTGGGAAGCTTGGAAGGAGAGATGATCCTAAGTTTTTTAATCCTAGGGGAAACACGAAAGAAGGAGATAAATCTATCAGAACCAAAAATCCCTAGGAAGACAAAATGGACTAGGTGTTGAATTTGCTAAAGAATGTGAAACCTCCAATAAAAAATGCAAACAAACCTAACACTGGTGAAAAGCCATAGTTCAACAAAACTTATAACAGGAAAACCAAATTGTAGGATTACCCATAGAACACATAATGTAAAGATGGAAAACCCATTAATAACTATATATAAGGCACAAATGAAAAGAATACACCAGATGCACTACAGAGAAATTCTATAAATATGGTAGAAGAAATACCTTGGTCTATTGTTTGTCAATCTCTATATTCTCTTGATTTCTACGTAGTTGCCTAATAATTTTTCACACCTCAACAAAAAAAACCTGAAGAGGGGGAGGAAGAAAATATTTATGATGATGTAGCATGAAATGTGATGAATTCTTTTGATGATTGTAAAGAATATAATAGTGAAGAATCTAAAATGGATGTTAGCATCAATAAGATATGTACAAAATCTACCATAAATAGGTTTTTTTAGACAAGGAAGATGAACTGGATGACAAAACATGCAACATGATCTAGAGGATTGAACACTTGAATCTAAGAAAACCTTCCAAGAAAGAAATTGACAAGATAACTACTCAAATTGTTGCTCAAGTTCACAACACTTATAACTTGAGGAACATAATAATAAATAACACTACTTGAAAATCTTGAGGAATATTCATTAAATATGTAACCTACAAAATGAATAATGACAACAAAGAAGAAGATAAAATGGTTGTCAAGATCAAATATAGTAAAGCTAAGAAACGAGAACCCAAGAAGAATTTGCGAACTCAAAATGTAGTTACAGTGAACAAAAATGCAAAAGAAAGAAAGCAAAGACTTGATGTTGTTAGAAAAATTGAGGATCTCACTATTCAAGTACAAGAAATTAAAGGTAATTTTTGAAAACCTCTTGTTTATAACCCCATTGATTGTTGAATACAATTATCCAATTGTATATTGTCATTGATGTCACACAAATGTCAAACTTTAATCAAGCATAGTTAGTGTAAGATGAGATTAGTCAAGCACTAAGGATATTTCAATCTCATTCAAGAAGAAGTCAGTATAAATAGAGTTAGGTTGGTTAATGAAGGAAGTTAGTGTTAACTGAGCTTGTTGAGTCAGCTATGAAGAAGGTAGTATTAACCAAGTTGGGCAGCCATTGAAAGAAGTTCAGTATTAAACAAGTATTTAGTCCAATGTTTGCCAACTGATAATATATTACTTTTGTTAACTATTTGGTTAATACAAGCTAACTAAATGGATGTTTATTGATGGTTTTAAAGGGTTTACAAGCCAAATTATCCTATATAATTATATATATGAAAGGTCAAGTTGTGGGGATTGAAACATGTATGGAAGTTGTATAAATAGATGGATATGTGAGGGAAGACAAGGAAAATAAGAAAGTGTGAAGGGTAAGCTACAAGGAAACATCTTATCAGGAAGGATCTAAAGGTTAAGCCAAAATTGAGATCTAAATTAGTAAAGTCAGTTGCTTCATCAATTAGGTCAAACTACTATTTCTTTCTAACCATTGTAGTAGTAAATAAATCTCTTAATAGAGTTGATTTAATAGCCATTTTGTAAATCCTCTAACAAGGTAGAATTTCTTGATTGAAGTGTCTAAATACCTCTAACAAGGCCAATCCTAATAGGGTGATTCAAATAATCTAATAGCATCACACTTAACCTTGTGTTTTATAATCTTTAACAAGGTTGGCTCCTAATAAGACCCACTTCAAAAGAGTGAAAAATTGTAACTAGTTGCATTGGTGGTTTTTCCAAAATTGGGTTTCCACATTAAATCTTGGTGTCCCATGTGTTCATGTTATGTTCTTAATGGTTTATGTTTCTACAACTAAGTTACTAAATGTTAATAAAATTTAATAGCTCAAGATTTCTTTGTTAACCGAGTTATAGTGAATATCTAGTTCTAATCGAGAAGTACATGTATTTGGTTTAAGAAGTAAAAGTTTGTGTTGAAATCTAAGGGACTTGGATTTGTTTTTGTGGTAGTTGATTCACCCCTGCCCTCATAGTTACTCCTATTAAATTTTCAAAAAAAGGTATTAGAGCATTGGTGCTTGCTGAAAAAGGTTTTAAGGACCTAAGCTAAAGATTAGGTTGTCTTATCGAAGGAAGATTTTAAAACTTAATAGAGAAAATTTTTCAGCATGACAACAGTTGATGAAGTTTTATATCTCAAGTATTATATTTGGAGAATAAATATGTGGCACCACTCAAGCCTATGTCTCTAGAGAAAATCAAAGAAGAAAAAGGAGCACAAAATTATGACAACTGATATTGTATTTTCCTTGAACTATTTTGAATTTGATGAAATCAAGGATTGTCCTACTACATTTGACATGTGGAAAAAACTAAAGAAAGTCTTTGAAGGTGACAAAATTTTTCAAAGATCTAAGGAAAAAATTTGAAGAGGAAAATTTGATCATTTCAAAGTGAAAGAAGGTGAGAACATTACCCAATACAGTGAAAGAGTCAAAGAAAGTGTTTGTACAATAAAGCTTTAGGTGGAATAATTAATGATAAAACAATAATCAATAAGGTACTAATAACTCTTTTTCCTATTTATGCAATTAGAGTTTCAACTATTAAAGGGATGAGATACAATTTTGCAAATGATCTAACCCTTGATACTCTTGTGAGAAGATTGACTACTTTTGAGTTGGACAATTTTGATAATTATGCTCCTTCTTCTAATAATAGTAAATCTACATTTAGAGCTAAACTAACCCTTGGTAGAAAAGGAGGGAACTTAAAAGGAGAACAAGTTGACAGTGAAGATGAAGATGTTTCAAATGAGGACCTAGAAGTTATTGATGCCCTCGTAGAAAAAAGGGTAGCAACGGGAAAAGGAAAATTCAAAGGAAAGATTCCATTGAATTGTTTCTCATGTGAGGAAGTTGGACACATTGCAACTAAATGTTCAAACAAGGAGTATAAAGATGAAAGGAAGTTCAGCAAATTCAAAGGCAAGAAAGACTTCAAAAGTTACAAAGACTTCAAAGGAAAAGGTAAGAAATCATCTTACATTACAAAATATTTTGATAGTGATATGATAAAGCTGAAGTAGTTTATATTGATATAAAAAATGAATCTAATGATGAGGAAAATAAAAAATGGAACTTATCTCTCTTGTTAGCAAAAATGATACATGGATCATAAATAGTAGTTGTTCTCATCACATGACTGGTGATAACAAAAAATTTGAACATTTAGAATACTATGATGGTGGAAGTGTTAGATTTGGGAACATCTGATGTGTAGGAGCATCCTAGGTTGCATTGCTATCCTGTATGTTTTCATTTTTTACCTTGTTGCTAAAATTGTGTTTTTTTGGTTTTAGGGTGCACAAGTTCTAATTCATCATATATTGGGAGATATGGAAACTCACTTAGACCATCAATTTCTAGTAGTTTTGTGCGATAGTTCTCTATGCTTGACTTTCGAGATCGATGCACACTTATTCTTGAATCAAACTTTATGAATTAAAGTAGTTGTAGAGGACCTAAAGTACTACCCATAATTTGAAGTGTAGGTTCTAATTCAATTAGAGCTAGGAGATATCATGATTTTTCTTGGATATCAATTTCTAGACATTTAATTATTGATGCAGGTTCACTTATGGCTCTTCAAGTATTTAATTTTAGTTTTCAGCATTTTGGGCCAACTTGTGGCTTAGATTAGTATAAGTAGGGGTATTGGGTAGAGTCTTAATCGTAATTAAGGGTAGATAATTGATAGAAATCCAAAATTGAAGTTGGATCTTGGATCTTGGATTTGAATGTATTTTGTATCTGTTCGTAACGTAGAAGGCCTTACAACTGGGCATGTATGATAATATTTTTAGAATCAATAAAGAATTTTGTTCTTTTTCTCTCTCTCTCTCTCTATGGTGTTGTTTTCTTCCATTGTGTTAACTCTTGCATGGTGGTTTGGGTAGCTGAGTGTAACTATTAGCCTTAGTTACTCCTAGGCTCCCTATGTTAGGTGGTATTAGAGCTTGAGGTTCATCCTTGTGGTGATTAGATCATGTAGAACCCTATTCTAAATATTGGTTGTAGGGTTGTAGATCTACAGATTTGACCTATAACTTGCATAGGGTTATGATCTTCCAAGAACCTAATTTGTAAAGATGGTTCATGGTAGAGGAAATGTTGATAATTCTATATTGGATCAATTGAGACAAATTGTAGCTAGATTAGATGTTGTGGAGACAACCCAAAGGAAAGGAGCACATCTTGAAGATGTAAGTGATGATGAAGTAGTAGCACCAAACCATAATCCAGAACCTAGAAAAGATCAAGATAAGGAAAGATTATTGAGAGTATTACCTAGGGTACTTTTGAAGCCTACTATAGAAGTTGTTCCTTATGATGGAAAATTGGATATCAATGTTGTGTTAGACTAGATCTTAGATATGGAGAAGTTCTTTGAATACGAAAAAAAACTCTTGATAATAAGAAGGTGAAGATTGTAGTTACTAGGTTGAAAGGTCATGCTTCACTATGGTGGGAGCATTTGCAAATTGAAAGACAAAGGAGAGGAAAGGAGAAGATTAGAACTTGTTTGAAGATGGTGAACAAGGTAAAGAAAAAATTCCTTCCTACTCATTAAAAAGTTAGCTTGTTGAGAAAGATACAAACTTTGAGATAAAAGGACACGACTATGAAAGAGTATACTGAGGAATTCTATATATTGGACATCAGATCTAGACATGTGGATAATGATGTTGAGAAAATTGCAAGGTACATAAATGGATTGAGATCTAGAATTCAAGATGAAATAAGTTTTGTGAAGTTGGAAAGTGTAGAAGAAGCATATCAATATGCCTTGAAAGCTAAGGAGATCTTGATAAAGAAGCATGAACAAAGAAAAAGAGGTAGAGGTGGTAGATTCCAGAGAGGTAGAGGTAGATCTTATGGAGAAGGTGGCAAATTTGATAATATTGTGCATGATAAAGGAAAATCTGAATGGAAGAATGATGACAAAGAAAAGATCGAGTGGAAATGTGGTAATTCTTATCGTAGAGGTAGTTTTCATGGTAATTGTTTCATATGTGGTAAAGAAGGACATAGATCTTTTGAATGTAGATCTTATAAAAGTGGGCAGAATAATAGAAATGTTGTCATTCAAGGAGACATTGAGAGTTTACCAAGTGGGCCTGAGGCTAGAGAAAATCTAATGGTAAGAAGAACCTTATTTAATAAGGGAAAAGATGAGGAACCTATCCTTAGAAGAAGTCTTTTCAAGACTAGATGAAAGATGGCTAGAAAATGCTGCAAAGTGATCATTGATAGTGGAAGATCTACAAATTTGGCATCGGAAGAGATGGTTACAAAGTTGTAGTTGTAGAGGTTGAAACATCCCAAACCTTATCATGTTTCATGGATCAAAGATGAGCATAAGATATTGGTAAGTGAGAAATGTATTATGAAGTTCAAAATTGGATATTACTTTGATGAATTTTTGTGTGATATTATGCCCATGGATTGTTGTCATATTTTTTTGGGTAGCCCTTTTCAATGTGATAGATATGTTGTATACAATGGAAGATTGAATCAATATACTCTTTGGGTAAATGGGTAGAAACAAATATTGCTACCTTTGATTGAAAGTCTAGATGAGGTCAGTTGTACTACAATAGAAGTTTGCATGGTTAATGGAAAGCAATCAGAAAAGGAAGTAAAGAAGAATCAAGTTTTTTTTGCTATATTTTCTATAGGACTGAGTGTTGGTGGTAATGATCGAGTAGCAGAAGTTGGTAATGACAGAGTGGTAGCATAAATTGTAGAATTGCTGAATGAGTATAATGTTGACAATATGTCCAATCAATCAGATAAACTAAGTCATGGTTGTCATTTATGGCAACATATTTGTTTTGTATATTAACCCCATTCAGTTATAGAAGAAAATTGTCTAAGTATCAGACAATGTTACAACAATAAGACAATTTTGATGATAACAAAATATTCCCTTAAAATATTCTCTTACGTAGTTGACCAGAGATGCATGACATCATAAGAATGATGTATATCAATGCACATGTCCATACAGTTAACCAAACACAAGTTATGATGAAAATAGTGATGCAGTACTGACATAGTGTAGAACAGAGCATATTAGTAGAATATGGTTAACGATTTGATTTATTGTTTTAAGTTATATTTTCTTGTTGACCCGACTCTAATAATGTTTTATGAGCCAAATAGAGAAGAATTCACTAAGATGATCCATATAAGTAAAGTATTTTATTTGTGAAGTTAAAAGGTGGACTGTAAAAAATGTGGATTGTGAGTTGTAAAAGTGAAAAGCGAATGATTTAGTGATGTGAAGTCAATATGATTTTGTCAAATAAGAGTAACAAGTGAATGCAACACTTTGATATGTGATGCGAAGATCTGATGCAAACTGATATGTACGTAGTCACTATTGTGTGAAGAATCATCAATTAGAAGGTTTACAAAGTACAACCATTTTTTTTAGTAAAACCTTTTCCTTTGTTTTGACATGGAGCATCATTTCCAAATCTAACACTATTTCCATCATATTGAGTAAAGGTAATAAAATTACTTCTTTCTCCTATTATATGATGTGAGCATCCACTATCTATGATCCATTTGTTATTTTTGTTCACATAGGTTACGAGTGCTATTGCCTCATCTTCATCTGATTCATCCTTCATGGCTACATAGACTACCTCATCATCATTATCATTAGAATCTTCTTCTTTATCAATGTAGCAATTTTTTCCTTTGTCCTTGTAATATTTCCTATCATCTTCTCTTTTGTTTTTGCACTTGTTTCCTTCTTTGTAGTTCCTCTTCTGAGTGCATCTTGCAGCAATATGTCCTACTTCATTGCAATTAAAACATATGATAGCTAGTTTACCTTTGAATTTACCTTTGCCTCTGTGAAATCTTCTGGCTAGTAATGCTTTTAATTGTTCCACATTTTCTTCATATGTGCTTCTATCACTAGATCCATACTTTGTCTTTTTCTTCTTCTTCTTTGGTTTCATCTCTTTAGTTTCTTTTAATGTTAGCTTGGCCTTGAAAGTAGATTCAAGATTCTTAGGTCTATAGTTATCAAAGTTGGACAAATCAAATGCAGTAAGTCTTCCTACTATCCCTTCAAAAGTCAGTGCATTTCCTGGTACACATCTTAACTCTTGGATGACTAAAACTCTAATAGCATAGATGGGGAGAAAGGTTCTTGAGAAATTTCTATTAATAGTGTCACTTCTAGATGACCACCCAAACTTCTTATTGCATTTACTACTTCTTTCATTCTAGAGGCATATTGAGAAACATTCTCACCTTCCTCCATTTTCATATCATCAAACTTTCCTCTGAGGCTTTCTCTTTTTTCTCTTTGAACATTCTTATCTCCTCCATAAATATCAGTCAAGGCTGTCCATGTTTTGAATGTAGAATTACATCCCTTGATGTCATCAAATTTAGCATAGTTGAGGGCAAAGGAAATCTCCAACATTGCTTGGTTGTGTTCCTTCTTTTTCTTCATATCTTCTGCAATAGGTACAACTGGATCAACATGGTCTACTTCAATTCAGGTTTGTGCATGATCACTTATTGATCCAAGGTGCAACTTCATTAGACTTTTCCATGCAGTGAAATTATCTTTGTTGAGCTTGGGAACTTCTCTCTTGGACATCTTGATCTTTCTGCTTCTAATACCATTAAACTAAATCAAAAGATGGCTCTGATACCAATTGTTAGAAATGATTTAGAATAACTTGGGGGGGGGGGGGGGGGTGGGGTGTGAATCATTTATTCAAGGTCATAATTTCCTAATAATTTTTTTTCATTAAGTAAAGTGAGCTCATTGAACTATTCATTCATCCAAGCTTAAACTTTCCTACTTAGCAAGTTACTGAAAATCAACATGTAAGAGTAACACATGAAAGATCAACACATAACACCATGATTTATGTGGAAACCAAATTTGGTAAAAACCACTAGTAACATGCTACTCAATTCGCACTCTTCTAAAGTGATTCCCTATGAAAGGCTTGCCTTGTTAAAGGCTACAACACACTATTAAATGTGACTTGGTTAAAGGATTTAACCACCCTATTACAAGTGGGCTTGGTTAGAGAACTTTAGAACATTCACTTGGAATGCCACCATGTTAAAGGATTTACAAATTGCTATTAAACCAACCTAAGTCCATAAGATTTTACCCTAATAGATACAATTGTTAGAGAGTAACAATAAGGGCTTTTGACCTGATATAAATCACAACTAAACTTGCAAATTTTAAATCTCTATTTAGCTCTTCATAATTTTCCTGGCTTTCAATCTTTGTAGGTCTAATAGCTTGTCCTCCTTTCAAGCTTTGGCTCCTTGAGTCTCCATGCTCAATATACTAGTGTAGTCTCCTCTCTCTAACTACTTGTCAGAGTAGAGTCTCTATGCTCTATTCTTCCTTCTTTAATATTCTTCTCCTTGACACCCTTTAACAACTTTTAAATTTGGCACACTAACAACTCTAGCTTCTTGGCTTGTGACTCCTTAAATAGAAGTCTAGAATTGCTTTTCCTACTCGATTCTTCCCTCCTTTAATTTTAGTTTGAATGGATTAGGTAGGATTCATTGAATCTAACCCATATCTTGTTCCTTCTAGAAACATCATGAAGAATCCTCTTGAATTTTCCTAAACATGATTTATTTAAAATTATGTGCCACCAGCTCATCATCCTTATCTTCCATCTGGTTCAAAAAATTCAAGGTAACAACCTTGTCAACTTAGATTTGAATTTTTTTTGACTTTTCAAATAATGCAGCAACTCGACATTATTGAAATTCTGATGCTCGACACATACTATGTTACTCAGCACCAACTACACTTACTGATGCTTGACTCCTACTGTGGATTGACTCAATGTCCACTAAGTTTTCTGATGCTTGACACCTATTACTTTTCTCAGCATTTGAACTTTCTCAGCTTCTTCTATATCACACGGTGCACACTAGATTTTGCATTTTCTTAGCACTAACTAAAAATCTACTTGGCATGTACTAGCTTGCTTGGCACTCATTAATGAACTTAGTTAAGCTTTGCAAGCAAGCTTGTTACAACTTATTCTTCCATTGTTTCTAAGTGTGGCTAGCATCTGTATCTTCAAGTATACTATCAATACATCATTTTACCATTGTCTTAATAGATCCTTGTACTTCATTACAAAATCATAACTCAACCTTTCCCTTGGGTGCTTTTGTTACATCTTGTTGATTAAATCCTCTTCATCAATCAACTAAGTGATAGTACCTCGATCTTATAAGCAATTTTCAATCCAACAAATAGCAAGTTTGACATTAGTGACAAAACAATGATTGAAAACATTCTTCATCAAAAATCTTCTTCTTTGCAAACAAACTTCCTTCTTCAATAATGTTCTTTTCAATCAGATTTTCAATAGAAGGATGTACTTATATGTCGGTTATGTTGGACACACAACAAGGTTTTTTAGAATGGATAGAAGAGATCTAAATAGGAATCATAATTATAGAAGGAAAAATAAAAGAAATGAAGTAAAAGAGTAGACAAATGAATTAAAGGAATCATTTGTGAAAGAAAAGGAACCAAAAAGTGCTTATACAATTTTAGAAGATGTACCTAATAGGACAATGAAGTCAATTATTGTCAGTGACTCTTCTCACTAGAGTATCAGTTATTCATAACTAATGCTACAGAGGGTATTAAGAGTTGCACAATTGACAGAAGGTAGTGGACATTGAGATAAGTCTACAATAAAGTGCACATTTCTTGATATGATCAGGATGAGGAGATATGAAAGGATCAAACTCTCTGTTACATAGAGATAGTATACTGAACTAGTGGTAGATACACATTTATTATATAGTATAGATTATGGAAGATTTAAAGGATGTGAACTAACTTGCACACATCATTTGTTTTTGCAAAGTTTATGAGCAAGATTGAAGTGATATTTGAAGAATTAAAGAATCATACAAGCACACAAAGTTGCCAGAAACCCTAGTGTGCATAATTGAGGTATTTTTTTTGTAAATTATTGAGCATAATCCTTCAAGAATGGCAAGGCAAGAAGTTTATAATGTAAGTAGCAGACCTAGGTATAATTTTAAGATGTACCCATTTGTTTCTTTTCTTAATGACTGCATTGGGGCATTTTCAAAAAAATTGGAAAATGTTCTACATCTGGAAGATATTAGAGGTTACATTCATTGCAAGATTGAAAGTATAGGTACTTTGAGATTTAAAAGGAATTGGAAAAGATGTACAACAATGATTTGTTGTTGAAATCCGAACATAAGTTTTTTGAACGTCTTAACCTAGTTAAGCATACGTTCTATATGGAATTTGATAATAATGACTGGACAAGAATAATTCTTAGCAAAGTTCATGATGATCTTCTATGGATGGGAGACTCTATCATTATCATTGATAATGACCTAATTCAAAAGGTCGCAGGATTAAGCAATCAGTGCAACAATCTAGTAAATATCAAGAATGTGCGCAAGCTTGTTGAGGCAAATCTCAACACATATTTTGATGGAAGGAATATGAAAATCAATTCAATCCAAGATGATGGAGTAAGACTTATTTGCAAAATTTTGGGTTATAATTATAACCATGGATCAAGAATTGATTCAATCCCTATAGGATTTCTATGTGTAGCTTACCTAGCTGTAAAAGGTGAAGAAGTATAAATGTGTGATACTGTTAGAACTCAATTGTTGGATAATATCTCAAGAATTAAGAAGTCAAGAAGTTTAGTATTTAGATTTGAATCCCTTTTGATACATATATTCTTCTATGCTACCAAGAAGTTTCTTGGTACTACAATTTGAAATGAGAATGAGTGTGCAATGTAGTAGATCACTCAAGCCTACGGATCTAGATCTGAAGCAATCAGAGATAGTGAAATGGATAGAATCATGAAGTATTTTTAGATGGAATTCAAGAAGAGGTATATAATACCTCTAGCACTTGTAGAAAAATACAAGGATGAAATATGTTTTATGGTTGAAACAAACTTTACATGCATGGAGGCAGTAGTTCCTTGAGTGAAATTCATTAAACCTATGGGCTATGAAATGAGTGAGGACCTAATTGAAGGGTATGCATAGATAATCCTTCACTTTGAAGTTGATTCTAACTATCCCAAATGGGAAACATATAAAGAGAAAATGAGGGAAGTAAAAAATAGTCAAGTCATAAAGGACTCCAAGAAGAAGGTAGAGAAATTTATTGATTCCATCCTAAAGGAATCTAGAATGTCAAGGAAAGAGTTTGATCAGCTGAAGGGAATAGCCATGAAGATGAAAGCTAGTGGCCAAATTGAGCTCCTAACCCCTACACCCATTGTAGTGACAAGACCTATAGAAGAGGTCACATTTGCCCAAACAAGTGTGCAAACTCCTTCTGTACCCTATGTAGAAATTGCATAATGGCAACCACCAAGGAAAATAGTAAAGATAGAGGAAACATCTGCAAAAAGAAAGTATACAAGGAGAACAAAGAAGACAATTAGTGCCCCAAGAAAAAGGAGGAAAACTCTACAAATTAGCTCATCTAAGTCTGAGGAAGAAACTGGTGATATACTAGTTGAAGCAACTGATCAAGAAGTCAAAACATCAGTAGGACATAGAGCATGGAAACCAAAGGTAGAAAACCTTAACATGCAAATCATTAATGATAACAATTTTGTACAGTTGAATAAATATTATGGCTTGTATAATAACATGGATAGGAGATAGCTAGAAAATGATACAGTTAGAAATATGATTTTGAAAGATAAAAGGTTTGATACTATAAAGGGACAAATACCCAAGGATTTGTACAATAGATTGCTAGATAGGAAAAATAGAATCACAAAAGAGGACAAATACATAAGAGTAAACATGATAAGAAAGTTATGTACTATAAATAGTGAAGAAGACATAAATGTAATTTTGAAAGGTATAGCACCAATATTGATTCATAGGAGAAGATCCTTCCTAATTATGGGAGGTAATTATGAGGAAATCAACAAAGAAACTCAAGAACGCATAGTTTCTTTCATGTCTACAATGCCTAAGGATAGTGTGTAGTTAGTCAAGGCAAGCTAGATGCCTGGAGGTGTATATGAGAAATATGTTAGCAAGAAATACTAATCTATTAAGAGAAAAAAGCATTAACTAGCATAAAAATCATAACATATATGAGAGACAAAGTGAAACCCTCAAATGAGAATATGAGCCATAGAATGGCTCTCCCAATGAGGATGGTCACTTGATTTAGGGATGAGTCTATTTGCTTAGATTTGGTATGTATGCTCAAGGTTCTCAAAACTAGCTTCAATGGAGATGGAAAATGGCAAATTGGTAGCTTTGTGAGCTCTCAATTTGGCAATATAAGGGTATGGTTGATGGCTTTTGGTTCTCAAACTAGCATTATAACTTTGGCTTAAAAGGTTGTGATGAAATGGCTTGGGAGGGGATTTAATTTATAGGCTAAGGACTTGAGGGATGGAGGGTTAAGATGCAAGGAGAGATGAAAGCTTAAGGAGGGCTAGGATGCACTCAAAGGGGAGCACATGGATTGTGCTTGTTTAGCACCAACCAGGGAGTGACACATGTCACAAGGTGAGTGGATGGATGAGTCAACAAAGGAGGCTCAAGGGATAATATCTTCACAAAGACCCTTCATAATGGCTTGTAAGAGCAATGAATGGGTTTTCAAGAGTCTTTATGGCCTTTGTAAGAGCATTCATGGCTTAGTGGTTGGGATATTTTGGAGGGAGTTGAGATTGTTGACTTTGCTTAGCTTAGGAAAATCTTAAGCTTACTTAGGGAATGTGACAAGGTTAGGGGGGGATTAGAGGTGATTTAGGATTAGACTAAGCTTGTTAGAGATATGCAAGTGGATGGCATTCATGAGGGTGGGTGAGTTAGTGGCTAAGCTTGGTTAGTATGGGTGGATGGGGTGGATTAGCCAAAAAAGGGGTTTAGGATAGTTTAGGGGTTATTAGATTTGAGGGCTTTATTTATCAAATAGATTTATTTAATAAATTAGGATTTTGAAATTTAGATAGAAGAATATGATTAATTGATAAATAATAGGTTATTTGATTTATCAATTAGGACTATAGATGATTAATTAAATTAATCAGCTAGGGGATGGCAGATAATTAATGATGCCTTTAGAGATAACTAAATAGGATTACCAAAGTGGTGTAATCAAATTTAGGTGTCTACAGGAGGAAGTGTGCAGATTCCTAAAGTAAGTGCACAATTAGTAGAAGCCAAGGAGTGTATGCAAACAAAGAAGGATAGTCCAATAGCTTACAACGCTCCTCACAGTACTGAACGTGCAGCTACACCAAGCTCTCCTCCTGACATCTAGTAGTGACTCTATTCAAGTAGATAACACTAATGTGACTGTTGATGAATCAGAGGACCCATTTAAGAATTATGGTGCAAGCATTGTTGGCAATATTGTGGATTATAGTAGCTCTAACAATTAAGAGGATCAAAAGACTACTAAAGAAACTACACAGAAGATGGAAAACAGTACTATAGTAGGTGCCACAAGTGTGCCTTCAATAGTGGGAACTTCCACTCCTACTTAGATAGAAACAAGAATAGCAGTTTCATTTCAATTTGATGAAGAAGAAGCGGAGAATCTTATATCATCTTTGAGAAAACTTCTTGAAAAGAAGAAGTCAGTCATGTTACTTGAGAAGAATTTGACCATAGTTTCAGACAAAATAGAGTAGGTAGTGATCTCTGTTGACATCCCAATAGATGTCCAACAACGTGCAACAATTTTTTGCAAGGCCTTTGATGATGAGTTCTCAACACTTATGAATGTGGCTAGCATACAAGAAAAAATTGAGCATGATGGTAAACTCCTAAACACCATGTGCACTAATATAAGAAATGACATAGAAACCCTAAACATAAGTATTAAGGCATTGGGGTAGCTTATAGAGGAAGGAAAACATGCATATGCTAAGTCTAACTTAGCACACATTCATCTAAAATAATATGATGACCAAATCAAGGATAAAGTGACTAAGCTTTAGAGATTCACTGACAACTTTTTGAAGCTGAATCAACAAATAGACACCATTGAGCCTACAAAAAAGTTACTTCATGATAATATAAGGGAATTACAAGAGGAGAAGGAGAAAATCATAAAAAGGTTCACTTTTTTGAGAGCACATTTATTCCCTTAGATAACATTACTGGAAAACCAATTGAAAGAGTGCTTATCTACAAAATCTTCATATTACAAGTTTGCGGCTACTAACTTGAATGCAATAGAATTGGTAGCATATGCTCTATGTGCACTTATTAGTGTATCTGATGCACTAAAGGACAGTTGGAAGAAACAATTTGAGCAGTTAAAGACAAATTTTAGTGATTGTCTTTCCAAATTTTGAAATGCAGGAACCAGATTTTGGCAGTTTTTGACACCTTTGTCATTGATGTCAAAGAGGGAGAATATATGTAAAATTGGATTGTAAAATAATTTTAATATGTATGTAAGGGGGAGCAATAAGTTGTAATGGGAAGTGATAAGAAATTTAATCTTTCATAAACATGAATACTAATGTCTTTAATGTTTTATGTTATGATTATTTGTTTTGATTGGCATGACAACATGTTTGAGACTTAGCCAATTTTCCCAAAATGTTTCCATCAATGCCAAAGGGGGAGATTGTTGGAAATATGTCCAATCAATCACATAAAATAAGTCATGGTTTTCATTTATAGCAACATATTTTTTTAAAAAATTAACCCCATTCAGTTATAGAAGAGAATTGTCTAAGTATAAAATAGTGTTATAGTAGTAGGACAATTTTAATGATAATAGAATATTCCCATGGAATATTATCTTCCACAGTTGACCAAAGATGCATGACATCATAATGATGACATATACTAGTGCACATGTCTGTATAGTCAACCAAACTCAAGTTATGATGTAAATAGTGATGCAATACTGACAAAGTGCAGAACAGAGCATATCAATAGAATATGGTTAATGATTCGATTTATTGTTTTAAGTTATATTTTCTTGTTGAGCCAACTAAATAAGAATTCACTAAGATTTTGCATATAAGTAAAGTATTTTATTTGTGAAGTTAAAAGGAGGAGTGTAAAAAATGTGAATTATGAGTTGTGAAAGTGAAAAGAAAATTATTCAGTGATGCAAAGTCAATATGATCTTGTGAAATAAGAGTAACAAGTGAATGCAACACTTTGATATGTGATGTGAAGATTTGATGCATACTGATATGTGTGTAGTCACTATTGTGTGAAGAATCATCAACCATAAGGTTTGTGAAGTACAACAAACAAGTCAATATTGTATGTATACTCATTTCTTGAAGAACTTATTGTAGATTTGCATGTTAGGATAGTAGGCTCTTCTTGCACATATTTGCATATGATCCACCAACTCCTAACAAGGTTGAGGCTTCTAACAAGGCCTAGTCTCCTAACAGGGTCAATATCCTTAATAGGATCCTTATATATATATATATATATATATATATATATATATATAGTGAATCATGTAATGGGTTCCATCCCCACCGAGGTTTTCTCTTGGCCAGGGTTTCCCTAGTTAAAAAATATGGTGTTATGATCTCTCTTTTTGTATGGTTGTTTACATTGCTTAGCAATATTGGTTTATTTTATTATGCACATCATAAAGTGATTAATAATATTCAGTTGTTCATTAAAAGATTGAAAATACTAATTAACCCCCCACCCCCCCCCCCCCCCCCCCCCCTAAGTATTATCTATTTCTAACATATAAAGATGTTGTTTCTTTGGATATTTGTGATGGTTTACCTCCAGTAAGAAGTATAAGTCATTGTATGGATCTGATTTTTGGAGCTAGTCTACCAAACAAAGCACCATATAGATTGAGACCTATAGAGAACGAAGAACTTAATAGACAAGTGCATGAGTTATTGCAAAAAGGTTTGATCAAAGAAAGTTTGAGTCCATGTGCTATACCTACTATATTAGCACTTAAGAAGAATGGTGAATGGAGAATGTGTACTGATTCTAGAGCTATTAACAAAATCATAGTGAAATATAGGTTTCCTATGCTGAGGATGGATGACATAATGGATTGTTTGAGTGAAGCAAAGTATTTTACCAAGATTAATTTGAAGAGTGGTTATCATTAAATCATAATTAGAGAAGGTGATGAATGGAAGACTACTTTCAAGACAAAATATGGTTTGTATGAATGGTTGGTTATGCCTTTTGGTTTGACTAATGCACCTAGTACTTTAATGAGGTTAATGAATGAAGTTTTGAAAAGATTCTTGCGTAAGTTTGTGAATATTTATTTGGATGATATTATGATATTCAGTAAGACTAAGGAAGAACATCTTGAGCATATTAGACAAGTATTGTAGAGGTTGAAAGAGGAAAAGTTTTTGATTAATCTAAAAATGTATTCTTTTATGCAAGAGGAGATTGTGTATTTGGGATTTTTGATTTCAGCTGATGGATTGAGGATGGATCTTGAGAAGGTTAAAACAATTTTGGAATGGCCTACACCTAAGAATGTGGGTGAGGTAAGATCATTTCATGGTTTGGCTAGTTTTTATAGAAAGTTTATAAAGAATTTTAGTGTTGTTTGTAATGCTATGACTGAAACAATGAGGTGAGATAATAAGGAATTCATGTGGACAAATGGAGTTGATAAGAGTTTTGAGACTTTGAAACAAAAGGTTTCTGAATTATCCGTATTGGCTTTTCCTAATTTTAGCAGAGTATTTCAAGTTGAATGTGATGCAAGTGATAGTGCAATAGGATCCATATTAAGTCAAGAAGGTAAACCTGTTGCTTTCTTTAGTGAAAATTTGAATGATGCTAGAAGAAAGTATTATATGTATGATCAAGAGTTTTATGCTATTGTCCAAGCATTGGAGAAGTGGAGACATTATTTGATTCCTAAGGATTTTGTGCTATATACTGATCATAAAGCTTTACAATACTTGGGAAGTCAACATAAATTGAATTAGAGATATGTGAAGTAGGTTGAGTATTTGTAGAATTTGATATTTGTAACTAAGCACAAGAGTGGAGTTATTAATAGAGTCAATGATGCATTGAATAGAAGACATTCTTTGTTGATTGAAATAAGGGTTGAAGTTCTTGATTTTGATAAAATGAAAGAGTTGTAAGATGTTGACCCTAATTTTTTTGAGGCATGGAGAGAGTGAAGACTACCAAGCCTAACAGATCATAAAAGTAAGTATGATGAGTATTTCATTTAAGAAGGTATGTTATTCAAAGGTATTCAATGTATTCTTAGAAGTTTTATGAGATTGAATCTGATTAAGGAAAAGCATAGTGGTGGATTGGCTAGACATTTGGAATCGATAAGACATTGAGTTTGCTGAAAGAGAAGTATTATTGGTCACAAATGTATAAGGATATTTAGAAATTTATAAAGAGTTGTGGAGTTTGTCAAATTGCAAAAGGAGTGAGTTAGAATACTGGTTTGTATACACTTATTACTATTCCTAAGAAATCTTTTAGTGACATCAATATGGATTTTGTTCTTGAATTACCTAAGATAGTAAAGGGGTATGATTCCATATTTGTTGTAGTAGATAGATTTTATGAGATGGTTCATTTCATACCATGTAAGAAGACATCATATGTTGAGCATATTGTTGAACTTTTCTTTAAAGAGATTGTGATATTGCATGGATTACCAAGAAGTATTTTTTCTAATAGAGACAGTAAGTTTGTTGGTTATTTTTGGAAGATTTTATGGAGGAATATGGGTAATGAGTTGAAGTTTAGTTCTACATTTCATCCATAGATAGATGGATAGATAGAGGTTTTGAATAGAAGTGTGGGTAATTTGCTGAGATGTTTAGTTGGGAATAAAGCAAGTAATTGGGAGATGGTATTGGCACAAGCTAAACTTGTATATGATAATTCTATGAATAGGAGTAAGGGAAGACACCTTTTGAGATTATTATTGGAATGAAGCCTAGAGGAGTATTAGATTTGAGAGATATTGTTGGTGAAGAAAAGAGAAGTGCTATAGGAGAAGAATTTTCTAATTTTATGGACTCTTTACATAAGGATGTGAAGTTGAGGATAGACCAAAGTAATCAAAAGTAGAAGGAGAATGATGATTAGTCTAGGAGACATCATGATTCCCAAGGTGGTGATGAGGTGATGGTTCATATGAAGAAATGAAGATTTCTTGTTGGAACATACAATATGCTAAAGATGAAGAAGTTTGGACCTTAGTAGATCTTAAAGAAGTTTGATAGTGAAAATGCTTATGAAATTGAGTTACTTGATGACATGGATATATCTCCTATATTCAATGTTGTAGATTTATATAAGTATCATGAGTCAGATGATGAAGTTATTGTATCAGAGGACTATCCTAAGAGTTGGTAAGAGCACAAGGCGAAAAGATTATTTTGAATATCTAGTGAAGTGGAAGAACAGACCTACAGAAGATGCTTTATGGATTTCTCAATCTGAGTTGGATTCAACTCCAATTGTGACATCTCAATGATTTAGGAGAATAAATTCTTTCAACCCTAGTTGTCTGATGCAGGAGCATCCTAGGTTGTACTCCTATCTTGCATGTTTTTAGTTTTTACCTACTACTAAAATTGTGTTTTTATGGTTTCTAGGTGCTTGTTGCAAACCATGTAACTAATTTTTCAAAATTAATGAGAGGGTTATATTTTCAAGGATTAAATAAGGCCTAGATTAATTCCTTTTTTCAAAGGCATAAGCTCTAATTCCTCATAAGTTGGGAAATATGGCAATTCTCCTGGAGTATTAATTTCTTGTAGTTTTGCATGATAGTTTTCTATGCTTGACTTTCAAGATGGATGTGCACTTATCCTTGGTGAATTAGCCTTTTCATACTTAAGGATTTGTAGAGGACCTAAAATAATACCCAAAATTCAAAGAGTGGGTTCTAATTTAATCAGAGTTAGCAGATATCACTATTTTTCTTGGAAATCAATTTTTGAACATTTAATTGTTGATGCAAGCCGACTTATGGCTCTTCATGTATTTCATTTTAGTTTTCAGCATTCTGGAAATTTTTTTGGTTTATATTAGTATAATTAGGGGTATTGGGTAGAGTCTTAATCATAATTTAGGGTAGATAATTGATGGTAATCCAAACTTGAAGCTAGATCTTAGATTTGAATGTATTTTGTATTTGTTTGTAACCCAGAAGGCCTTAGAGCTAGGCATGTATGATGATATTTTTATGAATCAATAAAGAATTTTGTTCTCTCTCTCTCTCTCTCTATGGTCCTATTCTCTTTTGTATTACTTCTGTTGTGTTAACACTTGCATGGTAGTTTGGGTACCTGAGTGTGCCTATTGGCCTTAGCTACTCCCAACCTTCCTTGCATTAACAATGAACTATGTTATGTAAAAGTAAAAGGTATCATCACATTAACTATTGAAATAAAATGTGAGAATGCCTATTAGGTTGAAGGATTAAGACATAATCTACTCAATGTAGCTTAGTTGACCAATTTAGGGTACAAATTTGAATTCATGAATGGGAAAGACAAACTATTGGATGGAGAGGGAAAAATGGTTGGAACTGGAAATTAGACTAAAGGTAGTTTGTTCTTTCTAGATCTCAATGAAATTTTTTTTTTATTAGCTCAATTTGAAGAAAGTTGGCTATGGCATAAAAGAATGTGTCATGTTAAGTTTGATAACCTAATCAATATAAGCAAGAATAAAAAAGTAAGAGGCATACCTTATCTAAACAAACAAATAGGAATGTGTAAACAATGTCAAATTGGAAAAATGAGTAAACGAAGTTTCAAAAGTAAGTCCTATAACTCTAAAGATGTTTTGGAAGTAGTTCACACAGATCTTGGTAGGCCAATTGGTGTAGAAAGCTACTATGGAGATGTATAGTTCATTTTATTTGTTGATGATTACTCTAGAATGATGAGTGTAATGTTTGATAAGTCTAATGATTTTCAAAAGTTCAAATGGTATTTGGATAGATTTGAGAAAGAAACAAGAAAATATCTGAAATGTCTAAGATTAGATAGAGGATGAGAAATCATCTCAAATGAATTCAATGAGTTCCAAAATGAAAGAGAAATCAAAAGATAAGCATCAAAACCTAGAACTCCATAATAGAATGGAATAGCAAAGACAATGAACAAATATATAATGGAATGTGAAAGGACATTATTATCAAAAAAGAATGTTGCACCAAAGTACTTGAGAGAAGTAATCAACACAACAGTTCACACATTGAACTGAGTTCAATTGAAGAAAGGTACAAAAAAACACCTTATGAATTATTGTATGGATATTAGTCTAATGTTTGTTATCTTAGAGTATTTGGAAGAAACTTGTATATCTTAAAAGTTGTAAGAAAAGGAAATATTGATGCAAAGAGTGATGAATGGATATTCATAGGGTACTCAAATAAAAGTAAGGCATACAAATGTCTAAATATTTCTACTCAAAAGGTCATAGAAAGTTCACATGTGGAAATCAATACATTTGGTGAATTAAGTGAAGAATAGAGCATCTTAGAGCCTAAGGATTATATAAGGTTTTTATACTATGAAGAACCTAAAAAATTACCTCGAAAGGTTGAATCCAATTAGAAACCAAGTATATCTAGCAATACAATAGAAGTTCAACTCAAGTCACAATTAGTTCAACCCAAGTTGTGACCCCAAGCAGTGCAACCTGAGTCATAGGTAGTACCATCTAAGCTACAACTAGATCTACTGGAGGAAGATCTTGAATAGGCAAGTTTTGAGAAAAGAAGGAAAGATCCAAGGCTTTCCAAATATGCTAGAAGGCATAATGCACTCAATCAAATAATTGGAGGAGCTTCAAAAGACATATTGATGTAACACCCCAACCTTGCTTCCAAACCCCAAGCTCTCTCTCAAGGCTACCTTAGGTCATTCACTAGACCCACTAGGGCTTCTTCACACCCTATAATTACTAGGACCTTGCTCAAGAGATCCTAATCCTTCAGTTGGGGGTACACCAACAAAGTAACATCAAATTTCTTACTAGCCGGCTCCAGTCCGCTATTAACCCTCAAGTCCATCTATAGCTCCAAGGGTACCAGTTCTTCATCTAGGGTTTTTTTAGACTCCTTCTAACATCCATGACCCTAAACAATGCTGATTTCATAGGCGCATTCAATCTACTAGGGAAGATACACCAAATTGCTCCAAAAAGGCTACTAGGAATTAGCCCTCCTAAATAGCTGGAAACAAGATTTCTTGAAAAACTTATTAACAACCCACAAACAAATTATATTTTTGGATACCCTTTTTAGAGTACTTCAAGATTCTGTAATTTTCTAGCCTCCAAACTTTTTGTACAATGAAAGTACAATTTTAGGCCAAAATGAGGATTTCAAGTGCTTTATCGCTGTTGTGATGGAAAACCACCTTAGACACCTTTCGAAGACCTCTCCTTTGGACTGGAGAAAGGTTAGACCTTCTCATTACTCACTGTGCAGCCAGATTAAGGTATTTGTACACTTAATCCTCTCCATAACTCATTTTCCAACTGTGATTCCTAGCCAAGTTGCATTTGGCTTGCCTAGGGCATCATCTTAAAAATGCTTGCTGATGCTTTCAAGGGCCATCCTTCTTGATACATAATGTACATGAATCCTAGTTCCAAATCCCAAAATACCAGAGGTTTCCAATGGTGGGAAGTGGCCCTAAGATCCCATTTTCTAAGTGCAGCCCTGTTCAGATCAGCAACTTGCCAAGAACAAAAAGATTTTTCTACACTAATGCAAACGAATTAAAATGATCAAACCAACACTACAAAAAGATTAAAAACAATATTTCAGAACTTTTCCAACACAAAAATCAGGCCATTCAATCCTCCTCTATTAAAAATGCCTTCAAATGCATAAAACCAGCAACAAAATACTTGCTCAATTCGTACAAAAATGCAAAACCAACTTGTCCAACCCCCTGAAAATGGCTGTCCTCGCATTTTTAAAGGCTCCTCCATCAGTTCCATAACTATTCTAAATAGTTAGGACGTTCTAAACATACAAATGCCAAAAAGTTGCTTTTTGCAAGAAAATGTTGTCATGACAACATGACAACATTTCAGCAACTTTTGTTCTACATGGAGTTAGACCTCCAAATTTGGCACAAAAACAAAGTAGACATATAATATGCATAAAATGACTTCAAATAAACTATTCAAAGCCATTGGAACCTTTCTAGACCATTTTAGCCTTTTTCGGACCTAAGTCACCTAGTTGACAATAGTCGACAACTTCTAGCAACTTGGTCACTTTGGGTCTTGCCAAGTCTCCTAAACACACCTAAGGACCACATAGGACCTATTATTAGAATAGTGATGTGGCTAGCATCACTACAAGCCAAAAATAAAGAAATACCTAGGTTTCACACTTAGCCTACCTAGGTGCTCCTGCACCATACTCCCCCCTCCAACAAAGAACTCAAGGTGGATCAGTTTGCAAAAAATCTAGAGGTATGCCAACCTTCTTGAACTCTGTCTCAGCAACTCATGTAGCCTCTGAAATTTTTTTCTCCTTCCATTTGATGAGGTGTTCCATGTAAACCTTGTGCCTTGTAGTCTTCTTTACCCTTGAATCTAACACCTTTTCTACCTCCAACTTGTTGTTTGTAGGTGTTGAAGCAAGTTCAAGATCTTCATGAACATCGGGACTGAGCTGAGATGGGTCACCTTTGTATGCCACCAAGTCTTGCACATTAAAAATAGGGGATATGCCCAAATCGGAAGGTAAATCTACCTTATAGGCATTTGCTCCATATTTAGCCAATATTTTGCAAGGCCCTACCCTCTTCATCTGTAACTTAGTAGGAATGCCTTTTTGAAGCCTTGCTTTGTTCAAATGGACCATCACATAGTCCCCAACAACAAACTGAACATCCTTCTTCTTTTCATCCACCTTGGCTTTGAGTTTTAGAGTGTTGTCTTGAATAGTCTTCTTGACTTTCTCCTGAATCTCCTTCATGGTTTGTACAAAGTCTTCAGCTTGACCACTAATCTGATCCATGTTTCTAAGACACCTTAGTTCACACACACCTCTTGGGTGCATGCCATAAACAATTTCAAAAGGACTCTTTCCGGTAGTCCTATTCTTGCTATCATTGTAGGCATATTCTGCTTGTGAGATGATAACATCCCAAGTCTGACCATACTCCTTAGTTAGGAACCTAAGAAGGTTACCTAAAGTTCTATTAACCACCTCAGTTTGACCATCAGTTTGAGGATGGTAAGCTGAACCAAAAGACATGTTAGTGCCAAGCTTCTTCCATAAAGTCTTCCAAAAGTGACTCATGAATTTCACATCTCGATCTGACACAATGCTTAATGGAAGTCCATGAATCCTTACAACCTCTTTGAAAAACAAATGAGCTATATGACTTGCATCATTAGTTGTCTTACATGGAATGAAATGTCCCATTCTACTGAATCTATCAACAACAACATAAATGCTATCATACCCTTGCTTAGTTTTAGGCAAACCAACAATGAAATCCATACTTACACAATCCCATGGTCTGCTAGGAATTGGTAAGGGCTGGTAAAGACCTGCATTGCTCATTCCTCCTTTTTCCTTCATACACACCATACATTGCTCCACATACTTGGTTACATCTTTGACCAATTTAGGCCAATAATAGAACCTTTGCACTAGTTCTATTGTCTTGCTGATACCAAAATGCCCACTCAAGCTGCCATTATGCTTCTCTTGTATTAGGTTCTCTCTCATGGAACCTCTTGGTACACACAACTGGTTACCCTTAAATAGCAACCCATTTTGCAAAGTGTATTCTGAAAATCTTCTATGAAAGTGGTTTCCAAAATCCATGCATACCTTATAGGCTTCAGCAAAGTCCTCATCATTCCTATAAAGATTCTAAAAACTCTCCACTCCAATGCTATGGAGCTGAATCTCTTGGACTATTAAAACTCTTCTACTTAATGCATCAGCAACCTTGTTCATTTGTCCTTTCTTATGCTTGATTGTAAAGGTGAAGGCCTGCAAATATTCCATCCACTTCAAGTGCCTGTTGCTCAACTTCTCCTGTGTGTTGATGTAGCTAAGAGCTTGATTATCTGTAAACACAACAAATTCTTTTGGCAACAAATAGTGTCTCCACTTCCTAAGACACTAGACTAAGGCATACAATTCTAGATCATAGGATGAGTATTTCTTCTTGGCCTCATTTAACTTTTCACTATAGAAGGCTACTGGTCTACCTTCTTAACTCAACACCCCACCCACTGCTAGGCCACTTGCATCACATTCTAAGGTGAACAACTTTTCAAAGCTAGGCAATTTTAGGATGGGTTGAGTAGCTACTTGTTTTTTTAACATATCAAATGACTTTTCAGCCTCTAAAGTCCACCTAAACTTGGACTTGACTCCCCCCTTTATGGTATCAAGAAATGGTGCACAAATACCACTAAAGTTCCTAATGAACTTCCTATAAAATTGAGACAAACCGTGGAAACTTCTTACCTCACTAGATGTGGTAGGTGTAGGCCAACTTAGGATAGCAGCAACTTTCTCCTTGTCCATCTTCAAAGTTCCTTTAGACACCACAAAGCCTAGATACACCAACTCTTTCTTGAAGAAGTCACACTTCTCAAGGTTGATAGATAGCTTCTCCTCATGAAGCCTCTTCAAAACTGCTTCTACATGCTTGACATGTTCCTCTTTGGTCTTGCTGTAGATGAGGATATCATCCAAATACACCACCACAAATCTGCCTGTGAAGTCTTTGAGCACTTCATTCATGAGCCTCATGAAGGTGCTAGGGGCATTGGAAAGACCAAATGGCATCACAAGCCATTCATAAAGACCATCAGTAGTCTTAAATGCTATCTTCCATTCATCTCCCTCCTTTATTCTAATTTGGTGATACCCACTTTTCAAGTCCAGCTTAGTGAAATACATAGCACCTCCTAGAAAATCCATAAGGTCTTCAATTCTTGGAATAGGAAACCTATACTTGATTGTAATGCAGTTAATGGCCCTTGAGTCAGTACACAACCTCCATTTTCCTCCCTTCTTGGATGCCAAAACCACCGGGACTGCACAAGGGCTTATGCTCTTTTGGATCAAACCTTGGTCCATCAACTCTTGGACTTGTCTTGCCACTTCAAGGTTCTGATCTGGGGTTAACTTGTAGGCTGCCTTATTTGGTAGTGAGGCACCTGGAACAAAGTCAATTTGATGGCTGATAACTCTTCTTGGTGGTAGGGTAGCTGGTGTACCATCACTAACAATATCCTTATACTTTACAAGCAACTCTTGTACCTCTGCTGGTAAAGGTTCTTGGACTGGCTTTTCTTCACTTGCAGCCTTTAGTATGACTGCAAATCCTTGGCTCTCCTCATGCTTGAGGTCTCTAATAAACTCTTTCTCTCCACATAGCAGCACATTAGGCACCTTGGACTGTGGTTCATCCCCTTCTAACAATGACTAAATTTTGAAGGTCTTGCTTCCTTTCTTAAATGTTATGGTATTTTCCTTGCCATCATAGACCACTTCCCTATTAAATTGCCAAGGTCTCCCTAGCAAAAGATGACAAGCATCCATTGGCAAAATATCACATAATAAGCGGTCTTTATATCCTGCAATTGAGAAGTCCACCCATGCTTGTTCATTCACTAGGATGCTTTGCCCTTTGTTAAGCCATGTGACTTTGTAAGGGTTGTCATGAGGTATCTTCTTCAGTTTGAGCTTTGTAACAACCTCCTCTGATATTACATTATCAGTTGATCCAGAATCAACCACCACCTTGCATACTTTTCCTAGGATCTTGCACTTGATCCTAAACAATGCCCTTCTATGTCTAGGCTCATTAGAAGCTGGTTGCTTGATCAGCACCCTCCTAAACATGAGGTTCTCACCTTTTTTAGACTCAATATGGTCTATGTCAACATCCTTGCAACTTCTATTATCTTCTTGTGCATATGCTAGCCTTTTATCTTGGCTTGAGGAAGAGGGTTTGTCCGGGCACCTATAGGCAGGATGGTCTAGTTGACCACAATTGTAACACTTCATTGTTGCAAAGTAAGAGCTGCTCCTACCTCCTCTACCCGTACTTGATCCTCCTTGATTGCCTCTCCCTCTATTATAACCACCTCTTGAAGAGTGGTCAATAGTTTGCTCCATGGGTTTGCTTTCACTTTGGCTCTTTTGATCACTACCTTTGCCTTGGTAGCCTCCTCTTTGATTTTTCTGATTTCTGCCTTTGCCTCTATCTTTGAAGTTAGAATCTCCTTTCCTCTTGTTCTTTTCTTCTACCTTCAAAGCTAGCTGATGACATCTTTGGATAGTGGTAGGGGCCCATAAGCTAAGCTCCTCTTGAATGTTCCACTTCAAGCCACTAAGATACCTTGCCACCTTGAGTGACTCCTCTTCTTGCTTCTTGGATCTCAAATACAACCTCTGAAATTCTTTAGTGTAGGAGGTCACATCAAGATCTTTTTGCTTCAATCCTTGCCTCTTTTTATGGAGTTGGATCTCAAAGTCTTCAGGTAGGAAGTTCTCCTTGATTTTGTTTGCCATAGCACTCCAATTTGCAATTGGATTCTTGCCCATGCTGACTCTTTCATCTTGTACATACTTCCACCATGTTAAGGCTGAGCCTCTAAGCCTTGACTTAGCAACCTTAACCTTCTGTGCCTCTGAGATACCCTCACACTCAAAGTGGTTCTCCATACCCTCTAACCAATCCATAACTGCATCAATATCCATCTTACCACTGAAAATTGGCACTCCTTCCAAAGCTTTACCTCCTAAGGCTTTGATTGCCTTTAAGAAGGGCTCTTCTTGCAAGATAGGATCAGGTTCAGGTACAATATCTTCCTCTGCTACCTTTTTACCATTCCCATCTTCTTCTTCATCTCTTTTCTTGGCTACCTCTACAACTGCATCTAGTTTTTGCTTCACCTCTTCTAGTGCTTCTTCAAGAAGCTGATTTCTTTGCCTTTGCTCATCAACTTCTTTAGCTAACTCCACATTTGTCACCATCATGGATTCTCCTACTGATTCTTCAGCGGCTTCCAACATTAACTACCTTTCCCAAATCTTTAACTTGCTCTGATACCACTCTAATGTAACACCCCAGCCTTGCTTCCAAACCCCAAGCTCTCTCTCAAGGCTACCTTAGGTCATTCACTAGACCCACTAGGGCTTCTTCACACCCTATAATTACTAGGACATTGCTCAAGAGATCCTAATCCTTCATTTGGGGGTACACCAACAAAGTAACATCAAATTTCTTACTAGCCGGCTCCAGTCCGCTATTAACCCTCAAGTCCATCTATAGCTCCAAGGGTACCAGTTCTTCATCTAGGGTTTTTTTAGACTCCTTCTAACATCCATGACCCTAAACAATGCTGATTTCATAGGCGCATTCAATCTACTAGGGAAGATACACCAAATTGCTCCAAAAAGGCTACTAGGAATTAGCCCTCCTAAATAGCTGGAAACAAGATTTCTTGAAAAACTTCTTAACAACCCTACAAAAAAATTATATTTTTGGATACCCTTTTTAGAGTAATTCAAGATTCTGTAATTTTCTAGCCTCCAAACTTTCCATACAATGAAAGTACAGTTTTAGGCCAAAATGAGGATTTCAAGTGCTTTATCGCTGTTGTGATGGAAAACCACCTTAGACAGCTTTCCAAGACCTCTCCTTTGGACTGGAGCAAGGCTAGACCTTCTCATTACTCGCTGTGCAGCCAGATTAAGGTATTTTTACACTCAATCCTCTCCATAACTCATTTTCCAACTGTGATTCCTAGCCAAGTTGCATTTGGCTTGCCTAGGGCATCACCTTAAAAATGCTTGCTGATGCTTTCAAGGGCCATCCTTCTTGATACATAATGTACATGGATCCTAGTTCCAAATCCCAAAATACCAGAGGTTTCCAATGGTGGGAAGTGGCCCTAAGATCCCATTTTCTAAGTGCAGCCCTGTTCAGATCAGCAACTTGCCAAGAACAAAAAGATTTTTCTACACTAATGCAAACGAATTAAAATGATCAAACCAACACTACAAAAAGATTAAAAACAATATTTCAGAACTTTTCCAACAAAAAAATCAGGCCATTCAATCCTCCTCTATTAAAAATGCCTTCAAATGCATAAAACCGGCAACAAAATACTTGCTCAATTCGTACAAAAATGCAAAACCAACTTGTCCAACCCCCTGAAAATGGATGTCCTCATGTTTTTAAAGGCTCCTCCATCAGTTCCATAACTATTCTAAACAGTTAGGATGTTCTAAACACACAAATGCCAAAAAGTTGCTTTTTGCAAGAAAATGTTGTCATGACAACATGACAACATTTCAGCAACTTTTGTTCTACATGGAGTTAGACCTCCAAATTTGGCACAAAAACAAAGTAGACATATAATATGCATAAAATGACTTCAAATAAACTATTCAAAGCCATTGGAACCTTTCTAGACCATTTTAGCCTTTTTCGGACCTAAGTCACCTAGTTGACAATAGTCGGCAACTTCTAGCAACTTGGTCACTTTGGGTCTTGCCAAGTCTCCTAAACACACCTAAGGACCACATAGGACCTATTATTAGAATAGTGATGTGGCTAGCATCACTACAAGCCAAAAGTAAAGAAATACCTAGGTTTCACACTTAGCCTACCTAGGTGCTCCTGCACCACATATTGATAAGGAAAAAACTAAATGGTACATGTTTACTTAGTAAAGTTAAACCTAGATCTGTAAGAGATTATTTAGAAGATGAAAATTGGATAGAAGAAATGAATGAAGAGATTGAGAAAATAGAAAAGAATAAAAATTTGCCTCTTGTTCCTAGACCCAAGAATACAAAGATAATTGGTACAAAATGGATATTAAGAAATAAATTGAACGAGAAAGGTGAATTTACAAGAAACAAGGCACGACTTGTCCATAAAGGTTATGCTCAAGAATAATGTATTGATTATGGTGAAATATTTTCCCCTATTGCAAGACTTGAAGGAGTTAGATCACTTCTAACATAGTCAACACAAAAGGGATTTAAATATATCAGATGGATGTCAAATTAGATTTCTTGAATGGAGTCTTGGAGGAGGAAGTTTACATTGATCGGCCTAAAGGTTTCATAGATCCAAGCCAAAGAGACACGGTATGTAAACTTCATAAAGCCCTATATGGTTTAAAGAAAGATCCTAGAGCATGGTATGAAAGACTTCATGGATATCTAGTAAAATTTTATTTAAAGAAGAAAAATGATAATAGCAATTTGCATATCAACGAAAGAATTGAAAACAATATATTGCTTGCAAACATATTTGTAAAGATATCTTATTCATAGGACATGATAATTTATGCAAACCATTCTTTGAAGAAATGAGGAAAGAATTTCAAATGTCTATTCTTGATGAAATCAAATTCTTTTTGGGTCTACAAGTTAATTAGATGAAGGATGGGATATTTATTACTTAATCAAATTACATCAAGGAAACATTTAAAGTATTTGTAATGGAAGATTCCAAACTAGGTGGTACACCCATGTCTACTGGACATAAGCTTTCAAAGGATGATGATTCCAATTAGGTAAAGAAAAATTCTTATAGATCAATGAGTGGTAAAATTTAGTATGTGGTTTGCAAAAGACCTGATATTGCATTAGTAGTTGGCATAGTTGTAAGATTCTGTGCTAATCCTAAAGAAAATCACATGATGGCAATCAAAAAAATTTCGAGATATCTAAAAGGAACTAAGGATTATGAGTTATGGCACAGGAAAGGAGAAAATATTGAATTAAAATCCTTCACTACTGAAAATTAGGAAAGAAACATTGATGATAGAAAAAGTACAAGTGGAGGACCATTCTTTCTTGGAAAAGGGCTAGTGTCTTGGATAAGTAAGAAGTAGAATTGTATTTCTCAATGTACATCATAAGTAGAATATGTTGTTGTAGTATTTAATTGTTCTAACATAATGTGGATCAAGTAGTTAATGTCAATAATGAAGGAAGAAATCAAGGAAATATTAGTTATCTATTGCAATAACACAAGTGCAATCAATATATCCAAAAATCCAGTGATGCACTCTAAGACAAAACAAATTGCAATCAAATATTATTTCCTAAGAGAATCAGTTCAAGAAAAAGAGGTGAGATTTGAATATGTGAACACCTAGGAGTAGATAGCTAACATATTCACCAAGTCATTACCTAAGTATGAATTTTTGTATATAAGAGGTAAGTTATGTGTGATTTACCTATCTGATGCTCACTAGAGTACATATCAGTGATGTATCAACCAAGTTGTATTAAAGATTTATAAGGTTGATGCAATATTTTTAGAGCATACTACCCATGAATTAGTAGATTAGGTACATTACAAATTCATTGAATATAGTCTTTGGAATTTGAAGTCAAAGAGGGAGAGATTGATTTCATGTCAAAGAAAAGAATCCGAGGAAGAGATTTTTACAAGAGAAAGAGGGAGAGTTGACTAAGACTGATTTTGAAGATAAGATGTCAGAGGGAGAATCTCAAAGAGAGTTCCCATGGATGAAGAATTAGAATTAAACAAAGGATATTATAAAATTTTATGAATCATTCTATTGCTCTAAATTCTCTTTTCATAATGACATGTTGTGTTGCCATCAATGCCAAAGAGGGATATTGTTGAATATAATTATCCAATTGTATAGTTTTATTGATGTTACCCAAATGTCAAGCTTTAATCAAGCATAGTTAGTGTAAGTTGAGCTTAGTTGAGCACCAAAGGAGATTCCAGTGTCAACCAAGTAGAAGTCACTATAAACTGAGTTTGGTTAGTTAATGAAGAAAGTTACTATTAACTAATCTTGTTCAGTCAACTAGGTAGAAGTTAGTGTTAACTGAGCTGGGTCTGTCATTGAAGGAAGTTTAGTATTAACTGAGTGTTCAGTCTAGTGTTAGCCAATTGAAAAAAAATTACTTTTATTAATAATTTGATTAATACAATCCCAATAAATGGATCTTTATTGATATTTTGAAAGGGTTTAAAAGATGACTTTTCCTAACTTATGATATATAAGAAAGGTCAAGTTGTGGGGTTTAAAACATGTATGGAAGTTGTATAAATAGATGGATATGTGAATGAAGAAAAGGAAAAGCAAAAAGTGTGAAGGTTATGCTGTAAGGAAACATCTGATCATGAAGGATCCAAAGGTTATGCCAAAATAATGATGTAAATTTTGAAAGTTAGTTGCTTCATCAACAGGTCAAAATACAGTTGCTTTCTAACAATTGCAGCAGTATAAAGAAATCTCTTAAAAGAGTTGACTTAACATTCATTTTGTAAATCCTCTAACAAGGTAGCATTTGTTGATAGAAGTGTTTAAAGACCTCTAATAAGGCCACTCCTAACAAGGTGATTCAAATCCTCTAATAGGTTCACATTTGACCATGTGTTTTGCAACATTTAAGAAGGTTGGTTCCTAATAGGACTCAGTTCAAAAGAGTGAAAAATTGTAACTAGTTGCATTGGTGATTTTT